>JXCR01145850.1:252699-290427 GCA_002079205.1 Phalaenopsis hybrid cultivar
TGTGCCTTATATTAGAAGATAAAGGGATTTTATATTTATCCATGTTAATTTCTACTCCTTTTTTTTGTTCTTTTTACTATTTAACTGTTCGATCCTTCATGATTTATTCTGAGTTGCATTTTGGTAGCCTTTTTCACCCCATTTTGTCTTTGAATTTTGACCGTGAGGCTGGTTTTCATGTTTTATCTTGCTTGGCCTGCTCTTTTTGGATGCCTGGGATCTCAATTATGTTTATTGGATTTGGTAACTATACCATGAGATGTATGGAGTTGTTTCCTTTCATTTTCAGACATCTTCGAATTGCTTGGAGCTGTAGGGATAGTTTCCTCTTGGCACTGAGCAATTTATGCAGAAGTTTTGCGGATTTCCTCACTGCTTCCAGGTTTTGGCTTTTATTGTTGCGATCTTCACTGGATCTACAAGCCGTCAGTTTGACCCTGCTCCTCGACACCACTGTTACTATGGGATTTTATGCACACTGTTATTTTGGAACTTTATGTACATGTAATTTTTTGGGTATACTTTTTCTTTTGGTATACGTTTTGGATGATTACATGTACCTTTAGTTTGTTTTTTTTTTGCGTTGCGTTGTACTGCGGACAGTGGAACCCCTACGGGTTTGTTGAATTTTTTTTTTGTTTTTAGATTGTGATCCACTTTCCCTCCCTAACTATGTAATTTTATTTTTAATTAACGCGTAAGGAGCCACGAGCTGCTCTTTAATTAAAAAAATTAAAGAGGGTTTAGTAGTTTAAAGATTATTAAAATATAAAACAATTTTAATTGAAGTTACTTTGTTGGGATTAATTGCATATTTTGTTATTGCATCCGTCATGTGTATTTTGTAATATTAAGAAAATATTTGTAAAATTAACACACTAAATCCACCCGGCTCAGCAGCTCTCACTTAGTGTAGGGAAGCACTCAGTTCAGCTTTGTGCCAACGCCTTTACCAATGTCTTACACCCAGTTCTGATATTCCATATGTGATTGCAAGTTTTATTTTATTTGTGTCGTGTTATGAATAATATTTTTGATTTTTTCTCAATCTAGATATTTTTGTTTACTTTCACGCAATTTATTTTAATTTCTTTCAAATATACTATACAATATGATTCTAAGCATGCAGCAGTAGTAGAGGCTAAGGTACATGTTTATTTTATATAATGCAATTTTATTCACTTACTTTACAACACTGTCCTTATCTGCATTTATTTACTCTACCGGCAAAACTAATCTAAAATTAAAAATTGCAAAACCATTATTTCAAAATTAACCAACATTTTCAAAATAAAAAAAAACTACAATCTTATAATATGTCTTCTTGAATTTACGAGAGAACCTCAAATGAGGTAACCCACAGTTGCTAATGAGAACTTCCAAGTTTAAATGAGCTCAACAACTCGTTTAGATTAAGAAAATTCATGAGAAAATAGTGGTACCGAGAAAATGAACCGTGATATCCTAACCGGTGTTGCTCTAATTAACTTTAACCCCATCATAATGATTGAATAATAAACAAAACTTGTCACTTAAACACATTTGGTAAAACCTTTTGAACCTTTACACATTAGGGCTACTACTTTGACAAGGAGCTTGGAGCTAACTCTGTGGGCAGCACAATAAGAATGTACATAAGAACAACTTTGAGGGAGTGAGTGGATCTATAATAGTAAATTTTTCCTTTGAATTAAAAAAAAGTCTTAAAATTTTGAGGCTTTTTGCCTAGCGCAACATATATCCTCACTTTGTCTTTAGGCCTTTGCACAATCATGTTGTGCAATTTAAGCCCTAACTCGCACTAGGCTCCGAGGTTGTCTTTTTGTTATGACATAAATCCTCCTATCTTCTAGGTTATTTGTATGATTGTGTCATGCAAATGTAAGCCCTAATTAGTAATAATTGGCAGGAAGAAAAATTCTATATTTTTTTTCTCAAAATTGCAGCCAAAGCATAGGATAGCTTGGGAAGTCATTGAGGTTCTTCTCAGGATTTGTGACAACCCTTAATTTTCTTCTATTGGATTCCATAGCAATGTTCTAAATTTGAGTCTTTCCCATTTGACACTCCTTGGTCCAATCTTTGAAATCCTTATCCTTTGAGATTATTGAAGAGAACATTTCCTGATTTAAATCGAGAGTTCTCTTAGGTGGCTTCAGTTGTTTAAGATGTAATTAACTATAGAGGTTTGNATGATTCTAAGCATGCAGCAGTAGTAGAGGCCAAGGTACATGTTTATTTTATATAATGCAATTTTATTCACTTACTTTACAACACTGTCCTTATCTGCATTTATTTACTCTACCGGCAAAACTAATCTAAAATTAAAAATTGCAAAACCATTATTTCAAAATTAAACAACATTTTCAAAATAAAAAAAAAACTACAATCTTATAATATGTCTTCTTGAATTTACGAGAGAACCTTAAATGAGGTAACCCACAGTTGCTAATGAGAACTTCCAAGTTTAAATGAGCTCAACAACTCATTTAGATTAAGAAAATTCATGAGAAAATAGTGGTACCGAGAAAATGAACTGTGGTATCCTAACCGGTGTTGCTCTAATTAACTTTAACCCCATCATAATGCTTGAATAATAAACAAAACTTGTCACTTAAACACATTTGGTAAAACCTTTTGAACCTTTACACATTAGGGCTACTACTTTGACAAGGGGCTTGGAGCTAACTCTGTGGGCAGCACAATAAGAATGTACATAAGAACAACTTTGAGGGAGTGAGTGGATCTATAATAGTAAATTTTTCCTTTGAATTAAAAAAAAGTCTTAAAATTTTGAGGCTTTTTGCCTAGCGCAACATATATCCTCACTTTGTCTTTAGGCCTTTGCACAATCATGTTGTGCAATTTAAGCCCTAACTCGCACTAGGCTCCGAGGTTGTCTTTTTGTTATGACATAAATCCTCCTATCTTCTAGGTTATTTGTATGATTGTGTCATGCAAATGTAAGCCCTAATTAGTAATAATTGGCAGGAAGAAAAATTCTATATTTTTTTTCTCAAAATTGCAGCCAAAGCATAGGATAGCTTGGGAAGTCATTGAGGTTCTTCTCAGGATTTGTGACAACCCTTAATTTTCTTCTATTGGATTTCATAGCAATGTTCCAAATTTGAGTCTTTCCCATTTGACACTCCTTGGTCCAATCTTTGAAATCCTTATCCTTTGAGATTATTGAAGAGAACATTTCCTGATTTAAATCGAGAGTTCTCTTAGGTGGCTTCAGTTGTTTAAGATGTAATTAACTATAGAGGTTTGCCCTTATTGTAAACTTTAGAACCCATCTTCGGTTGTCTAACTTTTTTAGATCCAAGAAAAAAGATTCAACTTCTTTAAGTTACTCCTTATTCTGAATGACTTCAATAATTTTGGCCAAGGTCCCTCAATGGTCTAATGCTAGTGCTTTTCAATAATGTGTTGGTAGCTATTGAAAGTTTCGTGTTTTCCCTCCATAATGTTAATTTTTCTGGCTCCCATATTATTAAAAGGAAGTTGGTTGTCTTCACAACAGGGATAATTGGAAGGGAGTAGGCTATCTTTTAGTATGCTCTCATCATATTGTGCACTTCACTTCTGCAGGTAGCTATCTTATGCTTTGATCATTTGGTAGATGATGATAACGTTTTCCTTGTAATTGATTATTTAGATGGCTTTCTGTAATAGTTTGACTAAACTTTGTGGCTCAATCAAATCGAGGTCTTATCAAAATGTTATTTCTCTCATCACCTAAGTTAGAATAGTGTGCGCCATTCCAATCGTTAGGTTTTGTACTTCCAATATCTCCCTTTATAACCTAATGATATAGAAATCTAGGCTTTCATCGTGCCCCTGCTTAATCTTTAATAAGGCTAATGTACTTATCTTTGTCCTTAGAAGGATGGCAAGCTGTGCAAGGATTAACATTTTAAAATCGACAAAGGAGACAATCACTTCCACGGGCATGTAGTTGAACCAGCAGATTGCCTAAGTGTGGTGTCGAATAAACGGTATTTTGGTGCGTCAAAAATTCATATGTGATAGACAATTAACTCAAAAGAGGAAATATGATTTGTAGGGTCGTTTTGACCCTTCTATACCTTTAAAGCATTCTCTAACTGACAGTGTGTCTTCCCACGCCCATTTGATTATTTGTTTATTAGTGCAAATCTAACCCTGTCCTCGTATCCGCTAATCTCTTTGGACCCTAAGCCACTACTTGTCAGTCTTGGGTCCAGGCATCTCTTCCAAAGGGTTATTCCATTGTGAAATTTGTTCCCTTCCTACACGCTCTACTCAGATCAATTCAACTATCTGCCCTCTTAACTTCTGAATTTGTGGTTACACAAGTTTCCAAGTGAAATTCACTTTTATGTGTCTCTCATCTGGGTTCCGTCTCCTATTGTACTATTCTTCTTGGTGTAATGACTCCACTCTTGCAACACCTTTTATAATATTGAATCTAATTTTGTCCTGTGGGTCAAACTTAAGGATAACAATGTAGAACAAGCGAAATAAAGAGAGAGAATGAAATGTAATTTTGAATGAGTGAGTATAATGACCTTTCTCCACCTTTTTGGCCATGATCACGTAACTCTTTTTCTAAGAATGGCTTCTTAGGTAAAGACTAAGGATCATGAATCATAATATTGCATAGAAATCCAACTTTAATAGGGACTGAATAGGGTATTACATGTTTTTGGCTTTAGTGGAGCTAAAAGAATTCTAAAGTCCATGCCTCAATGATTTAAAAGGCAGGTATGAGGTGGTTGATCTTTTTGTTCTGTTATTTTATTTGGACCATCTAACCGACTAACAACCCTGATGCAGCTAGTCGGTCTTTCCTAAGAAGTTGGTCGAGTGCTACTGATTCCCCTTCCGGAGAGGTTGTCGATTTTGTTCTTGATAGATTCTTCGAATCTTTGAGTCGACTATTTTGTGTTAACAACTGCTGTCCGAGCGGCATGAGGGTTATTTCTGCAGAGGGCCCAGATTGCCGTGTCACTTCGTTCGTGCCTGTCGATCTCTTTTGAGATTTGAGCTGCAAAGTTTTTTACGTACAATTACTAAATAAAAATATCATTACTACTATTATATCTTAATAGAAATTTTAACTCTTACTATGTACCATTAGCAAAAAAATTTTGTATGGTTTAAAAGTGATATCACAATAACCATCAATACAATAAAATTTCTTCCCTAGTAGTTTCAAAATAGCTACCTACTAAATATTTTCTCGTCGCAAAGAGATTATAGTGGGGTTTTAGCAATTTTTCAGGTAGCTTCAAACCTATTTGGAATAGTTAAAGTCATCACAAAACTTCACAATCCTTGTCAAGAGTGTTATAGAATTTTAATGGTGTTAGAAGGTGAGTAAAATTTGGTCTTTTCTGAAAACTCAACCAGCACATAGGATGTGGAATATACAAAAATTGAAATACTACATTGCCGACAACAACTGAAAATTTTCAATAAATTTAATGAAAATTTCCTGTATATATGCTTCCATGTGACTTGAAAAGGTAGACTTAGATTAGTTTTATACTACTTGAATTCATTAGAGAGATCAAATGTCTTCTACATCTTGTGGTGTTATAGTAAAAAAGAAAAAATAGTGAATTTATTTTCCAAAGTTTATCTCATTGAAATGCTCTGTAGAATTTGGCCCAATCATGCTAGAAGCTATTAAGGACCATACGATAAAAAAAAACACATTTAATTCAAATCAATCCATCCACTTTTTAAGTTGATATATCAAAGATAAAACCATAAATTAAATGGCCTAAAGCGGCCACTGAGCCTTACCTCTTTGAGATATTTCACGGAACATAACATTGACTACGCCTAGCACACAATCCAAAAAGCTGCATGGGCTGAAATGGAAAATATAAATTATTCATTTAAGAAGGAAAATAAAAGAAGGCTTTCAGAATGCCTGTTAATTCTATGTTTAAATTTAGGACGACTCGTTTAAAGTGAGTTCCACAGTAAATTTTCAATTGATCGCGTGATCCAAGCAATGTTTTGTCGATTACGATGATTTAATATCTTAGGATTACGGTGTCCTTGTCCAGGATTTATAGTTATACTGATCAAGATTTGTGTAAATTTTTAATGTGATAGTATGTTGATTTATCGGTGCAGTTAAATCCGTCTCAGTATATTTGGCTTTTTATTGTGCTCAGAAATTTATTTATGATATTAAAGGTTTACAATCTCATTTGACGGTTTTTTCTTTATCATTAAAAATCGCAAACTAAGTTTTATTTTAGTTTATTTATTTATTTCTTTTTCATTCACTTGTCTTTAGAATTTCTTATGCTCCTCAATTAGGTTTTCATATAGGATTTATAGATAAATTATGGAATTACCTAGAAGACTTAATACATAATGTTTACATATAGGTCTTAAGCTCCTCAATTGAGTTCACTTGATACGTCATGAAGAAAAAATTTTTATTGGATGATATTTATATAAACTTGTCGGTGGAGTAGTAGAAGATCTTAGAATTATTCACGGTAGCTACGGTTTTGGAGTGATTAATGAATAAGGTAGGTCATATTAAATTTTTCATTAGCGCATGATTTTGTTATTGCTAGCGTTTTATTCAAGAAATCAGATGGATATGTTATTAATTATAACATTATATCTAATAAAACATAAATTGATTATTTTATTATGAGAAGAAGATATCAATTAAAATTTAAAGATTGTAAGGTCATTCCAAGTGAGGATTTAAATAATCAACATCGAATTTTAGTTATAATTTTCAAGATAAAGAGTTGTAAAATAGAAAATTGCTAGGAATGGTTGTCGTAAAATTAGATGCGAGCTCCTAGAAAAATAGATAAAATTAATTTTATGAGTGAACATCAGGATTTCAATATTTGTTATGTTCATGAAGAAGCAAATTTTATGTGGGATAAAGTAACGAGCACTATTAAACAAGTGAAAAATATCTACTTAGAGAATCAAAAGAAAAAGTTTCTATAAATAAAAATTATTTTTGGTGGAATAATAATTTGCGAAAAAAGAGAAATAAAAAAAATTATGTTATAAAAATTGGTTGAAATGTAAGAGCTTAGAGAACTGGAAAATTTATAAAATGACTCTTATGGAGTCTGAAAGAATAATTTATGAGACTAAAAGTTCTATTTTAAGTGATGTCTATTATAAATTAAATACCCAAGAGGGAAATAAAATATGTATAAACTTTCCAAATAAAGAGAAAAGAAAAGTATAGATTTAACTAATGTAAAGTGTAGTAAAGATGAAGATCAAAAAAAATTTCTTAGAAAACAATATTCAATATAGGTGGGTGTGTTATTTTGAAAGACTTTTAATGATGTTTCTAAAAATATGAGCTACGTTAGTGATCTTAATATCATTAATAATAGAAAAATATATCATTTTTATCATTGTATTAGTAAAAAAAAATTAGAAGGCTATAAAAAAAACCATGGGTGGAATGTCTGTAGGACCTGATGATATCCTCATTGAAGTGTATAAATATTTTGGAGATTTGGGAGTTTCTTGGCTTAATAAACTATTTAATATTTTTTAAAAAACTGAAAAAGATGTCTGAGGAGTGGAGGAATAGTATTCTGGTCGTCAATTTTAAGAATAAAGGGGATGCACAAGAGTGCGCTGATTATATAAGAATTAAGTTGATGTGTCATACTTGAAAATTATAGGATATTTCAACATAGGTTAAGATGTATTATAAAGATTTCTCATAATCAATTTGGTTTTAGGTTTGGGAAGTCTATTATGGAAGCTATACATTTATTGAGAGGTTTGATGGAGAAGTTTAGAGAGAATAAAAAGATTCTACATATGATTTTTATTGATTTAGAAAAGATTTCAATAAGGTACGAAGAGATATCCCTTCGAGAGTTCTGGAGAAGAGAGGTGGTGATATGAATTACATTCAAGTCATTAAAGATATGCATACTAGAGCGGTTACTTGTGTTCGAATAGAAAGATGATTGACAAAATATTTTATTCTTTTAGTTAGATTATATCAGAACTAGCTTTAAGCCCATATCGTTTTGCTTTATTTGTCGATGCTCTTGCTAGAAATTTACCAAAGGATGTTCCTTGGTGTATGATTTCACTGATGATATCCATCTCATGAAAAAGACTAGAGAGAAAGCTTAAGCAATAAAATTGAATTATGGAACTCTACATTGGAGTCTATTGTCCTTCATTTTAGCAAAACTAAAACAGAATTCATGGAATGTAATTTTAGTAGTTTAAGATCTAGTGACAGAGTTGTAACTATGAGTGATTAAATTTTTAAAAGGTGTGAACAGTTTAGATATCTCTAATTTATTGGTCAACGCTATGGTGATATACGTGGGGATGTTATTAGTAGAATTCAACTTGGTTGGCTGAAGTGGGGGAATGCTTCGACCTTATTGTGGTATAGAAGAGTACTACTTAGACTGAAATGGAAATTTTATACGATGGTGGTGAGACCTATAGAGATCTATGACACTAAATGGTTTCCTTAAAAAAAAGCATAAGAATAAGTTAAGTTTTGTCGAGATGAGAATTCTTTGATGAATGAGTGGCTTTACACTTATAGGAAAAATTTAAAATGAATATAGATGTCATAGGGTTGGTGTAGCTCTTATGACAAAATAAATTAGAAACAACACATTAAACACTAACCATCTCATGGCCTGATAAGAGAGTAGATCTTTTAGATTTAACTTATGTTAAGCAAGATATAGGTAGACATAGAAATAATTATGCTTATTATATAAAATGTGATCTTAATTTCATAGAACTAAATAAAAATATGACACTCAATAGGATGTAATGGAGAAAAGAGGATTCAAATAGCTGGCCCCATTTAGTGGGCTAATGGTTTGTTGTTGTTGTTGTATCAAAACCCTACTAGCCCGAAGTGAAGAGAGGAGGAAAAAAAATAGGAGAGTGAAAGAATGAATTTGTGGGAGTTTCTAAAAAATTTCATGAGATTTCATTAGAAAATGTCAATTATTAGAGCTTGTGTAATCTTGGCTCTTATTTGAAACCAACTTTTGACTTCATTTTTGGTAAGGCCTTTCTTTCCTCTTAGTACTAAGGATTTAGACATAGGACTTTTCTTTTTAATATCCTGTAAGACTAGAAATGGATGTAATCTAAAAAGAAATTTGAACCACCTCCTTGATCTTTTTGAAATCCTAAATGGATGGTCATGAACCTCCAACATTTGGAAGGTTGAGACCTACTTTTGAGGATTCTAGGATGGGTCCCTATAAGATAGTTGAGCTTTGGGCAACATTGGGTGGCAAGGGTTTTGGATCTCACACAATCAAGCACATCAAAATTCCCTCACGTTTCCTAAAACCCAAAAATTTCACCCATTGAACCTATTTTCCCTTACTCCTTTATAAACTCATGTGGATGGTCTACAAGCTCATAGCCCTTCGGCTAGGGTAGCTAGACCCAACATCATGGTTTCATGGCTCAAATAAGGTAATCATCTTGATTGACATATCCAATGGCCTTCAATTCCACATAAACACTCAATTTTGGCCTGTTAGGCCCTCACTTCTCCAAAATTCTCAAAAGGTCCTTAAAACCCTAAATTTTTATAAGTGGCCCAAATCCTCAAATTCTCTTTAGAAATCATATCAAACTACTCAAAATCAATCAAATTGTCCAAAATAATCCATTTTCCTCAAAACTCCCTGAATACCCCAACTTTCCTAATTCCACCCAATTTCATCCCAAAGATCATTTTAAACTTCCCTAAATTGCTCAAATGTCATAAATTTGACAAATTTAACCAAATTGATCAATTTGACAAAAATCCCAATTTCCACCAAATTCATATCAATTTAACCTAATTTCAAAGCCAAATTGTACATCAACTTATAAAATTTCAATCTATACAAATTTGAAGTCCAATTGAACCACCTTCCAAACATCAATTTCAATTTTAGGCCCAAATCACCAATTTGATCATATCCTTAAATTTCATAGAATTCAACCCCATAACCAAACCATTTCCGTCAATTTTTAATCCTAAACTTTTCAAAACACTCCCTTAGGCCAATATAAACCTTCAAATGGCCTAGAACCAAACTCAAACCTAGCTTAAATCCAATCCTAAACCAATTACCCCAAAATTGAATCTAAGCCAAAATTCCATCAAATTGAGCTTTTCAATCAATTCAATTTCACCAAATTCATTTCCAAAACTTCTCATGACATCCCCCTAGACCAATTTGGCCCTTTAATTAATTTTTAATCCAAGCCCAAGCCAAGCCCAAATCTAATTTTTAGCTCAAATCCTAATATCAAGCTTATGCTCTAAATTAACATAAATATTTTATCTTATCAAGCCTCATCATCCTTGTCATTCCTAAGAGCCCTAGGATGATAATTGATACACCAAAAATATATGCACTTTTAGACCCATATTTTACACCCTTTTTTGGTGATATTGTACTTTAATGGAAGATATTCTTTATGTTTTCTTGCAAGTTGTTGATTTTTGGGACTATAAGAAAAAAGGAAACAAAAAAGATGGAATTTGGAGTAAAAATGGAGATTTGGAAGAATTACTCGTTGCCGATGACGTCAGAAGGACGCCGGACGATGCAGACCTATAGAAAGGATGCAGAACAAGAGTCAGCGCTAACAACGCCAGAATGGGTGCCGTCAATGTTGTTTTACAGAGATGAAGAAATTAAATCGATGGCCTGTGGCGCCGACAGTGCTAAGATGGGCGCCGATGGCGCCAATGTCGGTGTAATGTCTATTTCTAGAAGATTCGATGAATTTGGAGACCTTTTGAAGAGTTTTTGGATGCACCTATTTGTGAACCTACCTAGGTTCTCTTTAGGGCCTACATTTGATCAGAGACCCCCCCTCGCACCATTTCAACTTCTTCAACTCATTTTAATTTTCCTCTTCGCACACCTACATTCCACGTCATTCCACACCCTTAGTGAGTTATTGTTTTTATAGGTTTCAGTTTTTGTGGTGAGTTTAAGAGGGAATTCTTCTCTAAGAAGTGTTGGAGAGAAAGAGAAGTGAGAGATTTCTTTTTCCTACATTTTTTAAAAGAGGCTACAAAGGATTTTCTTTGAGAAAGAGTTTCAGATAAGTGTTGTTTGTTTATTATTATTATATGAACTTTCCTTATATAAAATTTTTTGATTTAGTTGTATCTCTCTCATGAAGTCTGAGTAGTTTTCTATATCTTTCTCCATACTCTGAGATATGGTGAAATGAAGAGATAATGTGGATGTGCCAATGATAAAACTTAAAATAAATAGTGATGGTTTTTCAACTCTGCTCTTAATTTACTTTCGAACTGGCCAACTGAATTGTTAAAAAATGTTGTGAAACATATGATCCGGAAAATAGAGTATGAGGACTACAACAGAGTGAGAATCATATTTAAGTTCATGTAGGAGTATTTTGTTCATGGAATTAAGTGCAAATAAATAGGAAAATAAACTTTGTTGGGTGTAGAATTGGAGATTTCTAAGGGGACAGACTAAAAATCCCAAATTCAATCTTAGTGTTTAAAAACTACATTGGAGTTAGCCTTCAGAGGAAGGGAAGTGGGAGCTCTAGAGTGGGAGCCAGTATCCTCCTAGCCTAATCATAGATTTAAGGACTAAACCTAAGAATAGCCAATGATTTTCTATGACACTCAATCAAGGTAGAGAATTAAAATTGCTCATATTTGGCACAATACATATTAAAACCATTTATCTCATCTCATTTCATCAAAAACTCATTGTAGTGGGAAATATGTTTTTTCATATTAGAAAACTTCATCACATAAACACAGTTTAGTAGTTATTAATTTTATAACCTGCTTTTAAATTCTACTAGTAGTAAATAATTTAGCATTGATAGTATCATAAACATTTAAATTTGTGATAGTAATTTTGTTTGATTTCTATAAAGTTCCTAGTTAATTTATCATTTCAAATTTAAACATTTCCCGTGGGATCAATACTTGGGACTTAAACAAAAAGTCTTATATTACTTTATAACAATACGTATACTTGTATAGAATCTCAATCTTAAGAGCTTAATATTATTATTACTAAAATACCACCTCAAGTTTTTGGCACCGTTATAAAGTGGAGTCAACTTTATAAAGTTTACACAACTATATTCAAGTGGGATCAAGTTTTTAGCACCATTGCCGGGGAACGTAACGGTAAATCAAAAAGATTTGGTATATTAGGAAATTTAGAGATAAAAATATACAAGATACAAACTATAAAAAAAAATTATAAAATCAAAAATCCAAAAAAATAAATATAGTTGTATATTTAAGAAATTTTTCTTTGCTTATTATATTTGTTTATGTGTAATATTGAATCTGAAGGTTTAGTACCTTACGATTCAGAATTAGAACTTACGATTGGAAAAATTCAAAAACAAAAAAAAAGAAATTAAAATTTTGAAGAAAATGACGAATAACTTAGATATTCAAATAAATGAAAATCGATAAAGACCTTTAAAAGATTATGCTAATACAATACAAGATGAACTTCACTTAACTATTCAAAATCCTGATGTTACTGTTAGTTCGTTTGAGCTTAAACATGTTATTATCCAAATGTTAAAAAATAATCAGTTTTGAGGAACACCTACTAAAGATCCTAACTTACATCTTACTAGTTTTCTTGACATTTGTGCTAATTTTAAATATGATGGAGTGTCTAATGATGTTGTTAGGCTTAAATTTTTTTCTTTTTCATTAAGGTATAAAGCCAAAGCTTGGTTAAACTCATGTTGACCTCACTTTTGGTTGAGGTTTAGTTTTTTCTGCTTTAGAAGCCTATGGTCTAGCAATAGGACTTTCCTATTGACTATTCTTAGTGAACTAGAAAAAGAACTCTCACCATTCGAAATTCCAAACTCTTCTGTACTCAACTTGAATTTCCACATATTGGTCCTATCCTCCATCACTTAGTAGGTGGGGTCATTATGGGAGAACTCAAGATGAGTCACCCTTAGGACTGCTGAAACTTAGGGTTAACCTTGGGTGTTGGTCTAGGGCTCAAGGTACATACTTGCACTTAAAATAACTCACAATCATAAACTTAAACTTCTAGGCTTTTGTCCCTTGATACTTTTTGGAGACTCCTGTAGGTGGTTTCCTAAACCTACTAGCCCTAGGATAGAGTTTAGCTAAGACCACTACTTAGAGGACCCAAAATGGGTTTTCCATTGATCCATGGCTTATTGATGGTGGTTGGCACTCCAACTCTACCAAGATAACCAACCTAGCCTTTTGCCCCTAAGCTCCCCAAAATTACATAGATACCCTTAGGGCCCCAAAATTGGCCAAAATTCCTAAATTTAGCCAAAATACCCAAGTTGGTTCAAAAATCATTGCAAACCCCATGAAAACACCCAAACTACCCAAAATCACCAAAATTCGCCAAACTACCAAAATACCCCTCCTTAGCCCAAAATTCCAAAAATTTCCAAAATATCCCAAAAATTCTCAAAACCTCCCAAATATTCCCAATTTCATTTTCCTCAACTACCACATGACCCAATTTGGCCAGTTTGACCATCTTTGACCAAAACCCCCAAATTGCATTTTAAAGACCCATTTTCCCCAAATCTACCTCAAATGTCCATCAATTTGATCCCAATGTCCCAAAATTTTATTCCCAAACTCAAAATAACCCTCAATTTGACCAAAATAAACCAAATACAAGCTCAATTGACCCATGCTTTGAGCATAATTTTTAGATAGGTCAAACCCCCAGTTTTGGGCACAAGACCTAATCTCACCAAATTAGACCCATAGCCCACTCTATTGGCAACAATTTATGTTGAAAAACATTCATAATATTCCCATAAATCAAAATTAACCTTCAATTGGCCTTTCTTACGCCTCAATTTCATTTGATTTCAACCTAAGTCCAAAAAGCCCCAAATCTGCCCCAAATTGGCCATGTCTCAAAGTCTCACCAAATTGATGACCTTAGCCCCAAAATTTCCACTCTATTCCTTCATGAAAAATATTCAAAACATGTCACTTGATCATTTGGACCATTCAATTTGGACTTAGCCCAAGGTTAACCCAACTTAGTTCCATGTCTAGCCCAACATGCCCAAATTGACCAAATTTAAAAAATCCTCCAAACCAATTGAACTCAAAATCATTTCAATTCTTCACCAAAAATATTCATAAAAATCTTCTACATAATGTTGATTAATCAATTTGGCCAATTGACATGGCTAGCCTAGCACAAACCCAAGCATTGATCACTTGAACCCACATTGAACCCTTGCACTAAAGATGGCCTAACTAACCCAAAGTCACAAAATTAATGACTCCACAACCATTAGTTGGACCCTAGTGGCGAGCCTAAACCTCTTAAAACCATCTAACTATACCATGGATCAAAGGTCCCCTAAATTAATGGATTTCATTCCATATTTGCCTAAGCTTAGGATATTTTCTCCAAAATAAAGCCTAAACAAATTAAATTGCTGTGACATATTCCCCTGAGGTCCCTGACCTCTCTGGCCACCTCCCTTGGCTAGTCGGCTGGCCTAGTGGCTGGAAAATGGCCAAATCAAGAGCCACCCCCATGGGATTAAACATATTTCAAACCTATAGGCCACCTCATCAAAATTAAATGTTGGAGCCTCTCTGCCCTCCACCTAAGCAGCACATTTCACCGACCAATTGGCCAAGGTGACACGGCTAAAAAATGCTTGATTTTCCATATACATTTTATGATTAATTTTAATGATATTACTCTTTAAAAGAAGGAATTTTGCATGTTTTTGGTTTCTGGTACAAGAAATGAACTTTTGGAGAAAAAGAAACAAAAACGGTGCAATTTGGAGCAAGAACGAGCAAGAAATGAAATTTTGCCCTGTCACCTTTCGGCAAGTTTTTCGATGCTTAATCTCTTTTACACATCTTGCATATTTTTGAATGAGATCACACTTTAAAGGAAGGTTGTTTCCATACTTATTTTTTAGGGTTATCTGTTAGGAACACAACGCAACTGAATGGGGCGAAACAAAGCTAAAACGAAGCCAAACAGAGTGAAATGGTAGAGTTACGCAGTTTGCTCGCCGACGGCACCCAAAACAAAGCCAATGATGAGATTTACCCAAGAAGACCAAAAAATGATAGAAAAGCTCGCCGACGACGCCCGGGATGACTATGGAGTGACTTTTGGTGGTTATGGGCCAAAATTCAACGTATTTGGACGCTTTTTGGAAGGATTCTTGTGGCAACTCGTCAAACATCATCCCTACACTTTAAAAGAACGAATTTAGGTTAGAAAAAGTGGGTTTTTTTGTGGGAGGAATGTTAGGAAAAGTGTAGAGAAAATTTTGGGTTTTTAGGATAGGAGTAGAAATGTAGATTTCTACCCTTTTGGAGAGATTGGAGAGGAGATTTTAGAGAAATTGTAATGAGATGTTCTAGCATTGCATGGATTAGTAGGAGACTTTGTGGAGAGATATTCGTCTTTCTTTCAAAGGGAAAAAGCTAAGTATTGTGTTCTACATTATCTTTTAAGTTTTGTAAAATCATATTTAGTGGATCTGCTTTGGTTAAATGAAATTTTTATTGTGTTTTCTTCGTGCTGAAGAACTTGTTTCTAAGGATCTCGAAAAATTAATATCTCCATCAAAAATTAGTTTGGAAAGACCACCACCTCCTATTCCTCAAAGACTTATACAACATGAGTTGGATAAAAAATTTTCAAAGTTCATGGACGTACTTAAGAAGTTAAAGATAAATATTCCTTTCGCAAAAACTTTGAAACAGATGCAAAGTTATGCAAAATTTATGAAGGAGATATTAAACAAGAAAAGAAAATTTGGGGATTACGAGACATTTGCACTAAGTGAGGAGTGCAGCGCTATTATTCGGAAAAATTTTCCTCGGAAACTTAAAAATCATTGTAAGTTTACAATTCCTTGTGTAATTGGAAAAAGATTATGTGAAAAAGCTTTATGTGATTTAGGGTCGAGCATTAATGTGATACTTCTATCTATATTTAAAAGGTTGGGTTTAGCAGATACTTCTCCCACTACTGTAGCCCTTCTGTTAGCTGATCGATCTATTATTTATCCAAAAGGAGTTATAGAAGATGTGCTTGTTAAAGTGGATAAATTTATCATTCTTGTGGACTTTATTATATTAGATATGGAAGAAAATAAAGATATTCCCATTATTTTGCGTAGACATTTTCTTGTTACAGGACAAGCTATGATAGATGTGCAAAAAGAAAAGTTAACTATGAATATTAATGACCATGAAACCACTTTTGATGTTTTAAAGGCTATGAAATATCCAGCTGAGAGAAATGATGATGATTGTTTTTGGATGGATGAAATTAATTATCTAAATAAAAACCATTTCCAAAAGAGTTTTGAAAATAAGTTAACAGATGAGATCAAAATGGACTTTCATGATGAGTTTAAAATGTTGTTTAAAGAAGACTGTATGTATGTTCAGGAGATGTGTGAAATGATGGACGTTGCCAAAAATAGTAAACTTTTAATTCCATGTGTTGAAAAATCTCATGACCTTAAAATGAATTTATCTCATACAACTTTAAAGCCTGTCTATTTGGTGAATTCATATGCACCACCAGTCTCTATATCTTCATATTCGACTCAATCACAAGATGAACTTAAATTGAATGATGAAATCAGTAAAAGATCTCCTATGAAAGAGTTATTCAAAGTCACTGAATGGCATATTCCGTATTATACAAACAAAATGAATGATATTTTAATGTTGGGTCAGATTATTAATGCAATTAACAGTTACCCTCCAGAGATTTTACCTAATGACTCTGAGATAAATCTTAAGGAAATGAATTATGAGCAATTTAAAATTATTGAACTTATATTTAGAAGAGAATTTGAGGATTTGTTTAAAAAGAGCTTTGAGCTGAAAGATAAGGATAAGAAAATTGAATGATCAATGGAAGAAATTCCTGAAGAATTGGAAGATAATTTGAAACAAAAGAGTAACATAGAAGATATTGATCTAGAATATGAATTATCTAGAGAGAATCTAATCCAAAATTTAGGAGATCATGAAGTATCATATAAAGATCCATTTCTTATAAATTTCAAGGATTATATTAATATGCAAATTGAGAAAATTACTAGAAGAATATTGGATCTAGAAAGAAATATGAGTGAATATTAGTCTAGAAAGAAATATGAGGAACAAGAATATGAATCAATCTGAAAAGGAAGAGCTGAAAGAAAGAACTAGAAAGAAATATGAGGAACAAGGATATGAACAATATGAAAAGGAAGAGCTGAAAGAAAAATTAATTAAATTTGAGGACTTTGTAGGAATCCCTGGATCTAGAAAAAATTGGGCTATTGATCAAGGATCTTAATTGAGAATTTTAATCCAGGTGGAATCATTTGTCGGGCTAGCGACGTTAAATCAAGCGCTTTATTGGAGGCAACTCATAGTTATCTGTGTGGTTTGATTTAGTATGCTTAAGAGTCATGATTGTTAGGTGTTGTATTTTGTTTTTTTTGGTATGGATTGATCTATTTGCTTGATGTTTGGCAGATGTTTGGATTGTTAGTGTTTTGATTTTATTTTTGTGTGTCATGAGGGAGATGATTCATTAAATTCTTGTTATGGTTAGACTTGTATGTTCTCTTGTAGTATTCTGATTGACGAGTCCACTACAACTTGGGACTCACCCGGACTTGAGTTTTACAAAAGACATTATGAATTTTTACAATAGTTCCATCTCAATTTTGTTACATCCTTTCTTGGACTTTGTTTTCATTTGATAGGAGTCGCAAACCTATTTGGTGAGTAACTTATAGATGATTTTACACTGTACTTATAACTGGTAGAGGTGCTTAATTATTGGGATATCGTGATGTCTAGTGTTGGTGCTCGAGAACCAATATATCAGGGATAATCTTATCTTTGGGATTAGAATCTATAAAATCATTTATAAGCACCCAATATATTTGCGTAGGGATTCCGTTAGAAATTGGAAGTAAGTTAGTGAGATGAGATGAGATGGAGGAAGAATTGACCTCATTTATCTTGTGTTGTGTGTTTGTGTTTGTGTTTGTGTTACAATTTATAAGATTTGAAGACCTTTTTTATATTTCAATGCTGATCCATGCTATGCTAATTAAAAGTTTGTTTAGTTAATTTCATTCTAGCATGTTTAGTTTAGATTTACTTTCTACTACATGTTTTCTATCCTAATAAATAATTGCAGATGTTTTTGATAGAAATTTGCAGTAGATAGAATTTCTAAACTGTTTTTCTTCCTACTTATATTTTCTGCACTAAATGTTATACATGCTAAAAATCAAGTTGGGGGTAGAAAAAAAAACTGAAATTTTACAGTGAATATACTTCCTTTTAGTTTAATATTATTGCAGGCTTATTTTAGGCTAGATTTATTTTCTTATGCTATCATTCTATCCTTATTATGCATGTATATGAATTTGATAAGATATTGTATTAGCAAGTAGATTTAATTTTTACTTTTTCTTCTTGCTACATTTTATAGAATTAATTACAAAATATTTAAAAATTTAAGTTTGGGGAGAGAAAGAAAAATAACTTTCAAAGTTAACTTTATTTGTCCTCAGTATCCTGTATTTAATTTGATATCACTTTTAAAATGACTTGTGCCATGTGGTGTTATCTTTAGGTTACTATAGCTTTGATTTTAGGAATGTTAGAAAAACAATTTAGTTGAAATCCTTTGTGAAGAAACTGTTCTAGAGTTAAGATATTTGTAGGAAACTTTAGGAAAATGATTTTGCTATTTATGGTAGAAAGGAGTTGAATATTTGAAAAGCTAAGATTCTTAGATTTATACTTACTGAGAATTGAGCCTTTATTGAAACCCTTTTCAAACTAATACTTACACATTTAAAAAGTGAAGGAAAGTTTTGAGTTTTAGACTTTAGAAAGAGGATAGAGAAATTGAAAATTATTAAAGGCCTATCCAGATATAATAATCCTTATAGAAAAAAAAGAAAAAAAAAGGGATCAAAAAGATCCTAAAAGAAAAGAAAAAGAATGGATTGAAAAATAATCCATGTAGAAAAAGAAAAGAAAAAGAAAAGTCAAAAGAAAATATGTGAGGAGAAGCTTGAGGAGAAGCCTAATCAAAAATTGGTTTCACTTGAATCTTTTTAAATGAAAAGACTTAGAAACAATCCTAAGCTTATTCTTATTTAAAGGTATTGGTCAAATTGGTATAGATAAGGTGCTTAAATTTTATTTTTATACTTTCTATGAATCTTTAGTTTGACAAGTTTCAATAACTTTTGTAGTAAATAGAAAATCACGATTCCAAAGTTGAATATGATATATTCTTACACTCTAGTTTTAGATTGATTTGCAAGAATTTCTCCTTAAGTTACACTATAACATTTTAAAGACAAAATTATAGAAAACTCTACTGAAACCCACAACCACAAGTTAACATATTTGGTTTTTAAAGTTATAGTGTTATTTGAGGACAAGTAACAGTTAATTTTGGGGGACTTGACACGGCTAAAAAATGCTTGATTTTCTATATACATGTTATGCTTAATTTTAATGATATTTCTCCTTAAGAGAAGGTATAATTTCTCCTCAGTTACACTATAACATTTCTTAGACAAAATTATAGGAAAATTTAATGAAACCCACAACCACAAGTTAATATATTTGGTTTTTAAAGTTATAGTGTTACTTGAGGATAAGTAACACTTAAGTTTGGGGGACTTGACACGGCTAAAAAATGCTTGCTTTCTATATACATTTTATGCTTAATTTTAATGATATTTCTCTTTAAAAGGAGGTATTTTGCATGTTTTTGGTTTTTGGTACAAGAAATGGACTTTTGAAGAAAAAGAAACAAAAATGGTGCAATTTGGAGAAAAAACAAGCAAGAAATGAAATTTTGCCCTGTCATCTTTCGATAAGTCTTTTGATGCTTAATCTCTTTTACACAACTTGCATATTTTTAAATGAGATTACACTTTAAAGGAAGGTTTTTTTCATGTTTATTTTGTAGGGCTAATTGTGAGGAACACAACGCAACTGAAATGAGGCAAAATAGAGCTAAAACGGAGCCAAACGGAGCGAAACGGTGGAGTTGCGCATCTTGCTCGCTGACGACGCCTAAAACGGCGTAGGTGTAATGTCTATTTCTAGAAGATTCGATGAATTTGGAGACCTTTTGAAGAGTTTTTTGATGCACCTATTTGTGAACCTACCTAGGTTCTATTTAGGGCCTAAATTTGATCAGAGACCCCCCCTCGCACCTAGGGCTGTAAACGAGCCGAGCTCGAGCGAGCTCAGGCTTGGCTCGTGTTCGGCTCGTTCAAAATAGCTCGTGTTCAAAATTGGCTCGTGTTCGAAATTGGCTCGTGAACAGTGTATTTGTGTTCGGCTCGATTTAAATATTCATGTTCGTGTTCGGCTCGTGTTCGGCTCAAAATTGGCTCGTTAACTAAAATTGAGAAAAATAGATGTAAAGTGTGGGATTCGAACCTGGATCAAATCTATACAAAAGAAGACCTTAACCACATTGCCACATGAGGTGTTATGATTTAAACTTAGACATAAATATATATAATATATTATTATATAAATAATATATGTAATATATTGTTATAAAAAGAGTTGTATAATTTTTTTTCGAGCCATTTCGAGCCGAACACGAGCGAACAAACTGTTGTTCGTGTTCGGCTCGTTAGGCTTAACGAACGAGCCGAACACGAGCTGCATAACGAGCCGAACATGAGCTGTTCACGAACAACGAGCCAAATTGACAGCCCTAATCGCACCATTTCAACTTCTTCCACTCATTTTAATTTTCCTCTTCCCACACCTACATTCCACGTCATTCCACACCCTTAGTGAGTTATTATTTTTATAGGTTTCAGTTTTTGTGGTGAGTTTAAGTGTGAATTCTTCTCTAAGAAGTGTTGGAGAGAAAGAGAAGTGAGAGATTTCTTCTTCCTACATTTTTTAAAAGAGGCTACAAAGGATTTTCTTTGAGAAAGAGTTTCAGATAAGTGTTGTTTGTTTATTATTATTGTAAGAGGCTACAAGAGATTTGCTTTGAGAAAAAGTTTCAGATAAGTGTTGTTTGTTTATTAGTGTTGTATGAACTTTCCTTAATATAAAAAATTTTCATTTAGTTGTATCTCTCTCATGAAGTCTGAGTAGTTTCCCATAACTTTCTCCATACTCTGAGATATGGTGAAATGAAGAGATAATATGGATGTGCCAATGTTAAAACTTAAAATAAATTGTGATGGTTTTTCAACTCTGCTCTTAATTTACTTTCGAACTGGCCAACTGAATTGTTAAAAAATGTTGTGAAACATATGATCCGGGAAATAGAGTATGAGGACTACAACAGAGTGAGAGTCACATTTAAGTTCATGTAGGAGTATTTCGTTCATGGAATTAAGTGCAAATAAATAGGGAAATATACTTTGTTGGGTGTAGAATTGAAGATTTTAAGGGGACAGACTAAAAATCCCCAATTCGATCTTAGTGTTTAAAAACTACAGCGGAGTTAGCCTTCAGAGGAAGGGAAGTGAGAGCCCTAGAGTGGGAGCCAGTATCCTCCTAGCCTAACCACAGATTTAAGGACTAAACCTAAGATTAGCCAATGATTTTCTATGACACTAAATCAAGGTAGAGAATTAAAATTGCTCATATTTGGCACAATACATGTTAAAACCATTTATCTCATCTCATTTCTTCAAAAACTCGTTGTAGTGGGAAATATGTTTTTCCATATTAGAAAACTTCATCACATAAACACAGTTTAGTAGTTATTAATTTTATAACCTGCTTTTAAATTCTACCAGTAGTAAACAATTTAGCATTGATGGTATCATAAACATTTAAAATTTGTGATAGTAATTTTGTTTGATTTCTATAAAGTTCCTAGTTAATTTATCATTTCAAATTTAAACATTTCCCGTGGGATCAATACTTGGGACTTAAACAAAAAGTCTTATATTACTTTATAACAATACCTATACTTGCATAGAATCTCAATCTTAAGAGCTTAATATTATTATTACTAAAATACCACCTCAGGTTTTTGGCACCGTTATAAAGTGGAGTCAACTTTATAAAGTTTACGCAACTATATTCAAGTGGGATCAAGTTTTTAGCACCATTGCCGGAGAAGGTAACGGTAAATCAAAAAGATTTGGTATATTAGGAAATTTAGAGATAAAAATATACAAAATACAAAATATCAAAAAAAATTATAAAATCAAAAATCCAAAAAAATAAATATAGTTGTATATTTAAGAAATTTTTCTTTGCTTATTATATTTGTTTATGTGAAATATTGGATCTGAAAGTTTAGTACCTTACGATTCAGAATTAGAACGTACGATTGGAAAAATTCAAAAACAAAAAAAAAGAAATTAAAATTTTGAAGAAAATGATGAATAACTTAGATATTCAAATAAATAAAAATCGATAAAAACCTTTAAAAGATTATGCTAATAAACCACCAGATGAACTTCACTTAACTATTCAAAATTCTGATGTTACTGTTAATTCGTTTTAGCTTAAACATGATATTATCCAAATGTTAAAAAATAATCAGTTTTGAGGAACACCTACTAAAGATCCTAACTTACATCTTACTAGTTTTCTTGACATTTGTGCTAATTTTAAATATGATGGAGTGTCTAATGATGTTGTTAGGCTTAAATTTTTTTCTTTTTCATTAAGGTATAAAGCCAAAGCTTTGTTAAACTCATGTTGACCTCACTTTTGGTTAAGGTTTAGTTTTTTCTGCTTTAGTAGCCTACGGTCTAGCAATAGGACTTTCCTATTGACTATTCTTAGTGAACTAGAAAAAGAACCCTCACCATTAGAAATTCCAAACTCTTCTGTACTCAACTTGAATTTCCACATATTGGTCCTATCCTCCAGCACTTAGTAGGTGGGGTCATTATGGGAGAACTCAAGATGAGTCACCCTTAGGACTGCTGAAACTTAGGGTTAACCTTGGGTGTTGGTCTAGGGCTCAATGTACATACTTGCACTTAAAATAACTCACAATCCTAAACTTAAACTTCTAGGTTTTTGTCCCTTGATACTTTTGGGAGACTCCTGTAGGTGGTTAGATAGGTCAAACCCCGAGTTTTGGGCACATGACCTAATCTCACCAAATTAGACCCATAGCCCACTCAATTGGCCACAATTTATGTTGAAAAACATTCATAATATTCCCATAAATCAAAATTGACCTTCAATTGGCCTTGGTTAGGCCTCAATTTCATTTGATTTCAACCTAAGTCCAAAAAGCCCCAAATTTGCCCCAAATTGGCCATGTCTTAAAGTCTCACCAAATTGATGGCCTTAGCCCCAAAATTTCCACTCTAGCCCTTCATGAAAAATATTCAAAACACGTCACTTGATCATTTGGACCATTCAATTTGGACTTAGCCCAAGGTTAACCCAACTTAGTTCCAAGTCTAGCCCAACATGCCCAAATTGACCAAATTTAAAAAATCCTCCAAATTGACCCTCCAACTGAACTCAAAATCATTTCAATTCTTCACAAAAAATATTCATAAAAATCTTCTACATAATTTTGATTAATCAATTCTGCCAATTGACATGGCTAGCCTAGCACAAACCCAGGCATTGATCACTTGAACCCACATTGAACACTTGCACTAAAGATGGCCTAACTACCCAAAGTCACAAAATTAATGACTCCACAACCATTAGTTAGACCCTAGTGGCCAACCTAAACCTCTTAAAACCATCTAACTATACCATCGATCAAAGGTCCCCTAAATTAATGGATTTCGTTCCATATTTGCCTAAGCTTAGGATATTTTCACTAAAACAAAGCCTAAACACATTAAATTGCTGTGACATATTCCCCTGAGGTCCCTGACCTCTCTGGCCACCTCCCTTGGCTAGTCGGCTGGCCTAGTGGCTAGAAAATGGCCAAATCGAGAGCCACCCCCATGGGATTAAACATATTTCAAACCTATAGGCCACCTCATCCAAATTAAATGTTGGAGCCTCTCTGCCCTCCACCTAAGCAGCACATTTCACCGACCAATTGGCCAAGGTGACACGCTAAAAAATGCTTGATTTTCCATATAAATTTTATGATTAATTTTAATGATATTACTCTTTAAAGGAAGAAATTTTGCATTTTTTTTTTCCGGTACAAGAAATGAACTTTTGGAGAAAAAGAAACAAAAATGGTGCAATTTGGAGCAAGAACGAGCAAGAAATGAAATTTTGTCCTGTCACCTTTCGACAAGTTTTTTGATACTTAATCTCTTTTACACATCTTGCATATTTTTGAATGAGATTACAATTTAAAGGAAGGTTCTTTCCATACTTATTTTTTAGGGTTATCTGTTAGGAACACAACGCAACTGAATGGGGCGAAACAAAGCTAAAACGAAGCCAAACAGAGTGAAATGGTGGAGTTACGCAGTTTGCTCGCCGACGACACCCAAAATAAAGCCGACGATGAGATTTACCCAAGAAGATCAAAAAATGATAGAAAAGCTAGCCGACGACGCCCGGGATGACTATGGAGTGACTTTTGGTGGTTATGGGCTAAAATTCAACGTATTTGGACGCTTTTTGGAAGGATTCTTGTGGCAACTCGTCAAACTTCATCCCTACACATTAAAAGAACGAATTTAGGTTAGAAAAAGTGGGTTTTTTGTGGGAGGAATGTTAGGAAAAGTGTAGAGAAAATTTAGGGTTTTTAGGGTAGGAGTAGAAATGTAGATTTCTACCCTTTTGGAGAGATTGGAGAGGAGATTTTGAGAGAATTTGTAATGAGATGTTCTAGCATTGCATGGATTAGTAGGAGACTTTGTGGAGAGATATTCGTCTTTCTTTCAAAGGGAAAAAGCTAAGTATTGTGTTCTACATTATCTTTTAATTTTTGTAAAATCTTATTTAGTGGATCTGCTTTGGTTAAATGAAATTTTTATTGTGTTTTCTTCGTGCTGAAGAACACGTTTCTAAGGATCTAGAAAATTTAATATCTCCATCAAAAATCAGTTTGGAAAGACCACCACCTCCTATTCCTCAAAGACTTATACAACATGAGTTGGATAAAAAATTTTCAAAGTTCATAGAATAGTAGTTTTTAATATCTCAAAATTCTCCAAACCAATTAATCCAAAAAGAGTTATCTTTAGAATTAATATTTGCATTTAAGAGTAGTTTTTAGTTGTGTTAAAATTAAGACTTACATTTAGGAGTATCTGTTAGTAAAACCTCTTAAATCACACTTCCAAACTAAGGACTAATAGTAGTAGATTAGAATTTAAATAAGGACCTCTTACCTCGCTTTCCTATGGGATCGATAAATGGGACTCCCCTAGAGCCTTGTATTACTTGAGCGATACATATACTTGCATTTGAAATTGTGACTTTACAAAATTATTATAAAATAATAACTCTGTGTTCATAAATTTTGCATATTAAAAACCACATCAAGTTTTTGGCGCCGTTGCTTGGGATTTAAATCTTTTAGTAGTGGTGTCAAATTCTTGTATTTTTAGGTATATAAAAAAGTTGTGGTCACGAGGCAGTAAGCTTTAAGTCATTTTCTATAAAAGCTCCCCTCCACGACCATGGGAGGAGAGCTTAAGTTTCCTCCGAGAGACTTCCCCAAATTGATCCAAAATCCTCTTTGAGACCTCCTCAGTGCAATCCTACCACCACATTGCCCTGAATCCCCTTGCCGGAGCCAAATTTTGAGCTCGAATCTCTGTCTAAGACCAGTACAGTGCTCTACACACTTCTACACTCCATAAAAATAAAATTAAACTCACCCAAACCTTCACCACAATGAAAGAAGGAGAAGCCCCATCAAATTCTCCTTCCACAGAAACCCTAACATAACTCTAGACCAACACCTGAAATCGAGCTTGGCCAAATTAATACTTAGACCTTACACTACTGCCAAAGGCTTAATCCCTAGGCTCCTTGGACCCCAAAGAACGTGCCAAGGATCTCTGATCAAAACTTCCCTTCTCAGAGCCAAGGTATTAAACCTCTCCTCCTCTCGAGCCTATTTTGATTCTCCATTTTATTAGGCTTAATTTAATTGCATGATTACTGTATGTATATGTTCGTTTCACTTAGAAAAGTCCATAGGATCAAACCCAAAATGATTTGGTTGAGTCTAGGCCGAGATCTTAGGGTTTTAGTGTGGACGGTCACAGAATCACTCTCAGGGACGTTGAAGAGGAGTCATCCGATCGCGCTTGTATTGAATGGACGGAGGAGATCGAGCTGGACAGTGCTTCCTTACATGAACAGTGGGTCGATTCAGCGGCTAAGTGAATGGCGGCATCCAACCAGAGTGTGCCACGCGCGCCTTCGGAGCTGCCGATGATACAATCAGCACCGCACGTATAAATAGATAAATAATGAATTTAAAAAAATAAAAAAATGATCCCTAAATTTAAAAATTCATATCTTGGTGTAGAAAAATAAAAATAAAAAAAATAAAAATACTCTCTTGCTCAGTGAATAGAGGAGAACAATGTGGAAATAATTTGAAGGCCATTTGATACTTTTTTATTTTTAATTAATTAAATACTATTTTGAGTCTTTTGATTCTCCATGCATGTAGAAATATCACCATGGCTTGAAATTTTAGCATGTTGTTGCCTCTGTCTTAGGGGACATCCTCTGATTTTTCCAAAGTCGAAGGAGGTCCCTAGACAGAGATCCATATTTTTCAATTTTATGTCTATTATTTGCATAAATTAATAATAATAATTAGTATGATGATTAGGAAATTCCATGAAAATTTTTGAAGATTCACCAAGACCAGAGGATCCTTTGGAAATAATTTCATGAGTTAAGTCATTAAGAATACACTTAATCTTCACCAACCCTAAAACACAAAAAAAATTAATTTTGTGAAACATAGACATCTAAATGACTTAATTTTTGATCTTCATTAATATATAAACTCCAGAGAACCCCCCATTAAATTTCAAAACATTTCAAGTTCATTTAATATCTCAAATTGATTTTTCAAGTCAATTAACATTTTTGGCACTAAAATCATTTTTAATAATTAAAATATAACTTGAAAAAATATAAAACATGGTTTTTGGAGTTCTATATGATCAAGGACATTTTCTAAAAATAAAATGGGATTTAAAATAAAAAACTTATTTTTTAGCCTATTTTAAAATATTTTTATAATTAAAAATCCATAAAAGTCACAAAATATAATAAAATTCATGGAAATGTTCTAAATTGCTTCCTAAGAACCTAAGAATAAGTGGGATATTTTTCCTGATTTTTTAAATGAAGATATTGAATTTTGAAGCTTAAAATAATTTTTAAAGACTAAAATCGATTTTTAATAAAATAATTCCAATAATTCAAAGAAAAATAAAAAAAAAATGTGAAATTTTTTTCTCTGTGTCCCTTGACATCAGAGAGATTTAATAGAATAATAAAACTTAATTTTACACATTTAAAATATTTTATAATTAATAAACACCCCATAATTTAAAATATTTCTTAAAATTGAAATAAAATTCAAAAAATTATGAAATTTGGTCCAAAGGCTTCTCTATTCTAAGCCTACCTCGAGAAAAAATTTCAAGTAATTAGGATTTACCTTGGTTAATTTAGGAATTTTCTTTGAAAAATTCTATTTTGCAATAAAATTAGTTATACAGATAAATTAAATTTTGAAAAATCCCACTTTCTCCTCTGATGTCTCAATTGACCCATGAGTGAGGTATGATAAAAATTTCAAAGTCATTTGGATTAAATTTGATGAAAGATGAAGTGATAGAGTCTTAGGGACAAATGTGTAATTTTGGAAATTTAGCCTTATTTAACTTTTAGGTCTAATTTCAGAAAGGGAGATGGGAAATATTTGATTCTAATTAACATATTTGGATGTTTGAAACACAAGGGGTTAACTTGTAGAAACCAACCTCACTTATCATAATTAAAAAGGATAAATTTGCAATTTCCTTAAATTACATAAATTTGAGAGTCTAGCCGATTAAATGATCCTAGATTTAGGGGTGTGATTTTGGGTGTTAATAACTCACTAATTTAATACCCCTATTTGACGAACAAAAAATAAAAATATGAATCATCACCATAACTTATAAGTCAATTTCATTTGCAATGACTATGACACTCACCAAAATTTTAAGTGTTTAATAGTGACTTAGGCTAAATTAAGTTTCATTTAAATAAGGATTAGAAAAGTAAACATCATTGAAAATGAAAACATCTTTCAAACACTACAAGCCCGAGTCAAATTGGGCTAAGTCTCTTAAACTTGCCTCTTTAAGGGTCTTCACCCACATAATTCTTTAATTGAATTATGAGTGATAATTAGCCTATTCTTAAGATTAATTCAGATATCAATGCTCACTAAGCATTAAGTGTATTTATAGGATGAATTATTAAGCAACATAATAAGTTTAAATGATCTTAAGAATTTTCACGAGGCGGTGAGAGAGTAGAACGGAGCTTCTTCTTTCTCCAGATCTATTCCATACCTCGGAGGTCTACCAAACTTAATATGTTTTGCTTGATAAAATCATCCTTAATTGATCAAATAGGGACCCCCCAAGATATGACCTAGGGTTAGGTAGGTCACCAAACTTTACTTCCATGTTTCATATAAAATGCCCTGACATGCATTTTGAGTTTTAAGGGTGGAACAAGAAGACTTGCCATGTAAGCTTTTAGAGTTTTCAGCATTGTCTTTCTTGTACTTTTATGCTATACTTTTATGCTTTCACAATTTGCATGCTAAACAACGATGTCACCCTGCATGAAACTAAAAATATCAGGATAGCCACAAAACCAAAAGCAAAACTAAAACTAAAATCAACCAAATTAAAATTCACCGCCACAAAATTCAAAATATAAAACAACTCAAAATTTAATCACAAACATCACACAAAACTACAACTTCAACTAAATTAAGACGTCTCTATCAGATGATCGGGAATTCTTGGAAGGAAGTAACCTACGGTTGCTAACGAGGCTTCTCACGATCTAAATAAAATTATGGAACTAATTAAGTTGAGTTTAGTAAGTTCATTTGTACTAAGTGAATACAATAAAAAATAGTGGTGACAGAATGAGGGAACCATAGGATCCTAACCGGTGTTGCTCTAATCAACTTCAACATGCCCCCCATAAAATTTAAAGAACTAGAGCCATTGGGCCACTAGATTTGACATCATAACTTGATGCACCAGAAAACTCAAACTCATCACGATAAGGAGCTTGGAGCTAACATGGTGGGCAGCACGACCATCTTCAATAACAAAACCTGTCCTCCCCAGCTAAACCAATCTTCCTTCCTTAGACCTAAACAACCATGCCATTGGACTTCGAGGTTGCTTGCCTATGCAACGTAAATCCTCACCTTATCTTCAGGCCTTTGCATAGCGCTGCTATACAATATAACTCTTCTTAAGATTCCAAGGTTGTCGTTTGTCACGACCTAAATCCTGATATCTTCCAGGCTATTTTTGTGATCGTTTCATACGAATGTAAGCCCTAACTAATAAAATTTACAGGATTAAATACCTAAATATTTCTCATCAGAAATGAAGCCAAACATTAGGATAGCTTGGGAAGTCACCAATGTTCTCCTCTGGATCTATGATATGCCTTAGTTCTTCCTCCTTTGGACTCTATAACAAAATGTTCCAAACTTGAACCAATCTCATTTTACACATCTATGTCCGATCACATTGAAAAGTCCTACCCTTTAAAACTCCTTGAAGATAATATTTCTTGATTTTTATTGAGAGTTTTCTTAAGTAACTTTGTTCATTTAAGTTGTAATTAACTATAGGGGCTTGCCATTATAGGAAGCATGTCCGAACCCAGCTTAATATAAACTCTATTTAATCTTTTATATTAAATAGAGGAACTTGTCGGCAAATACAAAGGTTTTGCAGACCAAATATTTAATTCTTTATATTAAATAGTGAAAATTATCGGCAAAAATAAAGATTTCGCAGACCAAACGGATGTCATATATTCCTTAGTTTATTTGATCGAGCCTCATCCTCAAGTACCAAACGGACGTCATACTTTCCTTAGTTTATTTGATCGAGCCTCATCCTCAAGTCTTGCAGACCAAACAGACATCATACTTTCCTTAGTTTATTTGATCGAGCCTCATCCTCAAGTCTTGTGCTTTGGGATAGATATAGGATTTGAGGTACAGTGCTCTTTCATTTTAAACTATGAAAACTATGGGACCGGACGTCATACTTTCCTTAGTTTATTTGATCGAGCCTCATCCTCAAGTCTTGTGTTTATCCGATGTCATACTTTCCTTAGTTTATTTGATCGAGTCTCATCCTCAAGTCTTGTGTTTATCCTTTGGGATAGATATCCCTTAGTTTATTTGATCGAGCCTCATCCTCAAGTCTTGTGTTTATCCTTCGGGATAGATACAGTTTGAGGTATAGTGCTCTTTCATTTAAACTATGAAAAATATGGGGTCAGTTTCATTTCATACCCAGGTACAGTGCTCTTTCATTTTAAACTATGAAAAATATGGGGTCAGTTTGATTTCATACTTAAGGTATAGTGCTCTTTCATTTAAATTATGAAAAATATGGGGTCAGCTTGATTTCATATTTTTCTAAAACTAAATTTATATATATGTAAATTAAAATGTCCTTCCAAAGCGGGCGACGAGATTTTGATTCCAGTGACCAATAGCTTCTTACAAGCAACACCTCCAACCAAAAATAGCGCCAACAGCTTTTGGTGACTCCACTAGGGAGAAGCTTTTCTCTCCATATAAATCAAGAAATATTATCTTCACAAATTGGTAATGTGTCCATGTCCCTCTTGCACCAAATTACCCTTCTTTCATTGGCATACTTTACCCATTTCTGTCTTGGGAATGTACGACTAACTCCTTGGACGTCAAGACTATCTATTCAACTATCTTTGAACAGAGGGGGTTCAGGAGGCCATTAAGGACTCTTTAAATTTTTTATGAGGGGTCGGACCCCCAATAGGTGTGTCGGTGGAGTAGTTCCACCCGGGCATTGTCTGCCACTAAATGGGTCCCGCACTGAGTCCTAAAATACTTCACATCTCCCTTCCAAATTTGATTTGCTATTCCGCAAATTAAACCAATTCGTGTTGTGTTGTGTGCACTTTAAAATTTTATTATATTAATTAAATTTTTCATCTCTTGATTTTTCTTAAACAAAATATTAAAATACCCATAAATTAAGACCCGCCCGGTCTATAGATCAACCTCTAATTTTATGGCTTGCATTAAAAATTACGAGGTTTTGGCCATATAATTAACCCCAAAACTTTCTGTTTTAAAGCCTACTGCAATGGCCTACCCAACATTGACCTTTTCTTGCAACCTGCTAATGAGCCACGATGCCCGTAACCTTGCTCCTACCATTAAATTCAGAGCCAGATTTGAAGATCTCAAAGTCATCCTCGGGAAAGCCCCATTTGTAGTGATGAAGATTGCCACTCTAAAAATACAAGAATGGTCTGTAGAATTTAACCTGAACTGCCTTTTAGACTTCCCTACATGCAAGAAGGCCAAAACTACTGCCTTCACGACACCCACCAAACCTGTTATCCCTGTTGCTGCTGAGGGGAAAGAAGTAATGATTATTGAGGATCCGACTGAGTGATTAACTGTCCCACCACCCGTTTTTGAAATTAGATCAAGCTCAAGGATAGTACCACTGAACCGAACCCAAAAAAGGAACTGTAACAGAAGGGTTTGAAGGGCCATCAAAGCCCAGGCTTCTGAGAAGACACCCATTGAGGAGGAGCCTCATCAAAATGAAGAAGGATTATCGGAAATTTATCCACTCCTACAAGGGAATATATTCCATCCTCTGATAGATACCGATCGATACGAGAGTATCCAAAAAATCACCGCTGCATTACCACCACTTCATGGACATGGTGAGCAGAGAAAGAAGTTCACTCCTATCACCCGAGTTAGTGCAATTTACAAAAGGCTAGCTAAAAAAGAAGAATGTTCAGTTAGCGAGTTACTTAAATGAGTGGGACATGCAATTTCCCCTCGCTTGAAGAAGGAAATTTTGAAGCATGTCAAGTTCACCAGACAGTCTCACAAGACAACTGGAGTGACACCTACTCGCATCCCCGTATGGTTCCGTTTATGGAACAGAGTTGATACCGCAGTGATTACTACTGACTATACCACCACCAGAACCGCAAGCTATTGACTGGTTAAGTTGAGTCTGGGTCCAAGAATCTTACTCATCACTCATTATGGAGATATTCCTACAATTACAAAGGCTAAGACAAGACAATTACCTGGCACTGTAGCCAGTCTACACCACTGGGAGCATACTTTCCCTCGACATACTGATGTTTCTACTAAGACACTCTATCTTGGGACATCATCGTCGAAAAGGAAAAAGGTATGGGTACCCAAGGTCGCTGCACCGATACAGTCCTGTAAGCCCGCGGGACAAGAACATGGAATGAAGCTAGGGTCTGAAATATCTCCCATCATCACAACAATCGCCAGTGAGATGGAGGAACAAGTAAAGGATGTTCAACAGGGTCCTTTAGATCTTAAGGTGATTCAAGAATTGATAATCAAAGAAAAAATTGAAAAGCTTAGTGTCAAAATTTCTGAGTTGGCTCAGGAACACGGAGTTTCCATTGATGAGATGATGAAGATTTTGACTATAATGATTACCTGGAGGACGATTTCATGGAAGTGCATGTCATTGAAACCAGAGCCACCACATCTGCACACGAGGCTCAACCTTCTACTAAAGAGAATGCTGTACATGAGCTGTGTAGGGCTATCCTTCTAAGGGATGAACAAGTTAGCCTACTGGAGAAAAGAATAGAAGAAATGGCTGCAGCCCAACGGGTGAGTTAAAAATTTTTTTGAATTGGAACAGCTGTTTGTGAAAAGATTCACCAGGGCGCAACATCATGTGTCTATTGGAGAGCTCAAGATGGAAAAAGAAAAGCCTAGTGAAACTTTGGTGGACTATATTTTGAGGTGGAGAAACCTTAGCATGAAATGTGAACCCCGACTATAGGAACATCATGCGATTGAAATTATACTCAAGAGCATTCATGGACCAGTAGCTTTCATGCTCAAGGGACTCACCATCAAATCCTTCAAGAAGCTACTCAATAAAGCTAGAAGTGTTCAAGAAGAAATCAAGCACATGGAGTCACACAAAAAGGCTAAGGTGACTAGAGTGTTCGAAAAGAAATCAGGAGTAGTAGTGACCATCGATAAAGGAAAGCAGCCGATGAAGATATATGCAAAAGATCCTCGCCAGTCTTCATCACAGTATGCTTAGAAATAGAGTAGTCAATCCAACCGGCAACTACCTCCAGAAGGATCACCTCGAACATGGGATAAGAAAATGTCCCTGTCAGAACGACGTAAAATGATGTATTCTTTCAAAGATGGAGCTATACTTAAAATATTCAGAAGTCTAATGAAGAAGCCGGAATTCAGACTACCAAACCCGAAGAAGCCTAAAGAGGTGGGTTGGAAAAATGAACCAAATTATTGTCCATACCACCGCTTTCTCGGACACACTATAGAGGGATGCTTCATCTTTAAGGACTGGATTGAGAGGAAACTTGAAGAAGGGAATAAAATAATCCTGAAAGAATATTTAAGAGAACATGAAAAAGGTTCCATAAATATGATTTCAGCCGAGCCAATCTCCGCAATCGATTCGTATACTGGAAGATATGGATGGAGTACAACTTGGGATGAACTCAAGAGGGTCCTCAATCAAATACAGGATTCATCAAACAAGCTTCTACAAATACCAAAGAAGAATGGAATGAGGTATGGAGCAGATCATCCAAGAAGATACTGAACAAGATCCAGTCTTAATATTCTGCATATACCAGAGAAAAAGGATGGAATGAGGTCTGGAGCAGATCATCCAAGAAAATACTAAACAAGATCCAGTCTGCAATAAGACAAGCCTCCATGCAGAGTCTGCAGCATACCGAGCCCAAGATGAAGGTTTTGCCAGGAGATCCATCATTATCAAGGACAAAGAAGAATAAGAAAAGTGTCACTACAAAGATTGATAACACGGGGTGTAAGATAGGGGACGCCTCTACCAGATTTGATATCTTAGATTCAGGGAAGAAAATCCTCGAACCCTTGACTTTGTATGATTATCTTTTTGTCCTCTAGGGTTTTGTGAATATAATGATTGTGATTTCAGCTATGCTTTAGCTGTTTATAGTGATAACATAACTGATTATGACAAATCTAACTTTGATCTTGATCCCTAAATAGATCCTTAAATCGTACTCGAATCTCGTTGTCAAGTCCAAAGAAGACATCAATGACACCACTTACGACAACACTAGGAGCGAGGAGCCAATTCTCAAGCACCACGATACACTACCTACCATCAACCTAGATCATTCTGAAAAAGAGAAGACACCAAAAGATTCAACAATGGTAGCTCAAGAAGAAGAAATCACGGAAGTTAACTTAAGGAGCGGAAAAGTGTTACCACCAAGAACAGCTCCAACAGATAAAGGAAAACCGATAATGACCCAAGAAGAGATACCTAAACCTCCACCAGTGGAAGAACCACATAATCAAGATAAAATTGGAGGATCATACAAAGTAGATTACAACGTGCTAGCTCATCTTAGGAAGTTATCAGCCTGATTAAGCATCTACGACGCTCTGATCCTGTTATAAGAGATGAGAGAGTCTCTGGTTACAGCTTTGCTTGACCCAAAGATTTGCTTAGCTCAGTTGGCCAACACATCCTTAGATGAAGGTTTTTTATTAAAAAAATAGCCTGGGGTAACCTTCAAAGATGAAGACTTGCTGCTCGGTACTGCCGACCACAACCATCCACTCTACATCTCCGTCAACATCGGCAGATTTGTGTTGTCTAGAGTTTTAGTAGATCCTGGAGCATCTCTTAACTTGATGAGCCTGCGAACATTGGCCTATTTGAATATTGAAACTCAAGAGCTTACGGCTGATAAAATGATGTTAAGAGGATTCAACCAATAGGGAGAAAGAGCCCTTAGATCAATTACATTACTTATTAAGGTTGGAGAATTTTTGACAACCGCTAAATTTCATATCATCGATGTCAAGATCTCTTTCAATGCTCTACTGGGTTGACCATGGATTCATGAGCACAACATTGTTCCATCATCCTTACATCAATGCATTAAGCACTGCAAAGATGGTCAAGAAAATTACATCAAAGGAGACTTACAATCATTTTCAGTGTATGAAGTTGGTATCCATGAAGATGCTGCCTACTACGTGCCTCCAAAGAAAAGAGTCTTCTCTTGCAAAATTATCACAAATAAAAATGAAGATTTGAAAAAATCACAAAAGAGGAAGCCATTCAACTCTGCTTCAACGATCTTCCACCACTCCCTTACAATGAATTGGTGGAGGTTCTTTTAGTTCGCGCACCCGAGGTCGAGGCTGGGGATGTGGATGAAGAAGAATCAACTTAATCATTGAATGGACTAGGCCAACTATCAAAATTGGTAATGAAGACAGTTCCAAATAAAAAATAATGATGATAAAATAAAAGAAACCTCAGTGCGAGATATCCTTAGAAGATACAGAGAAGAATGAATATGAAACAATGTATGATCAAATAATCCACTATATGAATACTATGACCCTTACTCTGATTCTCCCTCAAAAGGTTGAGAGTTTAGAGGTCACGGAAGTTCGTAGTGTTGGTTCAAAGCCAATCAAATTTTACCGTGTTTCTACCTCTACTAAGCTTGAAAAACATGTAAATTTGGATGATGATATTACTTTTTGCTTGTTCAAAAGTTAATTCAACAGGAAAACTTACAAAAAAAAATACCAAATAGTATATTTCAACTTTTTGAAAAATTTTGGAATGTTAAAAGTCAAACTCCCAACTCAAAAGAGGGTCTCAAATTTGGTACAGTCAGACCAGTCGATAATTCTGAGTTTTGCATGGTTGTTACTAGTGAGTCAGAAGAGGATTGCCTCGATATAGAGGATGATTCTATTGATCAACTAATAGAAGATGCTCCGCCAAAATTTGAGGAGGAGATTAAATCTACCGTTAATGAATTTAAAGAGATTAATCTCAAGACTAAATAAAAACCCTGACCTACATTTATAAGTTCTCTACTCAATGACGAAGAATCTTCAGAATTGATCAAACTATTAACAAAATTCAAAGATTACTTTGCATGGAGCTACGATGAAATGCCAGGACTGTCAGCAGAGGTTGTAGTTCGTAAACTTGGGGTGGACAAGAATATAACCCCAGTAAAATAAGCTCCCCGGAGAATGCGCCTCAAAATAGAATAATAAGTCATCGTTGAGGTGAAGAAATTAATAGGCGCCAAATTTGTAAAAGAAGAACAATACGCCATGTGGTTAGCTAACATTGTGCCTGTTAAGAAGAAAAATGGACAGATCTGTGTTTGTTTCGACTTCAGAGATTTGAACAAAGCATGTCCAAAGCATGAGTTTTTGCTACCAATACCAGAAATGATGATGGATATCACTCAAACACACAAAATTTTATCCTTCATGGATGGATCATCGGGATACAACCAAATTAAGATGGCTCACGAGGATGCAGCACTTACAACCTTTAGAACACCGATTGGAATTTTTTGCTACACAGTGATGTTGTTCGGCCTAAGGAATGCTAGAGCAACATATCAGCGCACAATGATGAAGTTTTTTTATGATCTCATCCATAACCAAGTAGAATGCTACGTGGATGATTTGGACATCAAAAGTAAACAAAAAATAGACCATTCGTACAATTTAAGGATCGTGTTCGAACGGTTACGATGATATGACCTTCAAATGAATCTCTTAAAGAGCGCCTTTGACGTTACATTCAGGAAATTTTTGGGATTCGTTGTCCTTCATCGGGGAATCGAGATTGATCCGGATAAAATTAAAGATATCTTTAAAATTCCTCCTCCTAAAACCTTGAAACAACTACGTTCCTTTCAGAGGAAGTTGGCATATCTGAGACGCTTTATTTCTAATCTCTCAGGTAGGTGTCAGCCTTTCTCGGCATTAATTAAAAAGGACAGAAAATTCGTTTGGGAAGAGAAATGCCAGCGGGCCTTTGAGGATGTTAACAATATCTAATGACACCTCCTATTTTGGTAGCCTTTATTTCAGGGAAACGGTTGATACTTGACGACATTCTTTCTGGTAGGTTTGTGGGGTTGCCCGTAAGAAGCTGTCGGCCACCGGAATCAAAATCCCGTCGCCCGCTTCGAAATGACGTTGAAGTATGAAATCAAACTGAACTCATATTTTTCATAGGTTAAAATGAAATAGCGCTGTACCTCAAATCCTGTATATGTCCCGAAGGATAAACACAAGACTTGAGAATGAGGCTCGATCGAACAAACTAAGGAAATTATGACATCCGTTTGGTCTGCGAAACCTTTGTATTTGCCGACAAGTTCCCTTATTTAATATAAAAGATTAGGTAGGGTTTATATTAAGCTGGGTTCGGACATGCTTCCTATAAGGGCAAGCCCCTATAGTTAATTACATCCTAAATGACCAAAGTCACTTAAGAAGACTCTCGATAAGAATTAGGAAATATTATCTTCAAGGAATTTCAAAGGGTAGGACTCTTCAACAAAATCAGACGTAGAGGTGT
>JXCR01145850.1:290559-310514 GCA_002079205.1 Phalaenopsis hybrid cultivar
CTATCCTAATGTTTGGCTTTAGTTTTGAGGAGAAGTATTTATGTGTTTCATCCTGCTAATTTTATTAGTTAGGGCTTACATTCGTGTGAAACGATCACACAAATATCTTGGAAAATATGAGGATTTAGGTCGTGACAAACGACAACCTCGGAATCCTAAGACGAGTTAGGGCTTATGTACAACAGAGCTATACAAAGGCCTAAAGATGAGGTGAGGATTTATGTTGCATAAGCAGACAACCTCAAAATCCTATGGCTTGGTTGTTTAATTGATTTAGGTCATGACAAACGACAACCTCGGAATCCTAAGACGAGTTAGGGCTTATATTGTATAGAGCTATACAAAGGCCTAAAGATGATGTGAGGATTTACATTGCATAAGCAAGAAACCTCGAAGTTAGGTTGTGACAAATGACAACCTCAGAATCCTAAGACGAGTTAGGGCTTATATTGTATAGGAAGATGTGAGGATTTAGGTCATGACAAACGATAACCTCGGAATCCTAAGACGAGTTAGGGCTTATATTGTATAGCAGGGCTATTAACAAACGACAACCTCGGAATCCTAAGACGAGTTAGGGCTTATATTGTATAGCAGGGCTATGCTCCTAAAGATAAGGTGAGGATTTACGTTGCATAAGCAAGCAACCTTAAAGTCCTATGGCTTTGTTTAAGTCTAAGGAAGGAAGATTGGTTTAGCTGGGGAAGACATTTCCTATGGCTTTGTTATTTAAGTCTAAGGAAGGAAGATTGGTTTAGCTGGGGAAGACAGGTTAGTCTTATGGCTTTGTTGTTTATATCTAAGGAAGGAAGATTGGTTTAGCTGGGGAAGACAGGTTTTGTTGTTGAAGATGGCCGTGCTGTCCACCATGCTAGCTCCAAGCTCCTTGCTGTGAAAAGTTTGAGTTATCTATTGTGTCAAGTTATAATATCAAATCAAGTGGCCCTATGGTTGAAGTGGCGTATTGAAGTTGATTAGAGTGACACCGGTTAGGATCCTACGGTTTCCTTGTTTAGGCATCACTATTTTCTATTGGATTCACTTAGTTCAAATGAACTTACTAAACTTCAACTTAATGAGTTCCATANGTTTTCATGCAGGGTGACATCATTTTTTAGCATGCAAATTTGTTGGCATAAAAGTACAGTATGAAAGTACAAGAAAGACAACGCTGAAAACTATAAAAGTGTACCTAGCGAGTCTTCTCATTCCACCACCTGAAACTTAAAATGGATGAAGATCAGGAAAGATAACATTTTGGTAATTTTCCTAACCATATGTCATATCTTGGTGAGTTCTTAAGAGTTTAATTAAGGATGATTTCATTGAGCGAAGAATATTAAGTTTACTAGGCCTCTGAGGTATCCAACAAGTTAGGAGGGGGAAGCAGGTCCATGCCTCCCTCTCACCAATAGTGAAAAGCTTCGAGTCCATTTAAACTTATTATGTTGCTTAATGGTTCATCCTGTAAATACCCTTTTTACTCAATGAACCCTGATGTCTCAATCATCCCTAAGAATAGGGTAATTATCACTTATCATTTAATTTGAAAATTATGTGGGTGAAGACCCTCAAAGAGACAAGTTAGTGTAATTTGAACACTTCGCCAAATTTTTAATCCTAATTGGGCTTAGTGGTGTTTCAAGGTTGTTTGATTTAGTTATGTTATTTTTTTCAAATCCTTGTTTAATCAATTTTTGATTTAGCCTAAGTCACTACTAAGACCTTAAGACCTAGGTGAGTGTCTTGATTAGTTTTGAAAAGGGTTAAGCTTTAAGTGGTCATGATTCATGATTTAGATTTTATTTGAAAATCAAGATAGGGGTATTAAATTGATTAATTATTGACTTCAAAAGTTCTACCCCTAAGTCCAGGATCATTTAATTTTAATAAACTTCCAAATTTTAATAATTTAGAAATTTATTAATCTTAATTAAGAAAGTGAGATTGGTTTCTACTAATTAAACTCCTTGTGTTTCAAGCATCAAATAAATTGATTAAGATCAGAGGTTACTCATTCCCCTCCTTGAATTATACCTAAATGTTAATTAAGGCAAGATATTCAAAATTACACATTTGCCCCTAAGGCTCTAACACTTCATAATTTGTTAAATTTAATTCGAATGACTTTGAAATTTTTATCCTACCTCATTCACGGGTCAATTGAGACATCAGAGGAGAAAATGTGATTTTTCAAAATTTAATTTATTTTATGTAATTATTTTCATGCAATAATAGGATTTATCAAAGAAAATTCCTAACATGACTAAGGTAAATTCTAATCCCTTGAAATTTTTAATGGAGGTAGATTTAGGCCAGGTAAGCCTTTGGATCAAATTTCATAATTATTTGAATTCTCTGTGATCTATTAGAATTATTTCAAGTTCTCTGTTATTTAATAAAAATAAAATATTTTAGGTGGTGAAAATTAAGTTTTGTATTTTCGAAAAATCTCTCTAATGTCAGAGAACCCAGAGGAGCAAATTTTGTATTTTTTTTATTTTTCTTTGATTTATCAAAATTATTTTAGTGAAAAACTCATTTTTAGCCTTTAAAGATTACTTTTAAGCTTTGAAATTAAATATCTTTATTTAGAAAATCAGGAAAAATATTCTAATTGTTCCTAAGTGATTAGGAAGCAATTTAGAATATTTTCATGAGTTTTATTATTTTTGTGATTTTTATGAATTTTTAATTATTTAAATATTTAAAATAAGCTAAAAATCAAGTTTTTATTTTAAATATTGTTTTATTTTTATAAAATACCCCTGCTCACAGAGAACTCAAAAAAAAAGTTTCATAATCTTTTGAGTTTTATTTTTAATTTTTAAAAATCATTTAAGTGTCAAAAATGGTATTTATCTATAAAAATCAACTTAAGTTATCAAATGAACTCAAGATATTTTGAAATTTTTATGATGAGCTCTATGGATCATAAATCAAAGTGGAGATCAAAAATCAAGTCATTTAAATGTTTATATTTTCCAAAATTAATTATTTTAGTGATTTAGTATTTATAAAATTTAAGGATATTTTAAATGACTTGACTCATGAAATTATTTTCAAAGGTTACTCTAGTCATGGTGGACCTTCCAAAATTTTCTTAGGATTTTATAGTCAATATCCTAATTTCCATGATTATTTTAAAGAAATAATGCGAAAGATTTTGAAAAATATGGATCTCTATATAGGAACCTTTTCTGACTTTGGTAAAATCAGAGGATGTTTCCCCTGATAGAGGCTACAACATGCCAAAATTCCAAGCCATGGTGATCTGCCAATATGCATGGAGAATAAAATGATCTCAAACAGTGTTTAATTAATTAAAAACAAAATATGCATCAAATGGACTTGAAATTTATTCCACATTATTCTCCTCTGTTCACTGAATAAGCGGGTATTTTTATTTTTTTTTGTGATTTTTCTACACAAAGTTATGAATTTTCTAAGTTAAGGGTAATTAAATAAATAAGAAAAGCCCTATTTATCTATTTAAACCGCGCGTGCTGACTAGATCCTAGGCAGCTCCGAAGGCATACGTGGCACGCTCTGGTTGGACGCCGCCGTCCACGTAGATTGCTGACTCAACCTGCTATTTATGTCTCGAAGCGCTATCCGACTCGATCTCCCCCGTCCATTTGATACACGCTTCATCGAACGACTCCCCATCATCATCCTTGATAGAATGATCCCGTGCCCATCCACACTAAAACCTTAGGATCTCAGCTTAGACTTAACTAAATCACCTTGAGTTTGATCCTATGAAATCGTCTAAGTGAGACGAACACATCCATACGGTTAATATACCATGAAATCAAGCCTAAGTAAATGAAGAATCAAAATAAGCTCGGGAGGAGGAGAAGTTTTATACCTTTGCTCTGAGAAGGGAAGCTTCGATCAGAGGTGCTCGACTGTTCGTTGGGGTCTAAGGAGGCTAGGGATTGAGTCCCTGGTCTTTATGTAAGGCCTAGGTATGAATTCGACCAAGCTCGATTTCAGGTGTTGGTCTAGAGCTATGGTAAAAGCTTGTAAGTCTAGGTATGAATTTGACCAAGCTCGATTTCAGGTGTTGGTCTAGAGCTATGGTAGAGGCTCTGTGGAAGGGGGATTTGAAAGGGCTCTGGCTTCTTTCACTCTTGTGAAGGTGTGGGCACAAGCAATTGAAGTTTGGTGGGGTGTGAGCTTTTTTCACTATTGTGAAGGTGTGGGTTAAGTTAATTTGTGTTTGATGGACTGTGGAGGTGTATTGGGTTCTGTCCTGGTTTCCGGCAAGGTTTCAAGCTCAAAATTGAGCTCCGACAATGGGAATGGGTGAGGGAAAAAGGTTGGAATGCACTGAATGGATCTTAGGGAAGCTCTGTGTGAAGTTTGGAGAGGCCTCTCTAAGAAAATTTCAGCGCACCTCCCATGGCCGTGAGATGTGAGTTTTTATAAAAATGGTCATGGGGTGGCTCTCAGGGCATAAGTTTGGGTGCATTGTGGTGCTTAGGTGGAGGGCACAGGAGCTCTTCAATTTGATTTGGATGAGCTGGCCTCTAGGTTTGATTTGGGTGAGGTGCCATGGGAGTGGCTTTTGGTTTTGTGCTTTTCCAGCCACTAGGCTAGCTAGCCGACCAGGGGGAGGTGGCTAGGAGCTCAGAGAATCCAGAGGAATCGATCACAACAATTTAATGTAAATGTGCTTTGATTTGACAAAGATATCTTAAGCATGTGCATTTTTGGAAATAAGATCCCTTAATTTTGGGGACCTTTGGCCCATGGCTTGATTTAAGTGATTTCATGGTGTTTGGACTGGTCACTAAGTCCAACTAATGGCTGGGGTGGAGTTAATTTAGTGACTTTAGGGTGGTTAGGTCACATTTAGTGCATGGGTCCAAGTGGATGCAAATGACCAAAACTTGGGTTTAGGCTAGGCTAGCCATGTCAATTGGCCTAATTTATTAGTGTATTTTGTGTATATGATCATAAGGAACAACTTTGGTGAAGGATTGGTGTGGTTTTGAGTTCAATTGGAGGGTCAATTTCAGGGAATTTTGAACTTTAATCAATTTGGTCATGATGGGCTAGGCTTGGGTCTAGCTTGGGTTAGCCTTGGGATAAGTCCAGATTGATTATTGTAAATGGTCAATAAAGACCTCATGAAGAATTTTTAACATGATTTGGATGCCAATTTTGAGGTTAAGGCAACCAATTGGGTGAAATTTGGGGACTTAGCCAATTTGGGGCTAAATTTGGGAATTTTGGATTTAGGTAAAAATAAAATGGATTTGAGACTTCAACAAGGTCAATTGATGGTTGGTTTTGATGTATAGAAATGTCATAAAGATTTTGCAACATTAATTGAAGCCAATTGACTAGGCTATGGGTTCAATTTGGTGAGATTAGGTCATATGTTCAAAATTGGGGCTTTGACCCAAATCAAAATTGGGCTCAAATCATGGGCCAATTAATCTTGGATTTCATTTAGTTTGGTCATATCAAAAGTGAATTTGAGTTTAGGATTGGAATTGCGGTCAATTGAGATCAAATTGATGGACATTTGAGTTGGATTTGAGGAAATTTGAGCCTTTAAAGGTCAATTTAGCGATTTTGGTTAAATATGGTCAAATTAACCCAATTGGGTCATGTGGTAGTTGAGAGAAATGAAATTAGGAATATTTGAGATTTATTAGGATTTTATGGGAATTTTTGGAATTTTTTTGGGATTTTGAGCTATGGAGGGGTATTTTGGTAATTTTGGGATGTTTTAGGGGTAAAAAGCCAAGATGGGTATTTTGGTAGAGTTGAGGTACCAATCATAACCAACAAGCCTTGGATCAATGGAAACCCCATTTTGGGTCCTCTACATAGTGGTCTTAGCTAAACCATAGCCTTAGGGCGTTTAGGGGACCATCTACATGAGTATCCAAAAGATCGAGGGATCTAGGCTAGAAATTTGAGTTCAGGGTTGTGAGTGATTGTGAGTGAATGTGGGTGTAGATAAGTGTAGTGAGTGCCTTAGCTCCTAACCAACACCCAAGGTCAACCTTAAGGTCCAGCAATCCTATGGGTGACTCATCCTGAGTTTCCCCCACAGTGACCCCACCTACTAAGTGCTAGAGGTTGAGAGCAATATGTGAAACTTCAAGTTGAGTGGAGAAGAGTTTGAAATTTCTAATGGTGAGGGTTCCATGTTTAGTTTTCTAGGAATAGTCAACAGGAAAAGTCCTATGGCTAGATCCTAGGCTACTAAAGAGGAAAAAAAACTAAATCTCAACAAAAATTGAGGTCAATAAATGGACCCCCAATAGGTGGGGCGTGCTGGGCAAGCACACCGCGCATATTGGCTCTAACCTACGAGATCAGAAAAACTAATACAAACTCCTAAGTTAACAGACCCGGAAGTATGTGTAGAGTTGTGTGTGTGATTTATTTCTGCCGGGGAATTTGCAGGTGTGTGCTTAATCAAGTCAAAAAGTAGGGACTCTCGCTGGGGATTGGAGAGTGGACTTTGAGTTATGAAATTTCAAAGATTTCTAAAGGATGGGAATCAGAATGTAAGTGCTGACCTTGAGGTGGGAAATTGAAATTCAGATATCAATTCAAAAAGAGAGAGAGAGAGAGAGAGAGTCGGAGTGTAAGGACCGACCTCGAATGTAATGAATCAGAAATGTAGGACTAATTCGGAAATGAGAATTGAAATATAGGTCAATTCTCAAAAGAGAGTGTCGAAATGTAAGGACCGACCTCGAATGTAATGACTCAGAAATGTAGGACTGATTCAGAAAATGAGATTTAAAATATAGGTCAATTCTCAAAAGAGAGTGTCGGAATATAAGGACCGACCTCGGATGTAATGAATCAAAATTGTAGGACTGATTCAGAAAAGAGAATTGAAAGATAGGTCAATTCTCAAAAGAGAGTGTCCGAATGTAAGGACCGACCTCGAATGTAATGAATCAGAAATGTAGGCTTGATTCAGAAATGAGATTTGAAATGTAGGTCAATTCTCAAAAGAAATTGTCAGAATGTAAGGACCGACCTTGAATGTAATGAATCAAAAATGAAGGACTGATTCAGAAATGAGAACTGAAATGTAGGTCAATTCCCAAAAGAAAGTGTCGGAATGTAAGAACTGACCTTGAATGTAATGAATCAGAAATATAGGACTGATTCGGAAATGAGAATTGAAATGTAGGTCAATTCTCAAAAGAAAGTGTCGGAATATAAGGACCGACCTCGAATGTAATGAATCAGAAATGTAGGACTGATTCAGAAATGAGAATTGAAATGTAGGTCAATTCTCAAAAGAAAGTGTCGGAATGTAAGGACCGACCTCGAATGAAATGAATCAGGAATGTAGGACTGATTTGGAAATGAGAATACAAATGTAGGTCAATTCTCAAAGGAATGTGTCGGAATGTAAGGACCGACCTCGAATGTAATGAATCAGAAATGTAGGACTGATTCGGAAATGAGAATTAAAATTTAGGTTAATTATCAAAAGAGAGTGTCGAAATGTAGGGAACGACCTCGAATGTAATGAATCAGAAATGTATGACTGATTCGGAAATGAGAATTGAAATATAGGTCAATTCTCAAAAGAGGGTGTCCAAATGTAAGGACCGACCTAAAATGTAATGAATCAGAGATGTAGGACTTATTCAGAAATGAGAATTGAAATGTAAGTCAATTCTCAAAAAAGAGTGTCGGAATGTAAGGACCGACCTCGAATGAAATGAATAAAAAATGTATGACTGATTCGGAAATGAGAATTGAAATGTAGGTCAATTCTAAAAGGAAAGTGTCAGAATGTAAGGACCGACCTCGAATGTAATGAATCAGAAATGTAGGATTGATTGAGAAATGAGAATTGAAATGTAGGCCAATTCTCAAAAGAAAGTGTCGAAATGTAAGGACCGACCTCAAATGTAGTGAATCAGAAATGTAGGACTGATTTAGAAATGAGAATTGAAATGTAGGTCAATTCTCAAAAGAAAATGTCGGAATGTAAGGACCGACCTCGAATGTAATGAATCAAAAATGTAGGACTGATTCGGAAATGAGAATTGAAATATAGGTCAATTCTCAAAAGAAAGTGTCGGAATGTAAGGACTGACCTCAAATGTAATGAATCAGAAATGTAGGACTGATTCAAAAATAAGAAATGAAATATAGGTGAATTCTTAGTAGAAAGTTAGTAGCGTTGAATTTATAGAAATGTATCATGTGAAAAAGGTTGATCTAGTTGAAGGAGATTTGTAAAGCTTAGTGAGGTTTTGTGCAGAATATGAAATGCTGCGAGGATGTGCAGAGAGTTAATGTAGATAACGATGGTTGTGTTGCGCGCACAAAGAGTAGGAAATTCCTAAAACGGAAGAATCTACTCAACAGGTTTGTTTTATTTTCTTGTTGTTTTTATCACAATTTAATTTTTAAAAATTTGGTTTTTAAAGTTTTAATTTTAATAGGTTGATTTTAAAAAGAAATTTGTTTTTTTATTCACTCGTCTATGATTATCTTTCATTTGTGTTTTGTTCATTGTTGAAGATTTGTTGTTTCGTTCTTTGTTCATTAAAATTCTGAACCATCGCATGTTTCACAGCTTTCATCCATTGCACAAGAAGGCAACTGACAAAAAGGCACAATTTGAGAGAAAATTCCATTAATCTGCTTCAATAAAGATGCTACAAATTAAACATAGACTAATGCTTCAAAAGGTACATCATGTAATCCATGCTGAAATACATTGAGAATCATCTCATGAGATGAGTACATCATAGACTGATTACATCAGATACATGTCATGCTGTTAAAAAAAAGCAAGTAAACCCTCTGTGTCTGGTATGTTGAGCTCCTGATCAAGCAGACCTTCTAAGTCATGCTCCAGGATAAGAGTTCTCTTTGCATGTACCTAAAGATACAACCTTCTCATAGCTCGTAAGGAAACAACTCCTCCAATTCTGGGTCCTGCTGGAATCCTTATGGTATTTTACTGTCATCCATTCTGCGGAAGGTTACAAACACCCTACAGTGTCGTATTTTTCGAATGCAGTGCTTGACAACGTCTGTACCGTTGCCCTTGGAACAAGTACTGAACCAACTGAAAGAGGAATCTCCACAGCTCCTCTGAATTTGCCAGGGCCGACTATATCGATTTCTTTTCCAAACAGAATATTGCTCTTACTCATGAATGAGACCGTGCAGAAAGGCCTTAGAAAATAGTGATGGTCAATGTGTGGGGCAATGCAGTCACCTTCTTCATAAATGTTGATGATGCCACTGTTAGGAATGGAAGTAGCGGGTAGAATATTCCATTTAACCATTCTCTTGATCATCCATTTTATCATTGGTGGTAACGGATCCACTTGGTCGTATCTGAGGATCCCAGGCAGATTTCCCCGCCTGTCGTTCGTAAAATTGTAGCAACAGCCGTATTGGATGGTGATTCTTCCCTTTCCCAGCATCCATTTCTTCGGCTCGGAATATGTTCTCTCCATGAGAAGGTCCGCTCAACCTCTATCTCTTAAATCAAAGATGCAGTACATAATGCTTCTTTTATCAGTTTTAGAGAAAACCCTGGTAGCTCTAGGCCCTCCAATATGTTGATAAACTTTCCCTGAACCTCTTCATAGAACTCGAATTATCTTTTATTTACTTTGCTTATTTTGTAGTATTCTTCCATACCAGGAGTTGGCAGCTGCCTGGGGCGTTCCTTCCTCCGAGCCTCGGCGGGAACCCAAACTGGTGCTGAGATTCAGCCTCAAGTGGGATGTATGATCCTGGGCTCCATGGTGCGCGCTGATTCGTTCCCAGTGAGACATACGGTTCATTTTCCACGAGATCTAGAGTCTCAGACTCGTTGGTGCTTGAAGTGTATTCTTCTAATGTACTGAAATGTTGTAGATGCAGAACGCTGCAGTCCATGCGTTCTACAAATGCGTTCGTGACTGATGTCCCGGCTGGTACCTCAACGTTGCATGTTGGGCAAGCTCTGCACAAGATATCTGGGACCGGGGGCACAACTGATTTTATCACAAATCCTGACTCTTCATCTGTAGTGGGCAGGCTGGTAGAAGTTTTTATCAGATCTGGATTGTAAATATGTTCCTCAGAAATGGGGGTAAGAAAACTACTCACGTCTCTCTGGCTCTTGCGTTCCTGTCGCGGAAAGTCTCTCTGTTTCTTTCGGCTTGCATTTCTGCATTGCGTCCTACGGAGCTGAGTATTTGGTATTTGTCCACTATGGACGGCTATCAGGCCCCTTGCTGGAGTAGCTTTCATGGAGGGCAGACGGCTTGGCCCCTCCATCGGATCTTGTTCCACTATCACATTTTTACCTTTGCGTGCCACATCGTCTTGAGTGGTCACCCTCAACAGTGAAGGCAGTCCCTCCTTTTCTTTATTGCTGACTATGTCAATTAGAGGACCCTCGTAGTCCATATCAATCTGGCTGAAATCCATGTTGAAATCTATGACACCTCCTTGCGGCGTCATCTCTTCATTTAGTGCGAGGTTCCAGCCGTCATGGAAGGCAAACATCAGCCTCTGTCCTAACATTTTTTTGCAGATGATAGAAGGAAACGTCAGTGGGCCAAAGCTTGGCATGAACAAGAATAAAATAAAGTATTCATTAAAATAAATTTTAGTTTGTTTTGATGAAAAGGATTACTCATTAATGTTTCAGTTTTGTTTTAATTCAAAAGTAGAAAAGAGAATGTGTGAAGTTCAAAAATCTTCTCAAAATTTTCATTATATATTGGTTAATTACAAAATTTGGACCCGGTCATAGACATATGGCCACATAGATAACCCTAAAATAATTAAAGTTTCAAATTTTCAAAGCAAGCAGAGGCAAGCGGAGGCAGGCGACATCAGGCTGCGTAATAGGTTTTCAGGTATCGCCCATTTATCGGTAACATGGGTATTTCACCCCAGAAGTCCACTAACTGGTAGGCTCCTCCTGTATAAACCTTCTCAACGACAAATGGTCCCTCCCAAGTTGGCTCGAACATCCCACCTATTTTCAGGCGAGCAAGAATTGGCCTTTTGAGCACAAGTTTGAGGTCACTAATTTTGAATGTCCTTGGCCGGACAAATTTGTCATGGGCTTGTACCATCTTTGCCTGGTAGAGCTCTAAATGTTACTGTGCTTCCAATCATTTTACCTCGAGACTCTTCAGTTCTTCAAGTCTGAGTTTCGCACTTTCTCCTATTGTGAGTTGGTTGGCAACAACGACTCTGAGAGATGGTGTCTGGATTTCTAGCGGTAGCACGGCCTTGGTCCCATACACGAGCATATAAGGTGTACACTGAGTGAGAGTGCTGAAAGTTGTTAGGTAGGCCCACAAGGCTTCTAATAGTTTGTTATGTCACTCCATCTTGTTTTCATCTAGTGTTTTCTTCAAAATCTGTACAAGTGTCTTGTTGAAAGCTTCAGTCAGACCATTTGCTCTGGGATCGTAAATTGTAGAGTATCTCCAATCTATCCCGTGTCTTCTGACGAAATTATTGATCTTTGTACTTTTGAAAGCTATCCCATTATCAGAGATTATTCTTTGCGGTACTCCGAAACGGTAAAAAATTTGGCTTTTGAAAAATTGAAGGACATGTTGTGTCGTAACTTCATGTAACAATACTGCCTCTGCCCATTTAGAGAGGTAATATGTAGCGGCAAGTATAAACTTGTGTCCTTTATAAGATGGTGGGTCTATCGGACCTATTATGTCTAGACCCCAACACTCAAATGGCCAAGAGGCAACAGTTGGGTGCACCACATTTGGAGGTTGGTGTAAGACCACCCCATGCACTTGGCATTGGTGACATCTTCTGGCTGTATCCATTAGACATCATTGCTGGCCAATAATATCGAAGTCTTTTTATCTTTATTTTTATTTTTGGTCCCGACTGGTGAGCGCCAAACAATCCGACATGTACTTTGACAATATTCTGTGCCTCAAATCCCCTCAAACACTGTAGCCACATTTGGTAGAATGATCTTCTGTAGAGAACATTTCCCACCAGGGCGTAAGACATGGCGCTTCTTGTGATGTGGTGCGCCTCAGACTTGTCCTCTAGCACTTTTCCAGTATGCAAATATTCTATTAATGGCTTGTGCCAATCTTCATTGATTTCTGCATCTGTATTTATTGTTTCTTCTTTTCCAAGTTTGCGTAAAGTTTCAAAGTCGTTTCGAGACAAGACTCGTCTTCCTTGTACCGTAACTTTGATGGAATCTTCCAGGGGACACGTTATTTCCTTAATGAGTTTTACTAGAGCGTCGGAATGGGCATTATCTCCCCGAGTAATCTGGTAAAAAGTCACCTTAGGAATCTGCTCTAGGAGCTTCATTATGTACCAATGGTATTCTACTAGTCTTGGTTTCAGAATTCTGTATTGTCCGGCGACTTGCTGGATGATAAGTTGAGAGTCACCATAAATGACAATGTTTATTATATCCATTGAGATTGCCAACTCCAATCCAGTGAATAAAGCTTCATATTCTGCTTCATTGTTGGTACACGGCTCTGTCAGGTGGTATGAGAACCTCAACATACCCTTATCTGGCGTAATAAAGATCAAACTATAGCCGTGCCTGATCCTTTATTATTTCTGACTGACGAAGCACCATCGAAGTACATTTCTTAGCGTTGCGCACTAGAAAATTCCATTTATAGCATTTGCTCGTCTGGTAACTCGTCGTTGAGAGAGGACCCAGTTGGCAGTGGGTGTGTAGAAAGAAAGTCTGCCAAAATCTGTCCCTTGATAGCACGGAGGGGCACAAAAGTTATATCAAATTGCAGTAAGATCATTGACCATCTTGCTAAACGTCCGGAGAGTGTTGGTCGGGTCATCAGATATTGCAATGGATTAACTTTCGAAATCATGGTAATCTTATGAGAAAGCATGTAATGTCTAAGCTTTTGAGAGGCGAAAATTAACGCCAGACAATGCTTCTCAATAAGTGGATACCTTATCTCTGCCGGTATTAGACGATGACTCATGTAGTAGAGCGAATTTTCTTTTCCTTCCTCATTGACTTGGGCTAAGAGGGCTCCAAGAGAGTCATCTAAAGCTGCGGTATAAAGTATCAACGGTTTCCCTAAGATTGGGACTGCTAATACAGGAGGTGTCATTAAATATTTTTTAACGTCCTCAAAGGGCCGCTGACATTTCTCTTCCCAAATAAATTTGGCGTCTTTTTTAATCAATGCCGAGAAAGGCTGACACCTACCTGAGAAATTAGAAATAAAGCGTCTCAGATATGCCAACTTCCCCTGGAAGGAACGTAGCTGTTTCAAGGTTTTAGGGGGAGGCATTTCCAAGATAGCTTTAATCTTATCTGGGTCGATCTCAATTCCCTGATGACGGACAACGAATCCTAGAAATTTCCTGGAGGTGACGCCAAAGGTGCACTTTAAGGGATTCATTTTAAGGTCAAATCGTCATAACCGTTCAAACACGATCCTCAAATTGTACAAATGGTCTATTTTTTGTTTACTTTTGATGACCAAATCATCCATGTAGCATTCTACTTGATTGTGAATGAGGTCATCAAAAATCTTTGTCATTGGACACTGATATGTTGCTCCGACGTTCTTTAGGCCGAACGACATCACTGTGTAGCAGAAAATTCCAATTAGTGTTCTGAAAGCTATAAGGGTTGCATCCTCAGGAGCCATTTAAATTTGGTTATATCCCGATGATCCATCCATGAAGGAGAAAATCTCATGTGTCGAAGCAATGTCCACCATCATCTCTGGTATAGGAAGTGGAAACTCGTCTTTTGGACATGACTTGTTCAAATCTCTGAAGTCGACAGAAATGCGGATTTGTCCATTTTTCTTTTTAACCGGTACAATTTGGCTAACCATGTGGGGTACTACTCCTTTTTAACAAAGTTGGCATCTATCAACATCTTCACCTCGGCGATGACTTGTTCAATTTCAAGGTGCATTCTCCTTGGAGCTTGTTTTACTGGGGTTACATTCTTATCCACCCCAAGTTTGTGGATTGCAACCTCTGCTGAGAGCCGTGGTACTTCATCATAGATCCATGTGGAGCAATCTTTGAATTCTGTTAATAGTTTGACCAGTTCTGCAGATTCTTCGTCATCAAGTAGAAACTTATAAATCTAGGTCGGCGTCGTTCTTCAGTCCTGAGGTTAATCTCTTTCAATTCATCCACGGTGGATTTAATTTCTTCCTTAAATTCTGGTGGAGCAGCTTCTATTGATTGATCACCAGAGTCATCCTCTATATCGAGACAATCCTCTTCTGACTCACTAGTAACAATCATGCAACATTAAGAATCATCAACTGGTCCAGCTGTACCAAATCCGAGACCTTCTTTTGAATTGGGAGTTCGATCTTTAGCATTCCATAGTTTCTAAAAAAGGTTAAATTCATCTTTTGGCATTTTTTTGGTAAGTGTCACTGTTGAATTAACTTTTGAACACAAGGTGAGAAGTAACTAAAAGGCAATTCCATTAATTCATTAGAATCAACATCCAAATTTTCATGTTTTTAAGCTTAGTAGAGGTAGAAGCATGATAAAATTTGATCGGCCTTGAACCAACACTACAGACTTCCTTGACCTCTAAACTCTCGACCTTTTGAGGGAGCATCGGAGTAAGGGTCATAGTATTCACATAGTAGTTTATCCGATCATACATTGTTTCATACTCATTCCTCTCTGTATCTTCTACGGATATCTCGTACTGAGGTTTCTTCTGCTCTGTCATCATTATTTCATCTTCAGAACTGTCTTCATGACCAATGTTGATAGTTGGCATAGTACATTCAACAATTAAATTGATCTTTCCTCGTCCGCGTCCCCGGCCTCGACCTGGGGTGCGTGAACTAGAAGAACCTCCACCAACTTGTTGTAGGGGAGTGGTAGAAGGTTGTTGAAGCGGAGTTGTATGACCTTCTTTTTGTGATCCTTCTGAATCTTCATCTTTGTGTGTCAAAATCTCACGCGAGAAGACAGACTTCTTTGGAGGCGCATAGTAAGCAACATCTTCATGGATACAAATTTCATGTACTGAAAATGGTTGAAGATCTCCCTTGATGCAATTTTCGACCATCTTTGTGGTATTTAATGCACTGGTGTAGGGATGATGAAACCATATTGTGCTCATGAATCCATGGTCGACTCAATAGATCGTTAAAAGAGGTCTCGGCATCGATGATATGAAATTTAATGGTTGTTATGTAATTGATCCAAGGGCTCTTTCTCCCTTTTGGTTGAATCCTCTTAAAATCATCTTATTAGGGATGAGCTCTTGAACGTTGAAGTCCAAATATGCTAACATCCGTAGACTCATCAAGTTAAGAGATGCTCCAGGATCCACTACAGTCCAAATATGCTAACGTTTGTAGACTCATCAAGTTAAGAGATGCTCCAGGATCCACTAAAACTCTTGATAACACAAATCTGCCAATGTTGACGGAGATGTAGAGGGGACGGTTCTGGTCGGCGGTACCGAGCAACAAGTCTTCATCTGTGAAGGTTACCTCTGACTGTTCTCTCAAAGAGCAAACTTCATCTGAGGATGTGCTAGCCAACTGAGCTAAGCAAATTTCTGGATCAAGCAAAGCTGTAATCAGAGATTCTCTCATCTCCATTGACTGGATCAGAGCATCGTAGATGCTTAGTCGGGCAGGCAACTTCATAAGATGAGCTAGCACGTTGTATTCTACTTGGTACGATCCTTCGATTTTATCTTGATTATGTGGTTCTTCCACTGGCAGAGGTGGGGGTATCTCTTCTCAAGTCATTATCTGTTTTCCTTTATCTATTGGAGCTGTTCTTGGTGGTAACACTTTTCTGCTCCTTAAGTTGACTTCTGTGACTTCTTCTTCTAAGATATCATTGTTGAATCTTCGAGTGTCTTTTCCTCTTTGTTGGAAAGATCTAAGTTGATGGCAAATGGTGCACCATGACGCTCAAGAGTTGGCTCTTCGTTATCGGTGTCGTCGTAAGCGATATCATTGAGTTCTTCTTTGGCCTTGACAACGAGTTCATTGAACTTAAGTACAATTTGAGGATCATTTTGGGGATCAAGATTGCAGCTAGCTTGGTTATAATCAGTCACGTTATTACTAGAAATAGTCAAAACGTAGCAGAAATCACAATCATTATATTCATAAGACACCAGAGGGACAAAAAGATAATAATATAAAGTCAAGGGTTTGAGGATTTTCTTCCCCAAATCTGAGACAACCAGTCTAGTAGAGGCAGTCCCTATCCTACCCCCCATGCTATCAATCTTGGCGGTGATGCTTTTCTTTTTCCTGTTCTTTGTCCTTGACGATGACAGATTTTTTGGCGAAATCTTCATCTCGGGCTCGGTATGCTGCAGACTCTGAATGGAGGCTTGTTTTGAAGCAGACTATAGCTAATTCAGTTTCTTCTTGGATGATCTGCTCCATACCTCATTCCATCCTTCTTCGGTGTTCATAGAAGCTTGTTTTGATGAATCCTGTATTCGATTGAGGACCCTCTTGAGTTCATCCCAAGTTGTACTCCATCCATCTGTTCCGACATATGGATCAATTAGGGAGATTGACTCAGCTGAAATCATGTTTATGGAACCTTTTTCAAGTTCTCTCAAATACTCCTTTGGGATTGTTATTTTCTCTTCCTTGAGGTTCTTCTTGAGCCAGTATTTAAAGAAGAAACACTTGTCTATAGTGTATCCAAGTAATCGGTGCTACGGGCAATAATTCAGTTCCTTTTTCTTATCCACCTCTTCGAGTTTCTTTGGATCAGGTAGTTTGAATTCTGGTTTCTTCATCAAGCTTTTGAATATTTTAGTTACAGCTTCATCTTTGAAGGAATAAACAACTTTCTATTGGTCTAACAGGGATACTCTTTTACCCGCTGTTCGAGGTGATCCCTCCTGAGACGGCCGTTGGTTGGATTGACTGCACTGTTTATAAGAGTATTGCGAAGAAGACTGACGATGATCTTCTACATATACTTTTATTGGCTGCTTTTCTTTGTTGATAGTTGCGACTACCCTTGATTTCTTTTCGAACACTCTGGTCACCTTAGCCTTTTCATGTGGCTTGCTTCATTGCTTCTTGAAGACTATTGGCTTTACTGAGTAGCTTCTCGAAGGATTTGATGGTGAGTCCCTTAAGCATGAAAGCTACTAACCCATGAATGCTTTTGAGTACAGTAGCATCTCAAAGGATTTGATGGTAAGTCCCTTAAGCATAAAAGCTAATGGCCCATGGATGCTCTTGAGTAGAATCTCAATCGCTTGATGTTCCTATAACTGAGGTTCACATTTCATGCTAAGGTTTCTCCACCTCAAAATATAGTCTGCCAAGGTTTCACTAAGCCTCTGTTTCTCCATCTTGAGCTCTCTAATAGACACATGTTGCTGCGCCCGAGCAAATCTTTTCACAAATAACTGTTCCAACTCAAAAAATGTTTTAACTGACCCGTTGGGCAAGTCAGCGTACCAGTCGAAAGCAATCCCTGACAAGCTGCTAACGAACTGTTGACAGAGTAGAGCTTCGTTATTCCTCGTGTTGCCTCAACTGGCTCAGAAATGTGTTATATGCTGTCTGGGATTTCTAGTCCCATCAAATATCTTAAAGTTTGGGGCCACAAAACCCTTGGGGAAAGGGACGACATCGAACTCCTCCGGGTAAGGTCTACCGTTTAAAATTGACGCATCGCCCTTGGACTGGGCTAAGGCATCCCATATTTGTTCAACAATTTGCTTGAACTCTTTCTCATACCTGATGGAGAATCCTTCTTTGGTTGTTCATCTTTGTCTGTCGAAGTAGCCTCCCTTCTATCATCTGCAATGTGTATGATTTCTGGCTGATTAATCTCTGGAGAAGCCAACCTTGGTGCTTGTGATTGCCCAGCAGTCATAGATGCAGTCATTTCTTCTACTATTTTCTCCAGTAGAACAACTTGCTCATCCCTTAGGAGGATAACCCTACGCAGCTCATGTACAACATTCTCTTTAGTGTGAGGTTGAGCCTCGCACGCAGTTGTGGTAGCTCTGGTTTTGATCACATGGACATCCATAAAATCCTCCTCCAAATAATCACTGTAATCAAAATCTTCTTTGTCACTATTGATGGAAACTCCATGCTCTTGAGCTAACTCAGAAATCTCGATCCTGAGTTTCTCAAATTTTTCCTCAATTATTGATTCCTTGATTTCTTTAAGATCTGGAGGACCTTGATGGAAATCCTAACTTGTTCCTTCATCTCGCTGGCTATTGTCGTGACATTGTTAGATATTTCAGATCTTGGTTTCATTTCCTGTCCCGCGGGCTCACTGGACTGTATCGGTGCAGCGACCTTGGGTACCCATACCCTCTTCTTCTTTGATGATGATGTCTCAGGATGGAACAACTTAGTAGAGACATCGGTATGTCCAGGGAAGGTATGCTCCCCATGGTGTAGATCGGCTACAGTGTCAGGTAATCGTCTTGTCTTCCTTTCCATGATTGCAGGAATGACTGGTAAAATTCTCGGACCCATTCTTGACTTAATTGGTCGGCGACCTGTAGTCCTGGTGGTGGTATGGTTGGTGGTGACTATAGCAGTATCAACTCAGTTTCCCAAACGGAGCCAGACGGGAACACAAGTAGGTGACTTTATAGTTGACTTATGAGACTTTCTAGCGGACTTAACATCCTTAAAAATTTCATTTTTCGTATGAGGGGAAATTGCATGTCCCACTCGTTTAAGTAACTCACTAACAGAACATCCTTCTTTAGTAGCAAGCCTTCTGAAGACTGCACTAACTCGGGTGATGGGGATGAATTTCTTTCCCTCCTCATCATGCCTATGAAGTGATGATAATGCGGCAACAATCTTCCGGATACTCTCATATCCATAAGTATCTGTCAGAGGATTGAATCTACTCCCTCGAAGGAGTGGATAAATTTTTGGTAGTACCTCTTCAACTTGATGAGGCTCCCCCCTAATTGGTGTCTTTTCAGGAGTCTGGGCTTGTTGACCTCATTTTTGGTTGAGGTTTAGTTTTTCCTCTTTAGTAGCTTAGGGTCTAGCCATAGGACTTTTCCTATTGACTATTCTTAGAAGACTAGATCTGGAACCCTCACCATTAGAAATTCTACACTCTTCTCCACTCAACTTGAAGTTCCACATATTGTTCTCAACCTCTAAATACTTAGTAGGTGGGGTCACTATGGGGGAAACTCAGGATGAGTCACCCTTAGGATTGCTAAACCTTAGGGTTAACCTTGGGTGTTGGTTTGGAGCTAAGGCACTCACTGCACTCACTACACTCATCTACACTCATCTACACTCATCTACACTCACAATCACTCACAACCCTGAGCTCAAATTTCTAGCCTAGATCCCTTGATCTTTTGGGATACTCATGTAGATGGTCCCCTAAACCTACTAGCTCTAGGGTTATGGTTTAGCTAAGACCACTATGTAGAGGACCCAAAATGGGGTTACCTTTGGTCCATGGCTTATTGGTGATGATTGGTACCTCAAATCTACCAAAATACCCATCTTGGCCTTTCACCCCTAAGACACCCCCTAATTACCAAAATACCCCTCTTTGACCCAAAATCCCAAAAATTCCAAAAATTCCCAAAAAATTCCAAAAAATCACAAATATTCCCAATTTCATTTTGTTCAACCACCACATGACCCAATTTGGCCAATTTGACCATGTTTAACCAAACTACCCAAATTTCCTCAAATCCATCTCAAATATCTATCAAATTGATCTTAATTGACCCCAATTCTAATCCTAAACTCAAATTCACTTTTGATATGACCAAACTAAACTAAATCCAAACTCAATTGATCCATGATTTGAGCCCAATTTTTATTTGGGTTAAAACCCCAATTTTGACCATATGAACTAATCTCACTAAATTGAACTCATATCCTAGTCAATTGGCCTCAATTAATGTTGCAAAATCTTTATAACATTCCTATACATCAAAATCAACC
>JXCR01145850.1:310925-353612 GCA_002079205.1 Phalaenopsis hybrid cultivar
TAGCCCAAGGCTAACCCAAGCTAGACCCAAGCCTAGCCCAACATGACCAAATTAATTAAAGTTCAAAATTCCTTCAAATTGCCCTCCAATTGAGCTCAAAACCACTTCCATCCTTCACCAAAGTTGTTCCTTATGATCATCTAACCATTCAATTGAGCTCAAAACCACTTCCATTCTTCACCAAAGTTGTTCCTTATGATCATCTACACAAAATTCAACAATGATTTGGGCCAATTGACATTGCTAACCTAGTCCAAACCCAAGTTTTGGTCATTTGCACCCACTTGGACCCATACACTAAATGTGACCTAACCACTAAAGCCACCAAATTAACTCCACCACAGCCATTGGTTGGACTTAGTGACCAGTCCAAACACCATGAAATCACCTAAATCAAGCCATGGACCAAAGACCCTGCACTTAGCGACCATTCTAAACACCATCAAACCACCTAAATCAAGCCATGGACCAAAGGTTCCCCAAATTAAGGGATATTTTAATCACCTAAATCAAGACGTCGACCAAAGGTCACCCAAATTAAGGGATCTTATTTCCAAAAATGCACATGCTTAAGATATCTTTGCCAAATTCAAGCACATTTGCATTAAATTGCTGTGATCGATTACTTTGGGTTCCCTGAGCTCCTAGCCACCTCCCCCTGGCCGGCCGGCCAGCCTAGTGGCCGGAAAAGCCCAAAAGTGAGAGCAACTCCCATGGCACCTCACCCAAATCAAACCTAGAGGCCAGCTCACCCAAATCAAACTATGGAATGCACCACAAACTTTATGCCTTGAGAGCCACCCCATGACCATTTTTATTAAAATCACCTCCCACGACCATGGGAGGTGTGCTGAAATTTTCTCAGAGAGGCTTCTCCAAACTTCACACAGGAACTCACCTCCACGGCCATGGGAGGTGTGCTAAAAATTTTCTCAGAGAGAGCTTCCCAAATCACTCACAGAGCTTCTTTGAGACCTCCCACTCACCTCCCACGGCCTTGTGAGGTGTGTTGAAAATTTCTTAGAGAGGCCTCTCCAAACTTCACACAGAGCTTCCCTAATATCCCCTCAGTTCATTCCAACCATTTTTCCTACCCATTCCCCTTGTCGGAGCTCAATTTTGAGCTTGAAACCTTGCTGGAAACCAAGACAGAACCCAATATACCTCCACACTCCACCAAACTTCAATTGCTTGTGCCCACACCTTCACAAGAGTGAAANGGACAAAAAAGTGAACTTTTGGGCAGCATTTGAAGTCCTTAGGGAGTTTAACTTTTGTTTTAAGTGTGATTTTAAGAGTTTTTTGTAAGAGTATGTGTTTCGAGAAATCTTTAAGGAGACTCCAAAATTTGTGTTGGGAGAAGACATAAGGTATTTTGTATTTATGTTTATGTTTTTGTTTCTATTACTTGGGTTTCAAAATAAATTATGAGTTTTTTTTTATTCTCCATGAATTCTTAGTAGTTCCTTTTCTTTCTACTTGCATTTGGAAATTAATCTTGTGGGATGAGAATGATTTAAAGATTTATTTTTTAATTTAAAAATTGTGATGAAATTTTCAGCATTTCTTCATTAACGTTACAAGTTGGCCAATTACGAGGTTAAAATCCCTTAAAAAATATAAAATCCTGAGAGGGCTATGATTTCTCCCAGGAGTGTCTCATGAAAATAAATAGGGAGATAAGTTTTAATGGGCGTAGAATTGAAGTTTCTAGGGTGATAGACTAGATCCTTTTTATCAAATTAATTTAGAGTTTCGATCGTAAGGGTCCCTAGTAGGTCCTGTAGAGAGGGCACAATGGGCAATCTAGAGGTGAGAGACCATAATCTACTCAGTAGTACTACACAAGCTGGTGAAAAACTCAAAATTAGCTAATATTTTTTGCTAGCATTGAGAGGGGGTAAAGAATAGGAATGCTCCCATTTGGAATAATACATCATATTGTTTTTAGTCATTCAAATCCTACACTAAATAATATCTCTTTGCAAGGGGAAAGATCTTTTCATAATATTTAACCTCGTTAAATTTGCTTTTTTAAATGTTAATCTTAGTCATTTCTTTCTGCTTTAATTTAGTACTAACCTTTGCAATCATATTTACCTGCAATTTAGATAGAATTTTTCTAGTCCAATTTAAAGAATTTAACTTTCCTCGTGGGATCGATACTGGGCTTTTTAAGAAAAATCCCATATTACTTGAAATGATACGTATATTTGTGTAGTACCACTAGTGTGAAGTTTATTATTGATTTTCAATGTCATTTCATTTATTCAGATTAGCCGCTAAATATAAATTGGGACAAGTTTTTTAGAATAACATGGAGATTAAAAATTTACGAAAATTGAGGGTCGGGTCAACTGCACCACTTTACAAAATGTTTTAAATAAAAATCCCCTTTGCAACAAAATCTCTTTTGCATGATAAAGTAAATTTTATATGCTTAAAAATTAAATTCAAAAGATGAAAACTCATAAAGGTCCTTGGTTATTCACTTGAATCAAGGTTAGGACTGCCCTCCATAGATTATGGGTTGGTAGCTCTTACTCAAGGTTGGGAAGCACTTATACTTAAGTGTTCTTTTACTTGTTCGTGTTTGTACCACTTATATTCTCAACTTTTCATGTGCCAGATACTCCTTTGTACTTTCCTATAATTTATTTAGATTTACTACAAATATATTATGCTTTATGATGCTAACCATGCAGCAGTAGTAGAGGCCCGAGTATACATTTATAATTTATGCACTCTAATTTTAATTATTTACTTTACAACATTTTCTTACCTGCACTTATTTACTTATATGCAAAATAAAGCATATTCTCAAATTTTAATATACATTTTCAAAGCAACAAATAACATAACACGTGCTTTTGAAATTATTGGAGTCCCTTAGATGAGGAAAACCACAGTTACTAACGAGACCTCCCCAGTTTAAATGAGCTTAACAACTAGTTTTGACTAAGTAAATTTAAAAGAAAATAGTAGTATAAAAACAAGGGAACTGTGTGGGATCCTAACTTGTGTCGCTTGAATCAACTTTAACCCCCTACCCCCTAAATAAGACATTTTGAACACCAAATCTAAAACATTGAAACATACATGATAAAATCCATTAAGCCTTAGACCTTAGAACTGCAACTTCAATGAAGAGCTTGGAGCAGATTATGTGGGAAACACGATGAGAATGTACAGAAGAACAACTTCAAGAGAGCAAGCAGATCTACAAAATTAAATTTCTTTAGAATTAAATAACAAGCCATAGGAATTTAAGGTATCTTGTCTAGTATGACATAAATCCTCAATTTTTTTTAGGCCTTTGCACAGCCATGTTGCATAATTTAAGCCCTAACTTGCTTTAGGCTATAAGGTTGTCATTTATTATAATGTAAACCATCCTGTCTTCCAGGTTGTTTATATGATTGTGTCATGCAAGTGAAAGCCCAAAGTAATAAAATTGGTAAGATGTAACATGTAACTACATTTCCCCAAAATTGAAGCCAAACCATAAGATAACTTGGAAACACACTGAGGTTCTCCTCAGGATCCGTGACATCTCATACTTTTTCTCCCTCTAGATTCCACAAAAACTATTCCCATTTGATCATTCACATTTGATATTACTTTGTCCGATCTTAAAAGTACTAAAATTTGAAGTTCTTGAAGACAATATTTTCTTATATAAATCGAGAGTTTTCTAAAATGACTTCAGTTATTTTAGATGTAATTAATTATAGGGGCTTGCCCTTATAGGAAACTTTAGAACCCAACTTAATATAAACCTTGTCTAATAATTCATATTAGATAAAGGAAATTTTTTGGTTAACATAAAGGTTAAGCAGGCTAAAATGAATGTCATAAATTCTTTAGTTTATTTAATCAAGCCTCATTATTAAGCAAAATGTCTGTTCTTTGGGATATGTATATCACTTGATGTGTTGTGCTCATTTATCTAAAATATTGCGCATATGAGATCGGTTTGGTCTCGTATCTTTTAAAAATTAAAATACTACTTTACACACACACACACACACATATATACATATATATATTAGAAGAAATAGTCTCATTAAGAAGGGGAAAATGGGTTACATCTAATATAAGGTATAGAACCTAAGCCTCCCTTATCAAAAAAGTAAAGTTTAAAGAAGGAGTAACATTTAACATAGGACAAAAAGAAGAAGCACCTTTATAGCAAGCCAATTTGCACATTGTTGCCTTCCCTAGAAATATGGCTCTAGAGGATCTGAATGTGATGGTGAGATGAAAAGGCTCTAATCTGCTTAAGCAAGGAAACAAGAAACAAAGGGGATTGTAGATCATCTTTGGAAGCTTGTACGAACTAGGAAGAATAAAGCTCCAAGTGTAGATGTGACCAGGCCATAGTAACAACAATTTTAAGTGACCAAACTACAGTTTGGGTTTCAGCATGTAAGGCATTGATTACAGAAATGATAGAATGAAAATATATTAGACACTTCACAGTATGATTCCTGAAAATACCCCCATTCTACTAGAGGTCTTCTTGAAGCTCCCATCAATATTGATCTTGATCCAAAACTGCATTGGTTTCCCCCAATGAATCAATTTAATCTGTAAAGGAGATGGCGGTGGACTATTGGGATCCCTGTTTTAAGACCATTCTATGTACTTCATCTTGTAACTCATGGTAGTAGTGATTTTTTATATATATGAGAGGCAATTGGTGCTAATGCAGGAAGGAGTAATAGAAATACCCTCATATTTGTTACTGTTTGTAGCCATCTAAAGAAACCAAGTAACAATAAAAGGATGATTTTAGCCTGTATTTTCTTCTAGGTTTTCATCAATCAAGGAAATTATCGGAATGAGAGAAAGCTTGAGGTAATTTTGAATGAATTGTGATGTGTGTCCGGACCTCTTGAGCAATTTTGCAATGAAATAACATATGGGAGAAGGATTCCTCTTGATTAAATCAAAGATAACATCTAGAAGGACCTCTCAAACCTTAGAACTTAAGTATATCATCTGTGGGAAGGATTTTATGGAAGCATCTCCTAGCAAATAAGAACATAGATTGGCTGAGGAATTTAACCAACATAGATTTACCCCATTCTAGAATAGGCCACTGATTTAGACTGTAATAAGAATATTTAGTTAGGGAGAGATGGTGAGGATTCGTTTTTATGATTTTTTCAGGCAAGTGGGATGTTTTAGGAATTTGAGTGATTTGATGTTAATAATTCCATTGTTGGTTAGAATTCATCAAATTAGCTAGCATCATCGTATTTCATTATTGATTCAGCCAACATTTCTATATGGGAAGGGGGAGGATTCTGTCAGAATGAGTAGAGGAAGGATGAAGCTTGCCGTCAACTAACCAACTATCTAACAAAAAATCAATCTTCCCCTTGATACACAAATATAATATGTAGTCTTAAGTTTATATTTTATGATTATTTTTGGTGATATTGCAATTTAAAAAGGGTATTTTTCATGTTTTTTTTGCAAGTATATCAATTTTACGCATTTGGAGTAAAAGTAGCAAAAAGGGTGAAATTTGGAGCCAAAACAAAAAATTTTTGAATTCTAGCACAAGATGAGCCGGATTGGCGCCAGATGCACCAGATTGGCTCCAGATGCACCAAAACCCAGAACAGTGTGGTCTTTATCAAACTGGTGCATGATGTGATAGATTGGTGCCAGATGCGCCATTTGACAGAGTGTTGGAGGATTATGCGCCAGATTTGGTACCAGCTGCGTGAAGGACGGCTATTTGTGGATTAAGGCAGTCTAAGATGAATTTTGGCCAAATTTTCAAAGCGACACTTGTTTAAAACACCCCTTAAAGTAATTCAACGCATCTAGATACTTTGGAAGGTTCTTTTATGAAGGGATATGTCTCTTGGATTAATGGATATGTCTTTTGAATTGAAACGAGTTAACTTTTGGACAGAATTTTCGAGGAAAATTTGAATTATTTTTAAAGGGAGCAAGTCTTTGATAAAAGAGAGGGAATTTTAGGGCTTGAAGGAGGGTTGGTGTGGTAAAAAGGGACAATAAGGAGAGCTAGAGAGAGAGAGAGAAAGTTAAGGGCTTGGAGATTTTCTTCAAGGATTGTAAAAGTAGAGAGAAGGTGAGAGATTTCTTCTTCATTACACTTCTAAGAGATAATTAAGAATGCTTGTAAAGAGAGAAAGGCTTGAAAAGAGCCTCTAGAGATTTGATTAGGAAGGATTGTATGATAAGTTGTGTCTTTTATTTCTTTTATTTGTAAACTTTTTTTATATATGAAATTCATGTTTTGTCGTATCCTTCTTATGAATTACGAGTAGTCTTCTTTATCCTTCTCCCTACTTTGAGATATGGTTTTGTGAAGAATTGATTTTGTGTTATATGGTTTTAAATTTTAATAGTTTGTGATGATTTGAACTCCAATCTTATTTTACTTTTTGATGTGGCCATTTGAATGTGTTGAGAAACAAATGTTCTGAAATGGCTATGATTTCTACAACATGGGGAGAATCACATTTGATTTCATGGGAGAGTATTTCATCAATGGGGTTGGTTGCAAATAAATAGAGAAATATACTTTGTTGGACACATAATTGGAGATTTTAAGATGACAGATTAAAATTCTCAATTTGGTCAAATTGATTGGAAACTGATGTGAGATTGTTAGCCCTCAGGTGAATTAGTAATGGGAGCTCTGGAGTGGGAGTCAGTATCCTCCCAACCAAACCACGAAATTAGGGACCAAACTCTAGATTAGTCAATGTTCTTTATGAACTCAAAAGAGGATAAAGAATAGGATTGCTCCTATTTGGCACTAAACAATTTTTATAAATATTTTCAAATGACTTTTATTTCTTCACAATCCATACATTCATTGTAAAGGGGAAGGATGCTTTCTTAAATTTGAACTTCCCATCATAAAAACCTAGTTTAATTTTTGTAAATTTACTTTTAAAAGTTTAGCATTTAGTTCAGTTAACATTATCTTTCAACTGAATTTTACTTAGCATTCACTTGTTACTTAGTATTCAAATTTAGCACTTTACTTTTTGTAGTTTTAAAAATTGTACTTTACATTATAATCCTAAGAACTTATTTATAAGAATTTCCAACTTCCCTGTGGGATCAATATGCAGGACTCCATTAAAGCTCTTTATTACTTGAGTGATACGTATACTTACGTTATTTTTAAAGGGGATTTGACAGTTTAAAGATTTTTAAAAAGATAAAACTTTTTTAACTGAAGATATTTTTTTGGGATTAATTTGCATATTTGCTATTGTATCTCCTATGCGCATAATATTGAAAAATATTTGCAAAATTAACGCGCTAAATCTACCCGCATCACCCCTCGCCTACCTCCCAAGTATGCAAATCTTCTGCATCCGTTCTGACCTTATGGAGTTCAGTCCAACTTTTGGAGTCCCCAGGCTTTCTGATAGTAGTAATAGGGTGCTCCATTTTGCAGTACTTTAGGTGCATAAATTTGGCCAAAAGTGAGGAATGATCTCTGAACTTTATCCTGAGTTTGTAGTAGGAGATTTGATGGAGCTGTTGGAATGATTTGATGCCCAAACCTCCAGCAAAAAGAGGGAGGTAGAGTTTACCCCATCTCATCCAATGGATTTTTTTATGTTGTACCTCTTACATGAATCTATTTAGGATGATTTCCATTGTTCTTTGTGTGCTTTTCTTCATTTTCAGCATTTGCAAGATATACATAAGAAAGGAGGATAAGATACTCTTGATCAAAGTGACTCTCCTCCCTGTGGAAAATAAGCATTGGTCTAATGGGAGATTTGTTTGGAGACCTTAAAAAGCACCTCATCTAATTGGGTCTGTCTCTTCTTACCTTTGATGAGTTGGACTCCAAGATAATGTAGAGGAAGAGCGACATATATAAAACTGTTGTAGTCCTTGATCAATTTTTTTGAAGCAGGAGAAGTTTTATTGTTGAAAATCAATTGACACTTATTTTGGTTCAGGGATAGACCAGGGAGCTATTGAAATTGTTGCAAGAGCTTGTAGACCTTCTTGACTTCAATTTCGGAAGCATTAAAAAATATAATAACATCATCAACATAGTTTAAATGACTAATAGTAAAGTTAGTGTTATTAGCAAATCTTAAATACTCATGAGATGAAAATGAGTGGTCTAATAGCCTTGCGAGATAATCCATAGCCAACATAAAGATAAAGGGAGAAAGGGAGTCTCCTTATTCAATACCCCTAGAAGCCTGAAATAACCTATGAGAGTTGCCATTCACAAAAATGGTGTAGAAATTGTTCTGGAGCCATCTATAGATAACTAGATAGAAATGGGAATTAAATCTTCTAGCATGAAGGACCTTCAGCATAAATTGCCAGTTTATAGTGTCATAAGCCTTGGATAGATCCATCTTATACATAAGATTCCCAGCTCTATAAGGCCTGTCAATGTCTAAAAGGAGTTATTGGGTGAGCAACTCATCATCAGTATTCTTTTGACAAGCAACAAATGCAGATTGGTTAAGTAGAATGAACTTGGGCAGGTGAGGCTGCAATCTGAACACCAAAAGCTTTCTGATGAGCTTGGACATCACAGTGATAAGAACAATGGGTTTGAATTGATTTTAGCTAAGTTTTTGGGTGTCCTTAGGAATCAAGGTAATAGTGGAGATAGAAAAGTATTTAGGCATATCAAATCCATTGAAAAAGGCTTGTACAACATCAATAACTTCCATCTTCACATTAGACCAAGCTTTTTTATAAAATGTAGAAGTGAATCCATCAGCCCCAACAGTCTTATCACCATCAATAGAACACAAAGCTTTCCAAATATTTTCCTCAAAAGGAATATAAGTTAGATCCAGGTTACCAATTTCACCAGACCTGTCAGCAAAAAAAGCTGGCTGAAAGGATTGGAGATTGGAAGTATATGGAGAAGACATGAAGGCTTGAAAATGATTGACAACACTGATGGAAATTTGATCAGAGTCATGTATCCAACAGCCGTTAGCCTCTTTGATCATTAGAATAGAATTAGAACTTCTTATTTGCTTAATACAGGCATGGTAGAACTTGGTATTCCTATCACCTTCTACAAACTTCTTCACAGCTGCCTTCTGGTTGTAGAACAACTCCTCCCATTGAATTACCGGTATATAATTGGCATTGGCCACCACAAGCTCCTGCTCATCAAAGAGACCCAATGCTACATCTTGTTCTACTTTGATTAAATCCCTTTCAGCCTCCTCCACCATGGCAATCAGATTCCCAAAAGAGATCTAATTCCAATATTTCAAATGCTTTGCAACTATTTTTTGAACTTTGAAAGTCTAATCCAAGGAGGGAGAGATTTATTAGGAGTCCAAACTGATTTTTGAAAGGGTAGAAAATCAGGATGTTCAACCCAGACATTAAAGATTTTGAATCTAGGTTTGGGTAGAGAATTAGTGGGGGAAATAGAAAGAAGAAGGGGTCTATGATTAGAACTGGTATAAAGGAGGTGTGAAACATTTTTGTAAAGGTTATTTTCTAGCTAACAAGAGTTCAACATAATTATTTCAATTTGTTCGTGAAGTCTACCTCTCTTCCAAGTGTCATGTGGACCCTGAAAAGGTAGAAAAGATAAAATGTTATCAGAGAATAGAAGCATTTGATTCAAATCAATTGATTTCCCTCCCCATTTCTCATTCAGTTTAGCCACACTGTTAAAATCCCCACCAACTAACTAAGGCCCAATAATTGATGCTTTTAAGTGTAGAATCTATTGTCAAAGTTCAATCTTATCACCTGGAGTGTAGCTAGCATATAAAAAGACAGCAAAAGTATGAAGAAGGTCGCATTGAAGAGAGACATGAAGAAATTGAGGATGGTTCTTCAAGAGCTGGATCTGGAATTCATTCTTTTAGAAAAGCCAAATCTAGTTGTTGATGTTGTGCAGAAAACTAAATTGAGGAAAATTCCTGAGAAGTTGTTTAATAGCATTATGGACCAAAGGTTCCAAAGCAAGAGAGTTTATGTTTCATAATTAAATTTTTAAGGCTTCTCAGGGAATGTGAATCTTAAATCCCCATGATATTCCAACAAAAAAGTTTAATCATAGATGGCTGAGCAAGATCTTCTTGTCTGTCTTCCCAAGGCTCGGTCAAGGAGGGGTTCTGCCAAGTGATCAGATAGAAGATTCCTGAGTTCTATGGATCCTCTCCTCTTCCTTCTACTTCTTTGAACTTCTAAATGTTCTTCTAAGGATTGTTTTAATGGTGGAAGAGCTTCTTCAATGATATCCACATTATTATTTTGCACCACAAGATAAGTCAACATAACGAGTTCCATAGAGATGGTATTTGTACGTCTAAGAGAGGCATGGGAGATGTAATTCTGGGGGTGTTGCTCAAAAAATGTTGGGGGGAAGGAGGTAAAGGTAGTGTGGGTTGAGAAGTGGACATGCATGTAGTTACACGTTCATCAGGAACATTAATTACAACATCAACATTCACTAAACGAGACTCCTGAACCAATGTATGCACCCCAGCAGGACTAAGCATAGGTCGAGGAGAAAGGGAAGGGATTATGCTAGGTCCAAGACCCTCAGTTAAATTGGAATGAATGGGCATTTTAAAAGGTTTCACGGAAGGGTGTAGTCTAAAGCATTTCTCCTGAGTGTGCCCAAACATCCTGCAATTATTTCAATAGTAAGGCATTTTCTCCATAACTATAGGCTGTCAGTAACCATTATTTGGAATTCCCAATTAAACCTCATTAATTTCAGGTAGAGTCATGTCCCTCTCTACCAAAATACTAGCAGCAGAGGGTCTAGACAGATTGAAAGTGAAGATGTCTAACTTCATTGGCCGACCAAGGATGGACCCAATTGAAAATAAAACTTGATGATGGAAGACGTGTAGTTTCAGCCCTGGAAGTTTAAACCAAATTGGGATGATAGGGGGTTCTTGAGTGGGGTCAAAATCAGTGACCATTTTAGCAACTTCATTAGTTGCCCATCAGTTACCATGCTCTTCTTAGAAAATATCTTAGCATAATCCCCCTCCTTTGAAAGGTAAATCATTATATGCCTTCCATCAAACAATCCAACCTTCCAATTTCCAACTAACTTTAAATCATCAATAGCCTTTCTAATTATATCCATCTTAGGATGGCCTAGCTGGAATTTACCAACTAATGCAAATTTCTAAATTTCTACTAAGGAGCTGACTTCATTGGCTGAAAAAAGTATAGCATGCCCGCACCCCTTCATAGTCCCTTTTTAACTAAGGGGCAATCAACTTTTCTATCTACACAGTCATGATAAAATTGGGAAAATACCAACTTGTCACCTAAAGATGAACCAAGTACTTCATTGCCAAGAACAACAACATAGAATGATTTCTCAATAAATTTTGGGTCTGCGGCAATGAGAATGTCAGCAATGGCCACCAGTAAACTCCACACCAAGCTAGCAAGCACTAATTAAAGGAAGAAATAGGCCCAACCAAAAAACCCAAGAGAACAGTGATCCATACAAATAATATATTGTTTTAAGTACACTTTTTATGTCTATTTTTTGTGATATTGCACTTTAAAGAAAGGTATTTTTGTGTTTTTATTGTAGGTATACCATTTTTAGGCATTTCGAGCAAAAATGACAAAAAAAAGCAAAATTTAGAGCAAAAAATAGCCAATTTTAGGGTTTGGAGCATGATACCAAACTGGCGCATGATGCGCCAAAATCCAGAGCACTGACGCATGATGCCCCAGATTGGCGCATGATGCGTCAAGCGTGACATTTTCAAATTAAGGTAGTTTGAGATGAATTTTGGATAAATTTTCAAAGGGACACTTGTTCTAAGCATCCCATGGAGTGATTCAATGCATGTAGACACTTTGGAAGGTTCCAATTTGAAGGGATTTGACTCTTAGATCACGAAAGCACATATATTGAAATTTAAAGTTTTACTTTTGAATTTGGGAGGCCATTGAGACTCTTTTCAGAGAGGAGAGGCAGGAAACAAAAGGGAACTTCTGAAGGGACTTGAAAGGGGGGACGAAAAAGTTAGAGAGAATAGGCATGAGTTAGAGAGAGAAAAAGGAGGAGATTTTCTTCTATGGTTGTAAGAGGAGAGGGAAGGTGAGAGATTTCTTCTTCATTACATTTCTAAGAGAGAATTGAGATTTTTAAGAGAAAAGGGCTTCGAGAGAACTTCTAAGGATTTGCTTAGGAAAGATTGTGAGTTAAGTTGTATTTTTTATTTCTTTTCTTTCTAAACCTATTTTTCTATATGAAATCTGTGTTTTTTGTATCCTTCTCATGAATTTTGAGTAGTCATCTTTATCCTTCTCTCTACTTTGAAGAAATGGTTTAGTGAAGAATTGATTTTATTTTCTACGATTTTAAATGTCAATAATTTATGATGATTTGAACTCCAATCTTCATTTACTTTTCGATCTGGCCAATTGAATTATTAAAATATGTTGAGAATTATATGTTCTGAAAAGGGAATGTGATTTATACAACAAAGAGAGAATCACATTTGATTTCATGGGAGAGTATTTCATCCATGGGATTAGGTGCAAACAAATAGGGAAATATACTTTATTAGATGTAGAATTGGAAGATTTTAAGGTGACAGATTAAAATCTCTAATTTGGTTTAGTTTATAGAAAACTAATGCAAGCATTTTAGCCCTCAGGGAAGGAAGTAGTGGGAGCTCTAGAGTGACAGCCGGTATCCTCCCAAACTAATCACGGAATTAAGGACTAAACTTTGGACTACTCAATGTTCTTTATAGCACTCGGAAGAGGGTAGAGAATATGATTGCTCTTATTTGGCACAAAATAATTTTTAAATATATTTTAAAAAGATTTCAATTTCTTCACAAGCCATATTTTCATTGTAAAGTGGAAGGAATTTTTCCCATACTTGAACTTTTCGTCCACAAAAACCTTTATTTTATTTCAACAATTTACTTTTGAAAGTTTAACATCTAGTTTAATCTACTTGTTATAGTAGTACATCTTCGTATTTAAAAGCATTTCCCTTAAATAGTTTAATTTAAAACTTCATACTTTAGTTAATTTTTATTTTTATTTTTATTTTTATTTTATAATAAAATATAATTAGCTAGCTTATATATATCTCTAGTTCCTCTGTGGGATCAATATCTAGGACTCCATTAGAGCATTATATTATTTGAACGATACGTATACTTGCGTTACATGTAAACGAGAATTGGGAATTTAAAAGAGGTTTTTAAAGATAAATTATTTTCATTAAACTTACATTATAGTTTGGGTTACATTGCATCATTATTATTATGCTACACAAATTCTCGCACCGATCAAAGTTTTTGTCGCCGTTGCCGAAGAAGTGACGGAAAATATTAGTTAATTTCATTTACATATATATATATATATATATATATATATATATATATATATATATATATATATANTATATAAAGTGTTTTAGTTTAGTTTGAACATTTTCTTTGTTAAGTGTACTTCTTATTTTTAATTACTTGTTTTTATTTTTTTATGCATAGTATAAGACCTGAAAACCTAGTACCTTACGATTCTGAATTAGAAAGAACTGTTAAGAAAAATTCAAAAACAACAAAAAGAGAAAAATCATTCAAGAAAAATGGCTTGTAACTCAAGTAATGCTGGAAGTGAAAATGATCATCATCAGAGACCTTTAAGGGATTATGCTAATCCTACAGTAGATGAAATTCATTTCAGTAGACAAAATCCTATTGTAACCGCCAATTCATTTGTGCTTAAACCTGCTATTATCCAAATGGTACAAACAATCAGTTTGGAGAAATTATAAATGAAGATCCAAATTTACACCTTGCTAGTTTTCTAGAATTGTGTGCTACATTTCAATATAATGGAGTGTCGGATGATGCTGTCAGACCTAGAATTTTTCCTTTTTCACTGAGGGATAAAGCTAAGATGTGGTTAAACACATTAGCACCCGGATCTATCAAAACTTGGGGAGATTTATCACAAAAATTTTTATGTAAATATTTCTCACCTTCAAAAACTGCTAAGCTTAGAAATGATATCACATCTTTTTATCAGTTTGAAAGGGAATAAATTTATGAAGCCTGGGAACGATTTAAAGATCTCCTTAAGAAGTTTCCACACCATGCATTGCCAGGTTGGTTAATAATTCAAACTTTTTACACTTGATTGGTTGGATCTCTTAGATCGATAATTGACGCTACTGCTGGTGGATCATTAATGTCAAAACCATTTGATGAATCAAATTCATTAATTGAAAAGATGACTACTAATAATTTTCAATGTCCCTCAGAAAGGGTAAATCCAAAAAGACTAGCCAGTGTTCATGATCCTGATGCAATATCTATATTAGCTGCTCAAATAACTGCTATATCAAAGAAGATAGATCAATATGGAATGAATTATTCTCAAGCAACACCTGTGCTTGAGGAGAACTCTTTGGGACAAATGATAAAATCTCAATCTTCTTATGAGACTTTAAATGGAATACATAATCATTATAATAATCCTTATGCCAATTATTATAATCTTGGACGGAAGAATATACCAAACTTTAGTTGGAGTAATAATAACTCAAATACTTCAAATCCATAATGGGGAAACAATGTTGTGAGCCCAATGGAAAGCTCCAACAATCAAGGAAATCAAACTTATAGACCTTATTACCCCCCATGATATACTAATTTGCAAAGTAATGAGAAAAATTTATCAATGGAAGAATTGATATTACAAATGGGAAGTCAGTTACAGAGTCAAGGAGCTACAATCAGAAACATAGAAAATCAGTTGGGATGTATTGCTACTGAACTTAGCAATAGACCTCCAGGAGCATTGCCCAGTAATGTTGAGGTAAACCCTAAATATCAGAACAAGGAGCAAATTAATGTTATTCAACTAAGAAGTGGAAAAATTAGAAGAAAGAGTTCCACTAGAAGTTGAAATTGAAAAAGATGGGGTGGAAAATGAAATTCTGGTGAAGATTTTCATCATGAGTTAGAAATTCCTATTAAACCAATGAAAATCACTGCAGAAAGTCCACCACCTCCATTTCCCTAAAGATTGAAGTATAAGTGTAAAGATAATCAATTTTTTAAATTTTAAGAAATTTTGAGGAAATTAATGATAAATATTTCATTTGTTGAAGCTTTGGAACAAATGCCAAGCTGTGTGAAGTTCGTGAGGGATATACTTAATAGGAAAAGGAAGTTTGTAGATAATGGGTGGTTGCACTCAGTGAAGTGTGTAGTGCTATAATTCAAAAGAAGCTTCCTAAAAAACTTAAAGATCCTGGAAGTTTTACAATTCCTCATGCTATTGGCGAATGTTTTTATGTAAAAGCTTTATGTGATTTAAGAGCCAATATTAATCTTATGTCGTTATCAACTTTCAAAAGGTTGGGTTTATGAGATATTTCACCCACAACTGTAACTCTTAAGTTAGCTGATCGATCGATTACCTATCCTAAAGGAGTTATAGAAGTTTTTTTAGTAAAGGTTGATAAATTTATCTTTCCTATCTTCTTTATTATATTAGATATGAAAGAAGATAAAGAAATTCCTATTATTTTAGGAAGACCATTCCTAGCCACTGGAAGAGCTTTGATAGATGTGTAAAAGTGAGAACTAACTATGAGAGTTAGTGATCATGAGGTTAAATTTAATATTGCATAATCAATGAGATACCCTGCAAAAGAACAAGAGATTGAATGCTTCAGAATGGATATTAATGAGTATTTAAGCCATGAATATTTCAAAAAGACATATGCAAGTGAATTTGAAAAAGAATATATGGAATATCAAGACAAGGATAAAATCTAAGATGAGTGTATGGAAGTGAGTATGGAAGAACTGGATTACGTTCAGGAGAAATTTGAAATGCTAGATCCTGCAAAAAATGACAACAATTTGATTTCATCTATTGAGAAACCTTTTGAACTAGAATTGAAAACACTTCCTACAAATTTGAAGTTTGCATTTTTAGGAGACTCATCTACACTACTTGTCATAATATCTTCAGAACTAAATGATGCTCAAGAACAACAATTGTTAGAAACTTTGAGAAATACAAGAAAGCCTTTGGATGCACATTAGTTGATATTAAAGGAATCAACCCTTCAATCTGTAAGCATAGAATTTTGTTGGGAGATCAACATAAACCAAGAACTGATCCACAAAGGAGATAGAATCCTATGATGAAAGAAGTGGTTAAGAAAGAAATTATAAAATGGTTAGATGCAAGAATAATATATCGTATTTCACACAGTGCTTGGGCAAGTCCAATTCACTGTGTTTCAAAGAAATGAGGTATAACTGTAGAGACGATGAGCATAATGAATTAATATCAATAAGATAAGTCACAGGATAGTGAATCTGCATAGATTATAAAAAATTAAATTCTGCCACCCGGAAGGATCAATTTCCTTTACCCATTTTTGACCAGATGTTCAATAGATTAGCAGGGCACAAATATTTATGTTTTCTAGATGGATATATCAGTTATCACCTAATACATATTGCTCCTAAGGATCAAGAAAAAACAAGATTTACTAGTCTTTATAGAACTTTTGCTTTTCGGTGAATGCCTTTTAGATTATGTAATGCACCTGCAATATTTCAAAATGTATGATGTCAATTTTCATGATACAAAAAGGGATTGAAGTCTTTATGGATGATTTTTCTGTACTTGGAACTTCCTTTAAAATATGTCTAAATCAATTAGAGAAAGTTCTAGAGTGTTGTGAATAGACTAATTTTCTTTTAAACTGGAATAAATGTCAATTTATGGCTACAGGAGGAATTGTTCTTAGACATAAAATTTCAGAAAATGGCATGGATGTAGATACTAAAAAACTTAGGTTATATCGAACCTACCTCCACTAACTAATATACGAGGAGTTAGGAGCTTTTTAGGACATGCTGGATTCTACAAGCGATATATCAAAGATTTTTCAAAAATTACCAAGCCTTTATGCCAACTTCTGGAAAAAGATATAAAGTTTGACTTTAACCAAAATTGCCTTAAAGCCTTTGAAACTTTAAAGGCAAAATTGATCTCTGCTCCTATAATTGTTTCACCGGACTGGGAGAAACTTTTGAACTAATGTGTGATGCTAGTGATTATGCAATTGGAGTTATTTTAGGTCAGAAATATGATAAGATTTTGAAGGTCATATATTATGCTAGTAATACTCTTATTGATGCCCAAATTAACTATACCACCACTGAAAGAGAGCTATTAGCCATTGTGTTTGCTTTTGATAAGTTTAGATTTTATTTGATTAGAATTAAATGTGTTGTGCATACTAACCATTCTTCTTTTAAATATTTAATGCAAAACAAGGATGCTAAACCAATATTAATTAGATGGATACTTCGAATGCAAGAGTTTGATTTTCTGATAGTTAATAGGAAAGGGACTGATAATCAAATAGTCGATCATCTAACAAGCTTAGAATAGGAAGAAATATTTGAATATGAAATAAAGATTAAATCTACTTTTCGTGATGAACAACTTTATGCTCTAAAAGGATGGGAAATACCTTGTTATGCTGATATTGTAAATTATATTGTTAGTGGTATTTTACCATATAGATTGACTTGACAACAGGAAAAGATAATCATTTATAAAGCAAAATCTTTTTTTTGGGATGATCCTCATTTATATAAATAATGTAAAGATTTAGTTATAAGACGATGTGTACCTTATAAAGAAATTCAAAAGATTATTCAAAAATGTCATGATATTGAATGTGGAGGACATTTTAAGAACGATAAAACTGCTCGAAAAGTTTTACAATCTGAATTTTATTTGCCTACTCTATTTAGAGATGTTAATATATATATAAAATTGTGTGATCAGTGTCACAGAGTAGGTAATATTTCTAGAAAAAATGAAATGATTCTAAATTTTAATTTGAAAATTGAAATTTTTTATGCATGGAAATTAGATTTTATGGGACCATTTATACCTTCATTCGAAAACATATATATATTGATTACATTGGATTATGTTTCAAAATGGATTGAAGCAATCACTTTACCTTGATTTGATGCTCGGAGTGTTTCAAAATTTTTAATTAAAAATAGTTTTACAAAATATGGAATGCCTAGAGTAATCATTACTAATGGAGAATCTCATTTTAGAAATGTTACAATTGCAAGATTGGTTGAAAAATATAATATAATGCATAAAATTGCAACTACTTATCATCCCAAAATAGGTGGTTTAGCAGAAGTATCTAATCATGAAATTAAGATAATTTTAGAAAAAAGTGTCAATCATAGTAAAATGGATTGGTCTGTTAGATTAGATACTACATTATGGGTATATAAAATAGCTTATAAGACACCAATACGTTTGCCCCCTTATAGATTAATTTTTGGGAAGACTTGTCACTTGCTAGTAGAATTGGAGCATAAAGCTTATTGGACTATTAAGGAATTCAATTTCAATTTGAAAGATGCTAGTGAGAAAAGATTATTACAATTGAATGAGCTTGAAGAAATTAGGAATGAATCTTAAGAAAGTGCTTGGATTTATAAGGAAAAAATGAAAGAATGACATGATTGAAAGATAATAAAAAAGAAATTTGAACCTGGATAGGAAGTTTTATTATAAAATACAAGATTGAAATTATTTCCTAGAAAACTGAAGTCTAGGTGGAAAGGACTATTCAAAGTTATAAATGTCTATCCCTATGGAGCTGTTAATATTGAAGATCCTAAGACTGAAAGGATATTTAAAGTAGATGGGCATAGATTGAAACCATATTTTGATGGTCAAAGACCAATTTTTAAAGAAACTATAATGTTGGGTCACCCAGAATAATGACTGGGAATGTCAGGCTGACGACATTAAACCAAGCGCTTTGTGGGAGACAAACCATACTTATAATTATTTATTTTTCTTTTTGAATTTTTGTTTAGAATAATTTACATATATTTATATTTGTGTTTTCATAGATTCCGTGTATTTAAGAAAATAATTTAAAAAAACAACTTTATTTACCTAATTTTATTGAAGAATTGAGAATTTTTATCGAAATCAAAAATGCAAATCTTTGAAACTGGTGCGTGATGTGCCGAATTCCAGAGAGCTGGCGCATGATGCACCGCGACGACGAAAATGACTTAAAACATTTCAAAAGGTGGTTTTTGGTGGTTTTTGGTGGTTTTTGGCAGGTTCTTCTCCTTATAACTCCCAAAAACTGATTCCAAAGTCCATTTTAAGGGGGAAAATGAGGGAGGAGTGATTGGATTTCAAATCCAATGGCGTCCCACTCTAAAACTTCTGCTAGATTTGGGATTTTCAACTGGAGAAAGTTTGTTAGTTTCGATGTGTAAAAGTTGAATGATCAAGTTCTAGTGCGTAAGAGGTTAATCAAAGAAAAGGAATTTGTGAGTCGAGGATTCAATGCACAGAATACTTGAGTTGAAGAGATTATTGTGCAGAGATGTTGGGGAGTGATTTTTTACACTACTACCGCCATAGTCGTCCCAATGATGAAAGAGTTTTACGCAAATACACATGAAATCAACCAAGGAATTGTCTATGTGCGAGGCAGGTTTGTGCAATTCACTCCTTCAAGAATAAATGAGATGTTTATGATTTAAAATGTGCCTATATGCCATTATGTGAACTTTACCCCTACAAGAGATAATATGAATGAACTTTATCGGTACCTTACGGATGAAGATGCGAATTGGGAGGCTAGAGATGATGGAAATGTAAGTTTTTCATCATCGTTGTTAAATCTTGTTTCTAAGGCATGACACATCTTTATTGCATCAAAATTACTGCCTACTATGAAAATCAATAAGGTAACTAAGGAGAGTACTATTTTAAATTATTGTTTTTAAACCTAAAAAGCTATTGATATTGGAGCAATCATTGTGAAATCAATTTTGGGTTTGATTATAAATGGGTTTGCAACCGGAATTGAACATCCATCCACTATTTTTCTACTATGCAGTCAATCACAACTACCTTAAGAGAGTTGGGAAAAAAGTGTTTATTCCTTAGAAGCCGATGGATCCATAAGTCTATTGCAAATGTATTGAAATGGGAGAAGAAAATGATATGAATGTATTGATGTATCAGGAATCCCAGAATTCATCACCTATTCAGCCTTAATTGAGTTCTAATGCACTTTTAAGAAGATAGAAAAAGATGTGCATAATCTTATACATGTAATTGGGATTATTTTTGAAATGTTGGATCACTTGGATTGGAGACTTAAAGAACATTTTGAGCATAATGGTCGTATTGAAGATGACTTGGTACTTATGTTTAAGAAACATGTTTCGATTGGGGAGGACTCGACTGACGAGTTTCCTTATCGACCGTTCTACAACTTGTATGTCTACTACCAATCTACGGGAGATATTCAGGAAGACAAGCGTGAAGAAGATGTTTGAACTTAATCTATGTACGAAACGTTTTATTTAGTACTGCTTGTTTTAGTTTCTTGTTGTGTTGGATTGCGTTTACTTTTATTGTTGAACTATATCGATATTTGTGTTTGGAGTTTTGATGTTTAGATTTCAGTGTTAGGATGTTTTGGATTGCTTTAAACATTGAAATAAATGTTTGTTGGCTTGATAAATGTTAGTTTGCAATAGCACATATTTTATATATAAAAGTGAGTTTTGTGTTGTTTGTGAAAGATGGATGTTAGAGTAATATTTAATCATGCTTATAAAAGTTCATTTTAGTTAATTAGAGGTAGACTTAAAGCAGTACGGAGCAGATTTTTACAAAAAATAAAATCCAGAAAAATTAAGGCGTTGGTGCAAGATGCACTAGATTGGCGCATGATGCACCAGATTACAGAGAGTTGGCGCATGATGCACTGAAAACACTAGATTGCCTAAAAAATTGTGAAATCGCACAGTAAAACTCCATTTTTATTACTTGGGTTGTCTCCTACCTCTAAACATTGACCTAGGGCTTCACATTGAGCGCAATAGAGATGATTTCAGAGGCTAAAAATCATATATTTCATCTTCTCTTGGTAAGAGCTTCACTTTAACTTAAAAATTTTTTTATTTTCACCATGGATTTTCCTACATTATGGAAATCCAAAAATTGGGATTTTTTATGAAAAATCTTGAAGAAAACTCATGGTGAAAAGTTTCGTACCAAAAAATCTTACTTGGGGAGTTAGATTTTTGATTTTTTAATTTATTGGGAATTTATTTGGATTTTTGTAGAATTTCAAATAGCTCCATGAGTGAAGAGAGGAAGGACAGATGATTTTGATCCACAAAGGTTTGTTAATTTGAAGGCCCAACACAGTTATAATACACAAATAAAGTCGAGAAGATTGATTCAGGAACAAGTATTTGCTAACCCAGGTGGCTAGATCGAGAGGTTGATCCTTGCCAAAAATTAGGAATGGTTTTGCTACTTCACTGTAGTAGTGATTGTGCCAATGATTTGGGAGTTTTATACCAAACTAAGATTTACTTATGACGATCACATTCTCATGAGAGGTAAGCAAGTTAAATTTACTGCCGAAAGAATCAATGCTTATTATGGGCTGAGGAATGTATTTTTTTGATGAATATGCTACATTCATGATGACTGATTCATCACTGGATGAAGTGATTGCCTTTATTACTGATGGAAGAGGAGAATGGAGGATTAAAAATAATAAGATAGTTAACTTCTCTGCTTCCATGTTGACTAGTTAGTCAAAGGTATGACACCACTTCATTTCTGCTAGATTACTACCAACAAATCATCTGACTGATGTAACCAAGGATAGAGTTGTATTGAACTATTGCATTTAGAATATGAAAGCAATAGATGTTTGTGCTCTTATAGTTCATCATGCACGGAGCATAGCAAAGAACTCTACAGCTAGTGCTTTGGGTTACCCTGCCTTGATTTTTACTCTTTGTGAGCAATCAAGAGTAGAATCCCATAGAAATGAAGAAAGAATACAACCAAATAATTCTATTGGGAAGCATATGATTTAGAGAGTTGAATCATTTGTTTAATCTATGGGTGAAAGAAATGATAGACCCTCTACATCAGCTGTAGGGGCATCTATTTCTTGCCCTACATCATTAGAAAACATTATGGACCAACTCATGATTCAACAATTGGATATAGTAAATATTCAGAATCAAATTGGAGAGATTAGAGCAAGAAATGCTTATAATGATGAGTATTAGTAGAGGAAAATTCAACATGATATAGATTTTGAGGATGCTATGGTGAGGTATCTTAGGGGTGAATACTATGTGGAATTTCCTACTTTTCACAACTTTACTCTATATGCTCCTATTCATGAAGAAGAAGAAGAAGAAGTGGAAGAAGAAGATGATGATGACGAAGGCGATGAAGATTGATACCTTCTGGAGTTAGTTTATTTATTTTATTTAGTTGTTTGTTTGTTTATATGTTGTTTGGATTTTATTTGGTTAACATTTGATACTGTAGTTGTAAAAAATTTTATTTTTGTGCTGTGGACTTAGTATTGTAATAGTAACAATAGATTTTTACATTTTCTGCATTTTTAGTATTTTCAGTTTTTGTTTCTGTTCTTAAATCTCAACAAATTCGTTAGAATATATTATGTCTCATTAATGCTTTAAAGTCTGTATGTATTTTTAAAGTTAGTACCTGCAGTATACCAGAGCCGAGTTTTATAGTCAGAAATCCTCTATACATTAGTTTTTACTTTCATGCATTTACTGTTTTCTTTCACCAACTAAATTTTGTGCTAGAAAATTTTTAAGTACCTAAAAACTTAAGTTTGGGGGGAAGAAAAATTTCTTTTAAAAAGAAGTGAACTAAATATTATTTGTCCTTAAGTAACAATATTTTTAAAATTAAGTTAACATGACCTAGGATATTAAGATTAAACTTTAAATGACTATACTTAAGTTTATGAATATTATGATAAATTTAGGTAAAAGGTCTTAATAGTGAAGGTCAATTCTAATGTTAAAGATATTTGGTATGATAAGATAAGACTAAGTTTTTCTATTTAAAGTAAAGAAAAGTGTATTTTTGAAGTATTAAGAATTTTAGATATTCAAGTAAGAAGAAAAGAATGAGACTTTATGAAAATCATAAACTAATATGAATTTATAAAGTGAATAAAGGTAAAGAGTTTTGACTTTGAGAAGAGGATAGTAAAGTTTAAAACTATTAAAAGCTATCCTGATATAATAATCCTCACTTGAAAAAGAAAATGAAAAGAAAGGATTGAAAAGATCCTTAAAAAAAAAGAAAAGAAAGAAGAAAAAAAAGAAAAATAAGTGAGGAGAACCTTGAGGAAATGCCTAATAAAAAATTGGCTTCACTTGAATGAACTTAAGGAAAAAGCTTTATTACATTTTCTAAACTTATATTGGATTATTAATAGCATTATTAGTAAAGTTTTCTAGAATTTCTTTTTCATATGAATATTTTACACAACCTTGATATGACAAATTGCAATTCTTATTGAAATAAATAGAGATTTAGAAATCTTAAAATTGACTACTAAGTACTCTTAGACTTAGAATTTGAATCAAAGTTATTAAAGGTTTTTCTTAAATTTCACAATTTTATTTCTTTAACTAAAGTAAGTCGTATGCTTTTATGTAGTAAAAGTGTCACTTGAGGACAAGTAACATTTAAGTTTGGGAGGTTTTCATACACCAAAATATAATGTTGTTTTAAGTATATATTTTATGCTTATTTTTTGTGATATTGCACTTTAAAGGGGTATTTTCATGTTTTCATTGCAGGTATATCAATTTTAGGTATTTTGAGCAGAAGTAGTAAAAAAGACGAAAGTTGGAGCCAAAACAGTGAAGTTTTCAACTCTAGTGTCAGATGCATCAGATCAGTGCTAGATACGCCAAAACCCAGAACAGTGCGGTCTTTAGCAAACTGGCGCACGATGAGCCAGGTTAGCGCAAGATGTGCCATTTCACCGAGATTTGGCGCATGATGCATTATATTTGGCGCTAGACGCACCAAGGATGACTTTTTGCTGATTAAGACGGTTTTAGACAAATTTTGCGTGAATTTTCAAAGGGATGCTTGTTCTAAACACCCATTGGACTAATTCAATGCATCTAGACACTTTGGAAGGTTCTTTTATGAAGGGATATGTCTCTTGGATCAATGGACATGTCTTTTAAATTCAAAAGAGCTGACTTTTGGATAGAATTTTGGAGGGAGGCAGCCTTTAATAAAAGAGAAGAAAGTCTAGGGCTTGAAGAGGAGAGAATTTTTTGGCGTGAGGTGTGTGGCGTGAAGAAGGAAAATTAGAGAGAGAGAGAGAGAGAGAAATTTAAGGATTTGGAGATTTTCTTCAAGGATTGTAAGAGGTGAGAGAAGGTGAGAGATTTCTTCTTCATTACACTTCTAAGAGAGAATTGAGAGTGCTTGTAAGGAGAGACAGGCTTGGAGAGAACTTCTAGGAGTTTGCTTGGGAAGGATTGTGAGATAAGTTGTGTCTTTTATTTATTTTGTTTTGTAAACTTGTTTTTATATATGAAATTTGTGTTTTGTCATATTCTTGTCATGAATTCTAAGTAGTCTTATTTATCCTTCTTTCAAATTTAAGTTATGGTTTTGTGAAGAATTGATTTTGTTTTATATGGTTTTAAATGTCAATAATTTATGATGATTTAAACTCCGATCTTCATTTACTTTTCAATCTGGCCAATTGAAATTTCATAATGTGTTGAGAAACATATATTCCGAAAGGGCTATGATTTCTACAACATAGGGAGAATCACATTTGAATTCATGAGAGAGTATTTCATCTATGAAATTGGGTGTAAATAAATAGGTAAATATACTTTCTTGGATGCAGAATTAGAGATTTTAAGGTGACAGATTAAAATCTCTAATTTGGTCTAGTTGATTGGAAACTGATGCGAGATTGTTAGCCCTCAGGGGATGAAGTAGTGGCAGACAGTATCCTCCCAGCCTACCCACGGAATTAGGGACCAAACTCTAGATTAGTCAATGCTCTTTATGCACTCGAAAGAGGGTAGAATATGATTACTCCTATTTAGCACAAAAAAGTTTTTATATATTTTTTCAAATGATTTTAATTTCTTCACAAACCATATACTCATTGTAAAGGGGAATGTTGCTTTCTTAAATTTGAACTTTCTGTCACTACATCTTAGTTTTGTATTTCATAATTTTACTTTTGAAAGTTTAGTATTTAGTTTAGTTAACTTTGTCTTTCAACTGTGTTTTAATTGACATTCACTTGTTACTTAATATTCAAAATTTGCACTTTACTTTTTGTCTTTTTAAAATAGTACTTTACTTTATAATCTTAGGAACTTATTTACAGGCATTTCCAATTCCCCTGTGGGATTGATATCTAGAACTCCATTAAAGCCCCTTATTACTTGAGTGATACGTATACTTACGTTATTTTTAAAGAGGATTTTGACTGTTTAATGATTATTAAAAGATAAAACTATTTTAATTGAAGTTATTTTGTTAGGATTAATTTGAATATTTGCTATTGTATATGCCATGTGTATTTTGTAAGATTAAAAAATATTTACAAAACTAACACACGAAATCCACCCGCATCAGCAATCCTATGTTTAATTCCATATTTTCTAAGTAATGTGTCCACTCTAAAATTTTTAAATTGACTTCCCCCGTTAGTAATGATCACTCTTGACATTCCAAATCTAATAAAGATATTTCTATTTAGAAATTTTGAAACACTCAGAGCGTCACAATGAGGCGAGGCAATCGCTTTAATCTATTTAGACACGTAGTCCACAAGTAATAAGATATAAATCTTTCCTATAAATAGTACAAATGGTCCCATAAAATCCAAACCTCAAACAACAAAAATTTCAACTTTTAAAGTTAAATTTAGGGGCATTTCTTCTCTTTTAGAAATATTGGCTACTCTCTCACACCGATCACAAGTTTTCACATAATTATTAACATTCTTAAATAATGCAGTCTAATAAAATCTAGAGTGTAAAATTTTAAATGTTATTTTATCTATTCCAAAGAGTCCCCTAATTTCAGATTTATGAAATTTTTATTTAATTTCTAGGTTTCATTAATTGGTACAAATCTTCGAATGACCAAATCTCGACATTTCTTATATAAATAAGGGCTACCCCAACATAAAACCTTACATCATACATAAATTTCTTATTCTAGTGGCTTGTTAGTCTGTATGGTAGAATATTACTAACTAAGTAGTTAACCATATCTAAATACTGACACAAATAAGAATTATCTACTATTTCATATATATTTTATGCTCAATTTTAAGAATTTTTAATGATATTACACTTTAAAGGAAGATATTTCTCATATTTTCAGTTTCAGGTACAAGAAATGGACTTTTGGAGAAAATGAAGCAAAAATGGTGTAATTTAGAGTAAAAATGAGCAAGAAAAAAAATTTTGACTTGACACATTTTGATGTCTTTCTATGCTTAATCTACATTACATTTCTCACAAGTTTTTTAATGAAGTTACACTTTAAAGAAAAGGTTATTTTCATGCTTATTTTGTAGGTATATCTGTCAGGAGCGAAACGCAACGGAGACGGGGCAAAACAGAGCAAAATGGTGGAGCTACTGCAAAGTGGCACCTGATGCGCCAAACTGGCACCTGAGGCACCAAAACTGGCGCCTGAAGCACCATAAATGATATAAGACAGATTGAAGCGGTTCACCAATTTTGAGCAAATTTTGAAGGCTCCAAATGATTCAAACATCCCATGGAGTGATTTAATGCATCTAGACACTTTAGAAGTCTCTTTAATGAAGGGATATGTCTCTTGAATCAATGGAAATGTCTTTTGGAATTCAAAATGTTTAACTTTTGGAGAGAATTTTGGAGGGAATTTTGAATTCTTTTTGGAGGGAGGTAACCTCTAATAAAAGAGAGGGATATCTAGGGCAAAATGGGTGTGTGTGTGCGTGTGTGTGTGTGGCGTGAGAGTAAGAGGAAGGCTTTGGGGAAGAGAGAATTTTCTTCTAGGGTTGTAAGAGGAGAGGGAAGGTGAGATATTTCTTCTTCATTACATTTCTAGGAGAGAATTGAGTGTGATTGTAAAGAGAGAAAATGCTTAAAGATAACTTCTAGGGATTTTCTTGGGAAGGAATGTGAGATAAGTTGTGCTCTTGTCTTTCTTTGTTTTGTAAACTTATTTTTATATATGAAATACGTGTTTTGTCGTATCCTTCTCATGAGTTCTGAGTAGTCTTCTTTATCCTTCTCATTACAATGAGATTTGATTTTGTGAAGAATTGATTTTTTTTTATATATTTTTAAATGTCAATAATTTGTGATGATTTAAACTCTGATCTTCATTTACTTTTCAATTTGGCCAATTGAAATGTTAAAATATATTGAGAAACATATGATCTGAAAGGACAACGTGGTGAGAGTCACATTTGATTCTATGGGAGAGGATGTCATCCATGGAGTTGAGTGCAAATAAATAGGGAGATATACTTTGTTAGATGCAGAATTAGAGATTTTAAGGTGACAGATTAAAATCTCCAATTTGATCTAGTTGATTGGAAACTAATGCGAGATTGTTAGCCCTCTGGCAAGGGAGTAATGGGAGCTTTGAAGTGACAGCTGGTATCCTCTCAGCGTAACCACAGAATTGGGGACCAAATTCTAGATTAGTCAATGTTCTTTATGCAATTGGAAGAGGGTAAGGAATAGGATTTCTCGTATTTGGCACAAAATAATTTTTCTTTATTTTTAAATGATCTTAATTTCTTCATAAATCGTATACTCATTGTAGATGGGATGGATGCTTTGTTAAATTTGAACTCTTCATCACAAAACTTTGTTTAGTCTTAGTAAAATTAACTCTAAAGTTTAGAAATTAGTTTAGTAAACTTATTTCTTTTAGTTACATTTATGTTAGCATTCATTAAACCCATTTTAACTTGTCTTTCTCACTTTAATTTTTTATAGTTTGAATATTATGATTTATGTTATTATCATAAGAATTTCCATCTTCCAAACTAAGACTTGATAGTAGTAAAGTAGGATTGGCCTAAGGGATTTCTTACTTCGCTTTTCTGTGGGATTGATACTAGGGTTTTTAAAGAAAGCCCTATATTACTTGAACCAATACGTGCACTTGCGTAGAATCCCTAGTGTGTGAACTATTTTATACATTTTAAAAACATTTTGATTTTGCACATTAACTACTTAATATAAATTGGGTCAAGTTTTTTGTCATATTTTTGAAAGCTAAATTAATGCTTAATTTCGGGTTGGGTCCAATTTTTGACACTGTTACTGAGGATTTAAATTGAGATAAAACACCCAGAAAAATAGCACACACTAATGGGGCATCAAGTTTTTGGCGTCGTTGCCGGAGAAGCTTCGGTAAGAGCTTTAGGAGAATTTTAGTTAAACTTGTAAGACTTAGATTTAGAATTTATAGTATTATTATATAGTGTGTTTAATTATTATGTGTTTATTTTAAAGAAAATCCAAAATACCAAAAATATTTTTGATATCTATCCTATTAGTTAAGTCTTTAATTTGTATGCGTAGTTCAGGAGCTGCAGACCTTGAATTTTACAAGTCAGATTTGGAGAGAACTTTTGGGAGAGATTTGAAAAGACCCCATGAATTTAATGTAGAAATGACGGATCAACGATATAATGAATATTTAGATTTAGGTTATAATGCTAGTAACTTTGAAAGAGTAAACCCCAAGGGAGTGGTAAATTTTTAAGAAGATATTCTTACAATTTTAATTTCTCAGGTTACAGATATTGAGAGAAAGTTAGATCAATTCATAGAAAGATATCCTCAAGGAACCCCAATTATTGAGAAAAACTAATATGGGCAATGGTTTGAAATTGACCATGAGATACATAATTCTTATTTCAATTATTACAATTCAGGTTGGGAAAATCATTTGAATTTTAACAGGAATAATGATTTTGGAGGAGAAAACCAATTTTGGGAAGATAATCAATTTAATCAGACATGTAATTCAAATAGTCAGTGTGATTTTAATGATGGAATTTATTTTCCTCATAATTTTAACTTCAAATCCCAGGATGAGGAGAATGAATTAATCTTAGAAGAGGTTGTGATTCAAATGAAGAGTGAGCTGGAAAATCAAGAGGTCGCAATAAAGAATATAGAAAACTAACTAGGATGATTATTAATGTAATTAACAGCTACCCCTCAGAGGTAAACCCAAAGGAGATGAATGATGAGCAATTTAAAAATATTGAACTAATATTTAGAAGAAAATTCAAGGATATGTTTCAAAAGAACTTTAAGCTGAGAAATGAGGATAAGGAGATTGAAAAACCAATGGAAAAAATTACTAAGGAATTAAAAAAACTATTTCTTCAACTAAGATAAATATAAAAAAACTACCTCTACCATTTACTCAGTACCAATGAGAAAAAATGAAAGACAACCCTGAACAAAAGAGTAACCTAGAAGAATTTGATCCAGATTTTGAATTACCAAGAGAGAATCCGATCCAAAATTTTTGAGACCTTGAACTATCTTATAAAGATCCATTTCTTATAAAATTTAAGGATGATATTGTATGAAAATTAAAAAAATCACTAGAAGAATAGTGGATCTAGAAAGAAATATAAGGAACAAAGATATGAATCAATATGAAAAGAAAGAGCTGAAAGAAAAATTTAACTTCGAGGACTTTAAAAGAATCCCTGGATCTGGAAAAGATTGGGTGATTGATCAGGGATTACTTAAATGGAATTTCAATCCAGGGGGAATCATTTATTGAGTTGATGATGTTAAACAAAGTGCTTTATGGGAGACAACCCATAGTTATCAGTATGGTTTGGTTTAGTGTGCTCGAGAGTCATGATTGTTAGTGTTGTATTGTGTTTGTTTTAGTGTGGATTGATTAGTTTGATTGATGATTGGTGGATGTTTGGATTGTTAGTGGTTTGATTTGATTTTTGTGTATTATGGGGGAGGTGATTCCTTAACTTCTTTTTATGGCTAGTCTTATATATTCTCTTGTAGTAGTTGGAATGACGAGTCCACTATGACTCGGGTCTCACTCAGACTTAAGTTTTACAAGAGACATCATTAATTTTAACAACGATAATTCTATCTCAATTTTGTTACTTCTTTTCTTCGACTTTGTTTTCATTTGATAGGAGTAGCTAACCAATTTGATGAGAAACATGTGGTTGAATTTACACTATCCTTATAAATGCTAAAGGTGCTTAATTAAGGGATATGGTGAGGCCTGGGGTTGGTGCTCGAGAGCCAATATATTAGGGATAATCTTATCTTTGGGATTAGAATCTATAAAATCATTTATAAGTACCCAATATGTTTGTGTAGTGATTCCGTTAGAAATTGGAAGTAAGTTAGTGAGATGCAATGAGTTAAAAGAAGAATTGACCTCATTTATCATATGTGTTTGTGTTTGTGTTACAATAATTTAAAGATTTGGAGAACACATAAATATATATATATATTCCTATGCCGATACCTGTTCTACTTGCTAGACCTTTCTTTCCATTTTATCGAGCATGCTTTAGTTTAGACTTACTTTTATTGCATATTGTTCTATCTTGATGAATACTTGTAGATATTTGTGATAGATATAATTTTCTGAACTATTTTTCTTCCCGCTTATATTTTCTATATTGAATGTTATACATGTTTAAAATCTAGTTTTGAGGTAGGAAGAAAAATAAACTTTAAAGTTAGTATACTTCCTTTTAGTTTCATATTATTGCAAGCATGTTTTAAGCTAGATTTACTTTCTCCTGCAGTCATTCTATCCTAATTATGCATGTATATGAATTTGATAGGATGTTGTAGTAGTAAGTTGATTTAATTTTTACTTATTATTCATGCTACATTTTCTGGAATTAAGTGCAAAATATTTAAAAATTCAAGTTTGGGGGAAAAATTTTTCTTTCAAAAAAGAAGTAAACTAAATTTTATTTATCCTCAATTAACTATATTTTTAAAATTAATTTAATATGACCTTGGATATTAGAGTTTAACTTTAAATGACTATATTTATGTTTGTAAATATTATGGTAAATTTAGGAAAAAGTTTTTAATGATGAAGGTCAATTCTAAAGTTAAAGATATTTGGTATGAAAGGATAAGACTATGTTTTTCTATTTTAAAGTAAATGAAATTGTATTTTTGAAGTTTTAAAAATCTTAGAGTTTCATGCAAGAAGAAAAGAATGAGACTTTATGAAAAATCATCAAAATTAATATGAATTTATAAATTGAAGAAAGGTAAAAAGTTTTAACTTTAAGATGAGGATAGTGAAGTTCAAAATTGTTAAAAACTATCCAGATATAATAATCCTCACTTGAAAAAGAAAAGAAAAGAAAGGATTGAAAAGATCCTGAATAAAAAAAAGAAAAGAAAAAAAAAAGAAAAGAAAAAAAAAAGAGATTGTGAGGAAAAGTTTGAGGAGATGCCTAATAAAAAATTGGCTTTACTTGAATTAACTTTAGAAAAAGGCTTTATTACATTTTCTAATCTTGTATTTGAGTATTAGCACCCTTAATAGTAAAGTTTTTAAGAAACTCTTTTTCATATGGATATGCTAAGTATCCTTGATATAGCAAATTACAGCTCTTCTTGAAATGAACGGAGATTCATAAATCTTAGATTTGATTACTAAGTATTCTTATACTTATAGTTTTAATCTAAGTTATTAAAAATTTTTAATAAATTATAATATTTTATTTATTAAACTAAAGTATAGAAGTTTATAAGTTAATCTCTATTCTAATTCATATTTTTATATAGTAAAAGAGTCACTTGAGGACAAGTAACGTTTAAGTTTGGGGGATTTTAACACGCCTAAAAATTACCTACTTTTTCATATATATTTTATGCTCAATTTTAATAATTTTTAATGATATTACATTTTTAAGGAAGGTAATTTTCATATTTTTGATTTCAGGTACAAGAAATGTTCTTTTGGAGAAAATGAAGCAAAAATGGTGTAATTTGGAGTAAAAACGAGCAAGAAAAAAATTCTAAGTGGACACATTTCAATATGTATTTCTATGCTTAATCTATTTTACATTTCTCACATGTTTTTGAATGAAATTACACTTTAAAGAAAGGTTTTTTTCATGCTTCTTTTGTAGGTATATCTATTAGGAGCGAAACACGATTGAAATGGGGCGAAACGAAGCCAAACAGAGCAAAATGGTGAAGCTGCTGCAGAGTGGCGCCTGATGCGCCAAACGCGCGCCTGAGGTACTAAAATCTAGAGAAATGGCTCATGAGGCACCAAAATTGGGGTCTGAAGCACTAGAGATGATATAAGACCGATTAAGGTGGTTCAGGATGAATTTTGAGTGGATTTTGAAGGCTTCAAATGATTCAAACGCTCTATGGAGTGAGTCAATGCATCTAGACACTTTGGAAGGCTTTTTAATGAAGAGATAAGTCTCTTGAATTAATGCACATGTCTTTTTGAATTCAAAAGGTTTGACTTTTGGAGAGAATTTTGGAGAGAATTTTAAATTCTTTTTGATGGGAGGCAGCCTCTAATAAAAGAGAGGAAAGTCTAGGGCAAAAAGGGGGTGCGTGTGTGTGTGGCATGAGAGTAAGAGGAAGGATTTGGAGAAGAGAGGATTTTCTTCTAGGGTTGTAAGAGGAGAGGGAAGGTGAGATATTTCTTCTTCATTACATTTCTAAGGGAGAGTTGAGTGTGATTGTAAGGAGAAAAAGTGCTTAAAGGGAACTTCTAGGGATTTTCTTGGGAAGGAGTGTGAGATAAGTTGTGTTCTTTGTTTTGTAAACTTATTTTTACATATGAAATCCGTGTTTTGTCATATCATTCTTATAAATTTTGAGTAGTCTTCTTTATCCTTCATCGTACAATGAGATTTGGTTTTGTGAAGAGTTGATTTCATTTTATACGGTTTTAAATGTTAATAATTTGTGATGATTCAAACTTTGATTTTCATTTATATTTTGCTTTGGCCAATTGAAATGGTAAAATGTGTTGAGAAACATATGTTTCAAAAGGGCTATAATTTTTACAGCATAGTGAGAATCACATTGGATTCCATGGGAGAGGATGTAATCCATGGAGTTGATTGCAAATAAATAGGAAAATATACTTTGTTGGATGCAAAATGGGAGATTTTAATGTGACAGGTTTATCGACACTATTTTGGTTGAGGAGTTGCCCATTGGAAGCTATTAGCCGCCGAAATTGAAATCCCGTCACCCTCTTCAGAAAGGCATTTAATTTATATATAAATATAAGAAAAATATGAAATCAAATTGATCTCATATCCTTCATAGTTTAAATGAAAGAGAACTACACCTCAATCCATGTACTTAAACCGAAAAATAAACACAATACTTGAGAGTGAGGCTCGATCAAATAAACTAAGGAACATATGACAACCGTTTAGTCTGTGAAAACCATTTTATTTGTCTACAAGTTTGCTTATTTAATACAAAGAATTAATAGGGTTTATATTAAGCTGGGTTCAGAATAAGCTTCCTATAAGGGCAAGCCCCTATAGTTAAATACATCTTAAATAACTGAAGTCACCTAAGCAAACTGTCGATAAAAATCAGGAAATATTATCTTCAAGGAGTTCAAAAGGATACAAATTTTCAACGAGATCAGGTGAAGGGGTGTGAAAGGGGAGTGGTTCAAATTTGGAACATTTATTGTAGAATCCAAATGAGGAAGAACTAGGGGATGTCACAGATCCAGAGGAGAACCTTGGAGACTTCCCAATCTACTCTATTATTTGGCTTTGGATTTGAGGAGAAAATATTTAAATGTTTCATCCTGCCAATTTTATTAATTTAGGGCTTACATTTGTGTGAAACGATCACACAAATAGCCTAGAAGATGTGAGGGTTTAGGTCATGACAAAGGACAACCTCAGAATCCTATGACAAGTTAGGTCTTATATTACACAACATGATTGTGCAAAGACCTAAAGATAAGGTGAGGATTTTTGTTGCATAAGCAAAAAGCCTCAAAATCCTATGACTTGTTGTTTAATTCTAAGAAAAGATGTGTTGTTTTAGATTCTCTTGCTGATGAAGATGGTCGTGCTACCCATAATGCTTGCTTTAAGCTCCTCGTCGTGAAGAATGTAAGTTTTCTAATGTGTTAGGTTATAATGTTAAATCAGATGTCCCTAAGGTTATGGTCGTTTAAATATTATGGGGCATATTAAACTTGATTATAGAGACACCGGTTAGGATCTTACGGGCCCTCATTCTGGTACCACTATTTTCTATCAGATTCACTAAGCCCAAATGCATTTACTAAACTCAATTCCAAAAGTTTCATACTTTCATTTATATAGTGGGAAGCCTCGTTAGCAACCGTAGGTGACCTCCTTCGAGGGGTTCCCTATCATCTGATAGAGACATTTTAATTTAGTTTCCATTGGTGTTTTGTGATGTTTGTGATGAAATTTTGAGTTGCCTTATATTTTGAATGTTGTGGCTGTAAATTTTATCTTGGTTGATTTTAGTTTTGGTTTTGATTTTATGGCTATCCTAGTAGTTTTGGTTTTCATGCAGGGTTTAATCGTTGCTTAACATACAAGTTTTATAAGCATAAAAATATAGTGTGGAATGTACAAGAAAAGATGGTACTTGTTGACCTCACTTTTGGTTGAGGTCTAGAAACTTCTTTAGTAGCCTAGGTCTAGTCATAGGACTTTCCNTCTATTTATTTGAACTAAATCATATGAATTACATTCTCATTCATATAACCTCATCTGATTCTTTCCAATTGTTGACTGAGACAATATCATCCCAATTCTTACATGTTCTCACAACAAATTTTAACATCTAGATGGGCCAGATCAAAAAGTAAATGAAGTAAATTGAATTTAATCATCAAAACTTCTTCCAACATTAAAGATTAATACTCTCCACAACTTCCATCCAACACTTTAATTACTTTATCAATTTCAAGAAGAAAGATAAAGAAAACTACTCAGAATCCATGGAGAAAAAAAAAACACACTTTAGTTTAAAAGTAGAAAAATAAAGAAAACTACTCAGAATACATTGAGAAAATAAAACCACACTTTAGTTTAAAAGTAGAAATCATTGCCAAACCACTAAGAAGTCTCTTTAAAGATCAATACTCTCCACAACTTCCATCCAACACTTAATTACTTATCATTTTAAGAAGAAAAAAATACTCAGTACTTCCATCCAAAACTTAATTACTTATCATTTTAAGAAGAAAGATAAAGAAAACTACTCATATCTATGGAGAAAACAAAACTACACATCAGTATAAATGTAGAAATCATTGTCAAACCAACAAAAAGTCTAGATTAAAACCAAAAGTAGTTTAAAAACAAAAATAAAAACTTATCTCAAATCCTCCACCAAACTCTTGAAGTTCTTTTGAATCTCTTCTCTCTTAAGAAACTCTTAACTCTCACATTAAAATTACAAAACAAAAAGGAAAAAGTAAATTTGTGGTGCCTAAAAAATCTCTTCAAAGTTTCTCTGCGAACTATTTCAAGAACTTCTCAGGAATCCCCCCTTTTTTCTCTCAACTTTCTTCTTTTATAATTTTCTAAGAGGTACCTTGGTATCTCCTCAAAATTTGTCATGATTCGATTTATTTTCCAAGGGTTGACTGATCCCAGAAAATATAGTTGTGTAAAATTTATAAAGTTGACTCCACTTTAGAAAGGTGTCAAAAACTTGATGTGGTATTTTATGAATAATAATGTTAAGCACTTAATATTGGGATTCTATACAAGTATACGTATCGTTATCAAGTAATATAAAACTTTCTATTTAATTCCCAAATATCGATCCCACGAGAAAGGTTTAAATTTGAAGTGATAAATTAACTAGAAAATTTACAGAAATAGAACAAAATTACTATCACTAATTTTGAATGTTTGAGATAATATCATAACTAAATTATTAACTACTAGCAAAATTTAAATGCAAAGCTTAAGATAATAACTACTTAACTATGTTTATGTGATGAAGATTTCTAATATGAAAAAGGATCCTTCCCACTACAATGAATTTTTGATGAAATGAGATTAAATAAATGGTTTAAATTATGTACGATGCCAAATAGGAGCGATTTTAATTCTCTACCCTGATTCAGTGTTATAGAAAATAATTGGCTAATCTCAGGTTTAGTCCTTAAATCTGTGGTTAGGCTAGGAGGATACTGGCTCCAACTCCAGAGCTCCAACTTCTCTTCTCCTGAAGGCTAACTCTCGCTTTAGCTCTTAAACACTAAGATCGAATTGGAGATTTTAGTCTGTCACCCTAAAATATCAAATTCTACACCAAAAAATGTATATTTTCCTATTTATTTGCACTTAATTTCATGAACGAAATACTCCTTCATGGAATTAAATGTGATTCTCACTCTATTGTAGAACTCATACTCCATTTCTCGGATCATATGTTTCATAACATATTTTAACAATTCAATTGGCCAGATCAAAAAATAAATTATGAACAAAGTTAAATAGTCATCACAATTATTTTATATTTTAACATTAGTACATCTAAATTATCTCTTCATTTTATCATATCTCAAAATAGGGAGAAAGATAAAGGGAACTACTCAGACTTCATGAGAAAGATACAACAAAACATAAACTTTATATATAAAAGAAAGTTCATAGAACAATAGTAAAAAAACAACACTTATCTGAAACACTTTCTTAAAATAAATCCCTTGTAGTCTCTCTTAGGAAATGTAGGAAGAAGAACTCTCTCACTTCTCTCCCTCTCCAACACTCTTAGAGAAGAATTTACACTTAAAATCACCACAAAAACTGAAAATGATAAAGGAAATAAATGACTAATGGTGTGGAAGAAAGTGGGAAGTGGTTGAAGGCTGCAAAGAGGCGTAAAAGGGGCAAAAGAGAGTGAAGGAGAGCTCTTTTCTGATCAATTTCGGCTCTAAATAGATCCTAGGGTCAGTTTTCCAATAAGTGCATCCAAAAACTCTTCAAAAAGCATCCAAATTTGTGGAATCTTCTAGAAATAAGGTCTACACCGACACTGGTGCTGTTAGCACTAGTGGCCATTTATATTAGACAGCGCTCTGTCAAACGGCACCGTCGGCGCTAAACAAATCTTCAAAAACTCCATTTTAACTCCAAATTTCATCCTTTTTTACACCATGTCCTAAAAATCAACAACCTGTAATAAAACATAAAAAATACATTCCTTTAAAGTGCAATATTACTAAGAATGAGTATAAAATATGAGTCTAAAATGCATATATTTTTTGTGTGTCAAAATTCCCCAAACTTATATGTTACTTTTCCTAAAGTTACTCCTTTACTACATAAAATTATGACTCATGGTAAAAATTTTAACTTCTAGATTTCCATATTTTAGTCCACTAAACACAATATCATAACTTAAGAAAAATGTAAAATAATTCTAGTTAATACTAAAGGCACAAGAATATCTAGCAGCCAAGTTTAAGATTTTTGATTTTCTATTGCTCTTAAGGAAAATTGCAAATTATTCATATTAAAGCCACTTAGAATATTCATATGAAAGAGAACTTCATGAAACTTTACTAGTAAATAATCAAATACTAAAATATAAGTTTTGAAAATGTAGAGAAGCCTTCTTCTTTAAGTTGATTCAAGTGAAGCCAATTTTTAATTAGACATCTCCTCAAGCTTCTCTTAATCTCTAAAATTAACCTTTATTATTGAAAATTTTTACTTAAGTTTACTGTATATTTAGAAACACAAATATAGTTATCTAAAGTTACTCTATGATACTAAAGGTCATGTTATATTTTAAAATATTTTGAAAATATAATTAATTGAGGAAAAATAAAATTAAGTTTCTTTTCTTCAAAAATGATTTTTTTTCTCCCTTAAACTTAAATTTTTAACTGATTTAGCATGAAAAATTGAAAAAAATATAGAGTAAAAGAAAAAATTTAATACTTAAAGAAACGACGTACTTGTTGAAGGTTTTGATATTGAAACCTAACTCTGAAATATTGCAGGTGCTAATATGAAAAACTACAAGACTCANATTTTTTTCTCCCTCAAACTTAAAATTTTAACAGATTTAGCATGAAAAATTGAAAAAATATAGAGTAAAAGAAAACATTTAATACTTAAACAAAAGACTTAACTGTTGAAGTTTTTGATATTGAAACCTAACTCTGAAATATTGCAGGTGCTAATATGAAAAACTACAAGACTCAAAACATTAAATAACACATAAAACATATAAAAAATTTTGCTGAGAAAGAGTTAACTACAAACACATTCAACAAAGTACTAGAAACTAACAACAGTACTAAAATGATTTCTAATGTAAAAATAGTTTCACAAATCTACTGTTCATAATTGAACATAACATTTAAAATAAAATGTCACACTCTAAAAACAAACAGTCTTAACAATAAAGTACAACCAAACATAAACTAAACAAAAATCTAACTAAAACATCACCAATCATCATCCTCCTCCTCTTCTTCCATATCCAAATTTTGCTGCTGATATGGAGTAAAAACAAGGTGAGTAGGAAACTAAACTGAGTGATCACCCCTCATGTATCTGACCATTGCATCATCATAGGCAGCATCATATTCAAACTTCTTTCTTGTCAAATAATCATTGTGTGCATTTATGGCCTCCATATTTTCCATTCTACTTTTCCTTCTCAAGATATTTCCCTGTTGAATCATCATCTACTCCATAAGTTTCTGGAGAGTAGGGGTGCTAGAAGTAGTAGTACTTGAAGTAGAAGGAATATCTCTGGTCCTACTTCCATATCTCCATCCAACATGAGATTCATAAGTTTAACTATTGGCAGGTCCAATAGGTTTTAGAGGTGTAATCCTCTCCTCATTCATTCTAAAATCAACTCCTACCTGTTCACATAGTGTGAAGATCAGAGCAGGGTGTGCTAAGCCACCAATAATTTCTCCCAAAACACTAGAATTAATGTTTCTATAAACAATAGAGCCTACATCTATCCTTCTCATTCGTTTAATATAGAAGTTCAAGATGGCCCTATCCATTGTAACGTCTCTATGATGATTTGTTGGTATCATTCTATCAGAAATAAAGTTGTGACAGGCCTTAGATACTAAATTTAACATGACAGAGGAAAGTTTACCTTAACAGTATTCTTCACCTTCCAAGCTACTTTTCCATTAGTAAAAAAAGAAATAACTTCATCTAAGGCTTCATTTGTAGTAGAAATGATTTGTACTACCAGCTATACACATCCTCTAACTAATAATATTCGTTAATTTTCCTTCGAGTAAATTCAACAGTTTTCCCATGAAAAAACACATAGTCCTCAAGAGTTTCCTTAAAACTAGCATAGAACACCATCACTACTCCAATAATAGCCTCAAGAGTAAAGTAACCAAAATTCTCCCACTGTAGAGCATTGATTATTCTTTCTACTTCTCCACCTAGATTTTTAAATCCTCGATCCAAAATTACGTTTTTTAGTTGTAAGTAGACTACTGAAACAAATGTTGGCCTTGTAATTGACAAACTTTTGGTCATCAAAATCCACCTTTCTCTTTCCCTTGCTCATTCTTAGTGCCATGATAATCTACGAAAATGTGATAAAATCCAAATAAATTCCAAAAAATTCTGAAAAATCACAATGTGAAACGTTTTAAAGTTAAATCTACTAAGTAAAGTTCTTCACCAATGAATTTTCTCAAAATCTTCTAAAAAAATTTCAAAATTTTGGATCTCGACAATATAAGATAAATCCTTAGTGAAAATAAAATATTTTGAGTTCAAAGTGTAGCTCTTATCTAGAGAAGATGAAATCTGAACTTCTTCTGCCTTAAAATTGCCTCAAATCCTAGCAATAGCAAGCCCTAGGTGCAAAAATTGGAGGTTGAAGGTGACCAAAAGGTAAAATTGGCTTTATTACTATGGAAATTGCGAATTTTAAATTGTTTGGGTGGTTTTCAGGTTGAGGGCGTTGTCAACGCCCATGCCGGCGCCGTCGGCACCAATGGCCAAAAAATTCATTCTTTTATTTTTGCAATTTTCAGTTTTCTTTCCATTTACTCCAAAGTCTACTTAGTCTTTTTGAACACTAATTTTCATCTTAAAATATTTCACAAACAACACCAAAATAACTTTTATATATGAAAATTCACTTTTTACAAATACATTTTTCTAATCACACTTTCACATGCATAAATCAAACTAAATTATAATTCAACATCGAAATCAAGCCACAACACTAGAACGCTGACACAAAACTATACACACAATCAAAGTTAATGGAGTTCTAAAGCAAAGTCAAGTAAAGTAAAGTAAATTAAATCCACACAATCACATTAAAAACATAATTACTTTAAAGTAGTAGAGATTCCAACTTTTTCAATTATTCTGCTTCTTCTTCAGTACTTTTTTCTCCTCTACTATCTCCCATTGACTGGTAATGGGTACGGGAATTGATCAGTCAAATTTTCATCGATCTATCCATTTTTCTTGAACATATGCACCAATCCTGCTTCAATTGTTCTATTATGATCAAATTTCTCCTTCATCCTCCAATCTAGGTGATCAAAAAAGTAGTTGAGATTTTCTATTGCATTCATAATACTCTAAAGTTCTCTTTCTATTTTCTTCATTTTCTTCTCCGAAGTTATTGAACTTCCAACTTCTTGTGGCATTAATGGTGCTGAAGCATGTGATGAATGATCCAAAATAATATCCAATGCTTCATTTTCATTCCCAATATAGTTGTCATCAATAGGAATCATGGGCTCCCAAGGTTATAATACTTTCTCCCAACTTTCATATGGCACTTGAGATTGACTGCAAAGTAAAAAAACTGAATATGGATGCCCCAGTCCATATATTGGCCCATTCATAATAATACCCATAATAGATTTGAAAATAATCGACCCCACATCAATGGGCTTTCCATTTGAATGAAATGGTTTAAAATGAAACTTTCTCTTGTAACTCTACTAATCTTCATGGTAGGGAGTAATTTTGCAGATATGAAGAAATACCATTATTCAAATATTACGTTAAGCACTGAAGCATGGAAACTAACGTATCCCTCATCTCTGACTTCCCAATTATCATTTTCATTCGTCAGAAAGTTATATACTTCTTGCCTCATATCTCAAATTGGGATAAAATTTGTATAACGATAGATTGAAACATTTTCTATCATATATAAATCATTAATTTGAGCTGGGGTTCACACTTCATGCTTCAAGTTTTTCCACCTGAAGATATAGTCAACCAAGTCTCGTTAGGTTTCTACCTTTCCTCCACGAGATCTCCTATGGTGACATGATGATGCACTCGGACAAACCTCTTCACAAAGAAGTGCTCCAACTTGGCAAACATCTTTACTAATCTATTAAATAACTTGACAAACCAATCAAATGTTATCCACTCAACTTGAAGTTCCACATATTGGTCCTAACCTCTAAACACTTAGTAGGTGGGGTCATTAGGGGAAACTCAAGATGAGTCACCCTTAGGATTGCTGAACCTTAAGGTTGACCCTAGGTGTTGGTCTGGAGCTAAGGCATTCACTACACTCACTACACTTTTCTACACCCACATTCACTCACAACCCTGAACTCAAATTTCTAGCCTAGATCCCTTGATCTTTAGGACCTCTTAAAGATGGTCCCATAAACCGACTAGCCCTAGGGCTATGGTTTGGCTAAGATCACTATGTAGAGGACCCAAAATGGTCTTACTAGCCCTATGGTTATGGTTTAGCTAAGACCGCTATGTAGAGGACCCAAAATAAGGTTTCCTTTGGTCCATGGCTTATTGGTGATGATTGGTACCTCAACTCTACCAAAATACCCATCTTGGCCTTTTACCCCTAAGACACCCCCTAATTACAAAATACCCCTCTTTGACCCAAAATCCAAAAAAATCTAAAAATTCCCAGAATATCCCAATAAATCCTAAATATTCCCAATTTCATATCTTTCAACTACCACATGACCCAATTTGGCCAATTTGACCATCTTTAACCAAAATCCCCAAAGTGCCCTTTATAGACCCAAATTACCCCAAATCCATCTCAAATGTCTATCAATTTGATCTTAATTGACCCCAAATTCAATCTTAAACTCAAATTAACTTTTTATATGACCAAAATAAACCAAATCCAAGCTCAATTGGTCCATGATTTGAGCCCAATTTTGATTGGAACTTTTTATATGACCAAACTAAACCAAATCCAAGCTCAATTGGTCCATGATTTGAGTCCAATTTTGATTTGGGTCAGAACCCCCATATTGACCATAAGACCTGATCTCACCCAATTGAACCCATAGCTTAGTCAATTGGCCTCAATTAATATTACAAAATCCTCTTGACATGTGAACCTAATCTCACCAAATTGAACCCATAGCCTAGTAAATTGGCCTCAATTGATGTTGAAAAATCAAATCTCACCAAATTGAACCCATAGCCTAGTCAATTGGCCTCAATTAATGTTGAAAAATCTTCATCTGACCAAATTGAACCCATAGCCTAGTCAATTGGCCTCAATTAATGTTGCAAAATCTTTACCTCACTAAATTGAAACCACAGTCTAGACAATTGCCCTCAATTAGTGTTGCAAAATCTTTATGACATTCCTATACATCAAAATCAACCATTAATTGGCCTTGGTGAAGCCTCAAATCCATTTGATTTTGGCCTAAATCCAAAAT
>JXCR01145850.1:357027-371331 GCA_002079205.1 Phalaenopsis hybrid cultivar
TGCCGGAAACCAGGACAGAACCCAATACACCTCCACACTCCACCAAACTTCAATTTCTTGTGCCTACATCTTCACAAGAGTAAAAGAAGCCAAAGCCCAAACAAATCCCCCTTCCACAGAGCCTCTACCATAGCTCTAGACCAACACCTGAAATCGAGCTTGGTCGAATTTATACTTAGGCCTTACACCAAGACCAGAGACTCAATCCCTAGCCTCCTTGGATCCCAACGAACATGCTGAGCACCTCTAATCAAAGCCTCCCTTCTCAGAGCAAAGGTTTAAAACTCCTCCTCCTCCCGAGCTTATTTTGATTCTCCATTTACTTAAGCTTGATGTCATGGAATCTTAGCCGTATGGATGTGTTCGTCTCATTTAGACGAGTCCATAGGATCAAACCTGAAGTGATTTGGTTAAGTCTAGGCCGAGATCTTAAGGTTTTAGTATGGACGGGCACGAGATCATTCTATCGGGGATGATGACGGGGAGCCGTTCGATCGAGCGTGTATCAAATGAATGGGGAAGATCGAACCGAACAGCGCTTCAGGACATAAGCAGCGGGTCGAGTCAGCAAGCTACGTGGACGGCGGCGTCCAACCAGAGCGCGCCACGCATGTCTTCGGAGCCGTCGTAGGTTGAGGCGGCACACGCGGTTTAAATAGATAAATAAGGGTATTTTCTTATTTATTTAGTCCCTAAAACTTAAAAAATACATAATTTTGTGTAGAAAAATCACAAAAATAAAATAAAAATATCCACTTGCTTAGTGAACAGAAGAGAACAATGTGGAATAATTTCAAGTCCATTTGATGCATAAAATATTTTTAATTAATTAAACACTATTTGAAATCATTTGATTCCCCATGCTTATTGACACATCACCTTGGCTTGAAATTTTGACATGTTGTAGCCTCTGTTAGGGGAAGTATTCTATGATTTTTCCAAAGTCAGAAAAGGTTCCTATACAGAGACCCATATTTTTCAAGTTATTTCACATTATTCCCTTAAAATAATAATGGAAATTAGCATATTGGTTATAAAATTCTAAGAAAATTTTGGAATGTCCACCATGACCAGAGAAACCTTTAAAAATAATTTCATGGGTCAAGTTATTTAAAATATCCTTAAATTTTACAAATACTAAATCGCTAAGATAATTAATTTTGAAAAATTCAAACATTTAAATGACTTGATTTTTGACCTCCACTATGATTTATGATCCAGAGAACTCATCATAAAACATTCAAAATATTTTAAGTTTATTTGACAACTTAAATTGATTTTTAAAGATAAATACCACTCTTAACATTTAAATGATTTTTAAATCTTAACTCAAAAAATTATGAAACTTATTTTTTTTGAGTTCTCTGTATCAGGGGTATTTTATAAAAATAAAATGATATTTAAAATAAAAACTTAATTTTTGGCCTATTTTAAATATGTTTTCTAAAAATAAAATAATATTTAAAATAAAAACTTAATTTTTGGCCTATTTTAAATATTTGAATAATTAAAAATCCATAAAAATCACAACAATAATAAAACTCATGGAAATGTTCTAAATTGCTTCCTAATAATTAAAAATTCATAAAAATCGTAAAAATAATAAAACTCATGGTAAATTATTTCTTAATCACATAGGAACAATTAGAATATTTTTCCTGATTTTCTAAATAAAGATATTGAATTTCAAAGCTTAAATAATTTTTAAAAGGCTAAAACCACTAAAATAATTCCAATAAATCAAGGAAAAATTAGAAAAATATAAGATTTGCTCCTCTGAGTTCTAACCTTTGGGAGATTTTTCAAAAATACAAAACTTAATTTTCACCGCCTAAAATATTTTATTTTTATTAAATAGCCCAGAACTAAAAATAATTCTAATAAATCACAGAGAATTCAAAAAATTATGAAATTTGATCCAAAGACTTCTGTGGTCTAGGTCTACATTCAGTAAAAATTTCAAGGGATTTTAATTTACCTTGGTCACGTTAGGAATTTTCTTTGAAAGAGCCTATTTTTTCATCAAAATAATTATATAAATTAAATTAAAATTTGAAAAATCACATTTTCTCCTTTGATGTCTCAATTTACCCATGAATGAGGTAGGATAAAAATTTCAAAGTCATTTGAATCAAATTTGACAATTTATGAAGTGTTAGAGCCTTAGGGGCAAATGTGTAATTTTGGAAACCTTGCCTTAATTAACATTTAGGCCTAATTCAAAGGAGGGAAAATGGGTAACCTCTCATCTTAATTAATTTATGCTTGAAATACAAGGGGTTAATTGGTAGAAACCAATCTCACTTTCTTAATTAAGATTAATAAATTTCTAAATTATTAAAATTTTGAAGTTTATTAAAATTAAATGATCCTGGACTTAAGGGTATCATTTTTGAAGTCAATGATTAATAAATTTAATACCCCTATCTTGATTTTCAAATAGAATCCAAATCATGAATCATGACCACTTAAAGTTTAACCCTTTTCAAAACTAATTAAGACACTCACCCAGGTCTTAAGGGCTTAGTGGTGACTTAGGCCAAATCAAAATTGACTAAATGAGGATTAGAGAATAAACATATAAAAATCAACATCCTTAAAACACCACTAAGCCCAATTAGGTTTAAAAATTTGGCTAAGTGTTCAAATTACACTGACTTGCCTCTTTAAGGGTACCACTAAGCCCAATTATGATTAAAAATTTGGCTAAGCGTTCAAATTACACTAACTTGCCCCATTAAGGGTCTTCACCCACATAATTCTTAAATTGAAGGATAAATGATAATCAACCTATTCTTAAGGATAATTGAAACACCAAGGTTCATTGAGCCATAAGGGTATTTACAGGATGAACCATTAAGTGATCTAATAAGTTTAAATGGACTTGAGGCTTGTTGACCTCATTTTTGGTTGAGGTTTAGTTTTTCCTCTTTAGTAGCCTAGGGTCTAGCCATTGACTTTTCTATTGACTATTCTTAGAAAACTAAACAAGGAACCCTCACCATCAGAAACTCTACACTTATTTTCTTATTGACTATTCTTAGAAAACTAGACAAGGAACTCTCACCATTAGAAATTCTACAATTTTCTATTGACTATTCTTAGAAAACTAGACATGGAACCCTCACCATTAGAAATTCCAAACTTCTTATTGCCTATTCTTAGAAAACTAGATCTGGAACCCTCACCACTAGAAATTTCAAACTCTTCTCTACTCAACTTGAAGTTCCACATATTGGTCCTAGAAGGCTGACATGGAGCCCTCATCATTAGAAATTCTAAACTCTTCTCCACTCAACCTGAAGTTCCACATATTGCTCTCAACCTCTAAACACTTAGTAGGTGGGGTCAATGTGGGGGGAAACTTAAGATGAGTCACCCTTAGGATTGCTGGACCTTAGGGTTGACCTTGGGTGTTGGTCTGGAGCTAAGGAACTCACTACACTTATCTGCACCCACAATCACTCACAACCATGAACTCAAATTTCTAGCCAAGATCCCTTGATCTTTTGGAATACTCATGTAGATGGTCCCCTAAACCTACTAGCCCTAGGGCTATGGTTTAGCTAAGACCACTATGTAGAGGACCCAAAAAGGGGTTTCCATTGGTCCATGACTTATTGGTGATGATTGGTACCTCAACTCTACCAAAATACCCATCTTAGCCTTTTACCCCTAAAACACCCCCAAATTACCAAAATACCCCTCTTGGGCTCAAAATCCCAAAAATTCAAAAAATTCCCAACAAAATCCCAATAAATCTCAAATATTCCTAATTTCATTTCTCTCAACTACCTCACGACCCAATTTGGCCAATTTGACCATCTTTAACTAAAATCCCCAAATTGCCCTTTAAAGACCCAAATTTTCCCAAATCCAACTCAAATGTCATTCAATTTGGTCTCAATTAACTTCAATTCCAGTCCTAAACTCACATTCACTTTTGATATGACCAAACTAAATCAAATCCAAGTTTATTTGGTCCATGATTTTAGCCCAATTTTGATTTTGGTCAAAGCCCCAATTTTGACCATATGACCTAATCTCACCAAATTGAACCCATAGCCTAGTCAATTGGCCTCAATTAATGTTGAAAAATCTTTATAAAATTCTTATACATCAAAAGCAACCATCAATTGGCCTTGGTAAAGCCTCAAATCCATTTGATTTTGGCCTAAATCCAAAATTCTCAAATTTAGCCCCAAATTGGTAATTCCACAAATTTCACCCAATTGATTGCCTTAACCTCCAAATTGGCATTCAATTCATGTTGAAAACTCAAATTTTATCTAACTTGATTGCCTTAACCTCCAAATTGGCACCCAATTCATGTTGAAAACTCTTCATAGGGTCCCCTTGATTGCATTAACCTCCAAATTGTCATCCAATTCATGTTCAAAACTCTTCATGAGGTACCTATTGAACATTTACAACAATGAATTTAGACTTAGCTCAAGGCTAACCCAAGCTAGACCCAAGCCTAGCCCAACATGACCAAATTGATTAAAGTTCAAACCATGGCTAACCCAAGCTAGACCCAAGCCTAGCCCAACATGACCAAATTGATTAAAGTTCAAAATTCCCTCAAATTGACCCTTCAATTGAGCTCAAAACCACTTCCATTCTTTACCAAAGTTGTTCCTTATGATCATCTACACCACAAAGCTAACCGAAGCTAGACCCAAGCCTAGCCCAACATGACCAAATTGATTAAAGTTCAAAATTCCCTCAAATGACCTTTCAATTTAACTCAACCATGACCAAATTGATTAAAGTTCAAAATTCCTTCAAATTGACCTTTCAATTGAACTCAAACATTTAAAATAATCAATTTGGACTTAGCCCAAGGCTAACCCAAGCTAGACCTAAGCCTAGCCCATTGACCATTAAAAATAATCAATTTGGACTTAGCCCAAGGCTAACCCAAGCTAGACCCAAGCCTAGCTCAACATGAAAACTCTTCATGAGGTCCCTATTGACAATTTACAATAATCAATTTGGACTTAGCCCAAGGCTAACCCAAGCTAGACCCAAGCCTAGCTCAACATGACCAAATTGATTAAAAGTTCAAAATTCCTTCAAATTGACCTTTCAATTAAACTCAAAACCATTTCCATCCTTCACCAAAGTTGTTCCTTATGATCATCTACACAATTTTGATCTTCAAAACCATTTTCATCCTTCACCAAAGTTGTTCCTTGTGATCATCTACACCAAATGTAACAATAAATTGAGCCAATTGACATGGCTAACCTAGCCCAAACCCAAGTTTTGGTCATTTGCACCCACTTGGACCAGTCAATTGACATGGCTAACCTAGCCCAAACCCAAGTTTTGGTCATTTGCATCCACTTGGACCCATCAATTGGCATGGCTAACCTAGCCCAAACCCAAGTTTTGGTCATTTGCACCCACTTGGACCCATACACTAATGACCTAACCACCTTAAAGCCACCAAATTAACTCCACCACAACCATTAGATGGACTTAGTGACTGACATGTCTAACCTAGCCCAAACCCAAGTTTTGGTCATTTGCACCCACTTGGACCCATACACTAAATGTACCTAACAACCCTAAAGCCACCAAATTAACTCCACCACAGCCATTAGTTGGACTTAGTGACCATAACCACCTTAAAGCCACCAAATTAACTCCAACACAGCCATTAGTTGGACTTAGTGACCAGTCCAAACACCATGGAACCACCTAAATCAAGCCATAGACCAAAGGTCCCCCTAATTAAGGGATCTTATTTCCAAAAATGCACATGCTTAAGATATCTTCGTTCCCATAAATTAAGGGATCTTATTTCCAAAAATGCACATGCTTAAGATATCTTTGCCAAATCGTTCTCCCAAATTAAGGGCTCTTATTTCCAAAAATGCACATGCTTAAGATATCTTTGCAAAATCCAAGCACATTTGCATTATTGTGATGGATTCCTCTGGGTTCCCTGAGCTCCTACCCACTTCCCCCTGGCTGGCCGGCCAGCCTAGTGGCCGAAAATGCCCAAAACCGAGAGCCACTCCCATGGGACCTCACCTAAATTTAACCTAGAGGCCAGCTCATCCAAATTAATCTATGGAGCTCCTCTGCCCTCCACCTAAGCATCATAATGCACCCAAACTTATGCCCTGAGAACCACCCCATGACCATTTTTATAAAAACTCACCTCCCACGGCCATGGGAGGTGTGCTGAAAATTTCTCAGAGAGGCCTCTCCAAACTTCGCACAGAGCTTCCCTAAGATCTCCTCAGTGCAACCCAACCATTTTCCCACATCCATTCCCCTTGTCGAAGCTCAATTTTGAGCTTGAAACCTTGCAGGAAACCAGGACAAAACCCAATACACCTCCACACTCCACTAAACTTAAATTGCTTGTTCCCACACCTTCACAAGAGTGAAATAAGCCAAAGCCCCATCAAATCCCCCTTCCACAGAGCCTCTACCAGTCTAGACCGACACCTGAAATCGAGCTTGGTTGAATTCATACCTAGGCTTTACACCAAGACCAGGGACTCAATCCCTAGCCTTCTTGGACCCCAACGAACGCCGAGCACCATTGATCGAAGCCTCCCTTATCAGAGCAAAGGTATGAAACTCCTCCTCTTCCCGAGCTTATTTTGATTCTCCATTTACTTAAGCTTGATTTCATGGTACCTTAGCCATATGGATGTGTTCGTCTCACTTATACGAGTCCATAGGATCAAACCCAGAGTGATTTAGTTGAGTCTAGGCCGAGATCTTAAGGTTTAAATCTAGACGGGCACAGGATCATTTTATCGGGGACGATGACGGGGAGCCGTTTGATCAAGCGTGTATCAAATGGACGGGGGAGATCGAGCCGAACAGAGCTTCGGGACATAAACAGCGGCCCGAGTCAGCAAGCTACGTGGACGGCAGTGTCCAACCAGAGTGCGCCACGCATACCTTCGGAGCCATCGTAGGTTGAGGTGGCACGCGCTGTTTAAATAGATAAATAGGGCTTTTTCCTATTTATTTAAATACCCTTAACTTAGAAAATTCATAACTTTGTGTAGAAAAATCACAAAAATAAAATAAAAATACCAACTTGCTCAGTGAACAGAGGAGAATAATGTGAAATAATTTTCAAGTCCATTTGATGCATAAAATATTTTTAATTATTTAAATACTATTTAGAATCATTTGATTCTCCATGCATATTGACACATCACCTTGGCTTGAAATTTTGATATATTGTAGCTTCTGTAAGGGGGAATATTCTCTAATTTTTCCAAACTTAGAGAAGGTTTCTATATAGAGATCCATATTTTTCAAGTTATTTCACATCATTTCCTTAAAATAATCATGGAAATTAGCAAGGTATTAAATCTCAAAAAAATTTTGGAAGGTCCACCATGACCAGTGAAACTTTTGAAAATAATTTTATGGGTCAAGTCATTTAAAACATTCTTAAATCTTCTAAATACTAAATCACTAAAATAATTAATTTTAAAAAATATAATATTTAAATGACTTGATTTTTGATCTCCATTGTGATTTATGATCCAGAAATCTCATCATAAAAGTTTCAAAATATTTTGAGTTCATTTAATAACTTAAATTGATTTTTAAAAAAGTCATCAAAGTTTCAAAATATTTTGAGTTCATTTAATAACTTAAATTGATTTTTAAAGATAAACACCCTTGACACTTAAATGATTTTTTAAAAAAATCAAGATATAACTCAAAAAATTATGAAACTTAGGTTTTTTGAGTTATCTATGATCAGGGGTATTTTCTAAAAATAAAATGATATTTAAAATAAAAACTTAATTTTTGGCCTATTCTAAATATTTAAATAATTAAAAATTCATAAAAATCATAAAAATAATAAAACTCATGGAAAGGTTCTAAATTGTTTTCTAATCACTTAGGAACTTTTAAAATATTTTTCCTGATTTTCTAAATAAACATATTGAATTTCAAAGCTTAAAAATAATTTTTTTTAGGAGGTTGAAAATGAGTTTTCACTAAAAGAATTCCAATAAATCAATGAAAAATAAAAAAAAAATATAAAACTTGCTCCTTTAAGCTCTCTGACATTATGGAGATTTTTCAAAAATACAAAACTTAATTTTCACCACTTAAAATATTTTGTTTTTATTAAATAACCTAGAAATTAAAATAATTCTAATAAATCACAAAGAATTCAAAAAATTGTGAAATTTGATCCAAAGACTTCTCTAGTCTAGGTGTATCTCCAGTAAAAATTTCAAGGGATTATAATTTACCTTGGTCAAGTTAGGAATTTTCTTTGAAAAATCCTATTTTTTCATTAAAATAATTATATAAATTATATTAAATTTTGAAAAATCACATTTTCTCCTCTAATGTCTCAACTGGCCTATGAATGAGGTAGGATAAAAATTTTAAAGTCATGTGAATTGAATTTGACAAATTATGAGGTTTTAGAGCTTTAGGGGCAAATGTGTAATTTTGGAAATTTTGACTTAATTAACACTCAGGCCTTATTCAAGGAGGGAAAATGGGTAACCTCTGATCTTAATCAATTCATTTTTTATTTGAAACACAAAGGGGTTAATTGGTAGAAACCAATTGCACTTTCTTAATTAAGATTAATAAATTTCTAAATTATTAAAATTTGGAAGTTTATTAAAATTAAATGATCCTAGACTTAGGGGTATGACTTTTGAAGTCAATAACTAATCAATTTGATACCCCTATCTTGATTTTCAAATAAAATCCAAATTATGAATCATGACCACCTAAAGTTTAANCCTTATTCTTAGGGATAATTGAGAAATCGATGTTCACTAAGTAATGAGGGTATTCAGAGAATTAACCATTAAGCAACATAATGAGTTTAAATGGACTCGAGGCTTTTCATTAGTTGATGAGAGAGAGGCATGGACCTGCTTCCCCCTCTTAACTTGTTGGATACCTCAGAGGTCTATTAAACTTAATATGCTTCGCTCAATGAAATCATCCTTAATTGAACTTTTAAGGACTCATCAAGATATAACATAGGGTTAGGAAAATTACCAAAATTTTACCTTTCCTGCTCTTCATAAACTTCCTTAACATGCTTTTTAAGTTGCACGTGGTGGAATGAGAAGACTCGCCAGGTACACTTTTACAGTTTTCAGCATTATCTATCTTGTACTTTCATACTGTACTATTATACCTGTAATTTTGCATGCTAAACCACAATGACACCATGCATGAAAATTAAAACTATCAGGATAGCCACATAACCATAACCAAAACCAAAACCAAAATTAAAATTCAACCAAGATAAAATTCACCACCACAACATTAAAAATATAAAACAACTCAAAATTTAATCAGAAACATCACACAAAACTACAACTTCAACTAAATTGAGATGTCTCTATTGGATGATTGGGAATTCCTTGGAGGAGGTAAGCTACGGTTGCTAACGAGGCTTCCCACGGTTTAAATGAAATTATGGAACTCATTAAGTTGGGTTTAGTAAGTTCATTTGAACTAAGTGAATCCAATAGAAAAATAGTGATGCCAGAACGAGGGAACCGTAGGATCGTAACCGGTGTTGCTCTAATCAACTTTAATATGCCCTCTATAAAATTTAAAGAACTTTAACCATAGGGCCAACTGATTTGACATTGTAACTTGACACACTAGATAACTCAAACTTGTCGCGGCAAGGTGCTTGGAGCTAGCATGGTGGGCAGCACGACCATCTTCAACAGCAAAACCTATCTTCACTACCTAAACCAATCTTCATTCCTTAAACCTAAACAACAAAGTCATAGGACTTCGAGGTTGCTTGCTTATGCAACGTAAATCCTCACCTTATCTTTAGGNTAGGCTAAATAAAAAATTGACTAAATGAGGATTAGAGAAATAAACATAATTGAATCAAACATCCTTGAAACACCAATAAGCCTAATTAGGATTAAAATTTGGCTAAGTGATTCAAATTACGTTAACTTGCTTCTTCAAGGGTCTTCACCCACATAATTTTCAAATTAAATGATAAATGATAATTACCTTATTCTTAGGGATAATTGAGAAATCGATGTTCACTAAGTAATGAGGGTATTCAGAGAATTAACCATTAAGCAACATAATGAGTTTAAATGGACTCGAGGCTTTTCATTAGTTGATGAGAGAGAGGCATGGACCTGCTTCCCCCTCTTAACTTGTTGGATACCTCAGAGGTCTATTAAACTTAATATGCTTCGCTCAATGAAATCATCCTTAATTGAACTTTTAAGGACTCATCAAGATATAACATAGGGTTAGGAAAATTACCAAAATTTTACCTTTCCTGCTCTTCATAAACTTCCTTAACATGCTTTTTAAGTTGCACGTGGTGGAATGAGAAGACTCGCCAGGTACACTTTTACAGTTTTCAGCATTATCTATCTTGTACTTTCATACTGTACTATTATACCTGTAATTTTGCATGCTAAACCACAATGACACCATGCATGAAAATTAAAACTATCAGGATAGCCACATAACCATAACCAAAACCAAAACCAAAATTAAAATTCAACCAAGATAAAATTCACCACCACAACATTAAAAATATAAAACAACTCAAAATTTAATCAGAAACATCACACAAAACTACAACTTCAACTAATTCGAAATATAAAACAACTTAAAATTTAATCACAAACATCACACAAAACCACAACTTCAACTAAATTGAGATGTCTCTATTGGATGATTGGGAATTCCTTGGAGGAGGTAAGCTACGGTTGCTAACGAGGCTTCCCACGGTTTAAATGAAATTATGGAACTCATTAAGTTGGGTTTCATAAGTTCATTTGGACTAAGTGAATCCAATAAAAAATAGTGATGCCGGAACAAGGGAACCGTTTAAGTTCATTTGAACTAAGTGAATCCAATAGAAAATAGTGATGCCAGAACAAGCGAACTGTAGGATCCTAACCGGTGTCACTCTAGTCAACTTTAATATGTCCTCATAAAGTTCAAAGAACTTCAACCATAGGGCCACCTGAATTGATATTATAACTTGACAAACTAGACAAATCAAACTCATCGCGGCAGGAGCTTGGAGCTAGCATGGTGGGCAACACTGCCATCTTCAACAACAAAACCTGTCTTCCCCAGCTAAACCAATCTTCTTTCTTTAGACTTAAACAACAAAGCCATAGGACTTTGAGGTTGCTTGCTTATGCAACGTAAATACTCACCTTATCTTTAGGCCTTTGTACAGCCCTACTATACAATATAAGCCCTAACTCGTCTTATCTTATCTTTAGGACTTTGCATAGCCCTGCTATACAATATAAGCCCTAACTCATCTTAGGATTCTGAGGTTGTTGTTTGTCAATCATCTTTAGGCCTTTGCATAGTCCTGCTATACAATATAAGCCCTAACTCGTCTTAGGATTCGCTAAACCAATCTTCCTTCCTTAGATATAAACAACAAAGCCATAGGACTTCAAGGTTGCTTGCTTATGCAACGTAAATCCTCACCTTATTAAAGCCATAAGACTTCGAGGTTGCTTGCTTATGCAACGTAAATCCTCACCTTATCTTTAGGCTAAATACATAGGACTTCGAGGTTGCTTGCTTATGCAACGTAAATCCTCACCTTATCTTTAGGCTTTTGTGTAGCCCTGCTATACAATATAAGCCCTAACTCATCTTAGGATTCCGAGGTTATCATTTGTCACGACCTAAATCCTCACATCTTTCAGGCTATTTGGGACTTTGAGGTTGCTTGCTTATGCAACGTAAATCCTCACCTTATCTTTAGGCCTTTGTATCCTGCTATATAATATAAGCCCTAACTCGTCTTAGGATTCTGAAGTTGTCGTTTGTCACGACCTAGTGTTATACAATATAAGCCCTAACTCGTCTTAGGATTCCGAGGTTGTCGTTTGTAACGACCTAACCTCGAGGTTGCTTTCTTATGCAACGTAAATCCTCACCTTATCTTTAGGCCTTTGCATAGCCCTTTTTTCTTGCTTATGCAACGTAAATCCTCACCTTATCTTTAGGCCTTTGCATAGCCCTGCTATTCTCATGCAACGTAAATCCTCACCTTATCTTTAGGCCTTTGCATAGCCCTGCTATACAATATAATCTAACTCATCTTAGGATTCTGAGGTTGTCGCTTGTCACGACCTAAATCCTCACATCTTACAGGCTATTTGTGTGATTATTTCACACAAATGTATGCCCTAACTAATAAAATTGGCAGGATGAAACATTTAAATATTTCTCCTCAAAACTGAAGCCAAACNACTGATAACTCTGATTTACTACTAAAAAAATTGATCTGATAATTTCAATTTTCATATGGAATCAGTTCAATACGTCTGATTCATAACTTTTCGAAAATTGATTCGATAATTTTAATTTTCATATGGAATCAGTTCAATACGTCTGATTCATAACTTTTCGAAAATTGATTCGATAATTTCAATTTTCATATGGAATCAGTTCAATACGTCTGATTCATAACTTTTCGAAAATTAATTCTATAATTTCAAGTTTCATATGGAATCAGTTCAATACGTCTGATTCATAACTTTTCGAAAATTGATTCGATAGTTTCAATTTTCATATGGAATCAGTTCAATACGTCTGATTCATAACTTTTCGAAAATTGATTCGATANGATTTCTTTGAGGAGTCCTACCCTTTGAAATTCCTTGAAGAAAATATTTCTTGTTTTTTATCGAGAGTCTTCTTAAATGACTTTGGTCATTTAAGATGTGATAAACTATAAGGGCTTGCCCTTATAGGAAGCTTGTCTGAACCCATCTTAATATAAACCCTATTTAATCCTTTATATTAAATAGGGGAACTTGTCGACAAATACAAAGCGCAGACCAAACAGACGTCATACTTTTCTTAGTTTATTTGATCGAGCCTCATCCTCAAGTCTTGTAGACAAAACGGACGTCATACTTCTCTTAGTTTATTTGATGGAGCCTCATCCTCAATTCTTGTGTTTATCCTTCAGGATAGATATATGATTTGAGGTACAGTGCCCTTTCATTTTAGACTATGAAAAATATGGGGTCAGCTTAATTTCATACTTCAACGTCCTTCCGAAGCGGGCGACAAGATTTCGATTCCGGTGACCGATAGCTTCTTACGGGCAACCCCACAAACCAACCCGAAATAACGCCGACAGCTTCTGGCGACTCCGCTAGGGACAAGCTTTTCTCTCCATACAAATCAAGAAATGTTATCTTCACCTTCTTTTCAGAACTAGTTGTTCAACCTGTATTTCGACACCTTCTTTTCAGAACTAGCTGTTCAACCATCTTTGAACAGAGGGGTTTAGAAGGCCATTAAGGACTCTTTAAATTATTTTTTTGTGAGGTCGGACCCCCAGTAGGTGTGTTGGTGGATTAACTCCACCTGGGCATTTTCTGCTACGAATTGGGTCCCGCACTGGGTCCTAAACTTTCTCACAACTCCTTTTCACATTTGATTTGCTGCTTCACAAATTAAACCAACTCGTGTTGTGCTACGCGCACTTTGAAATATTAATTTAATTTTACACCTTTTTAAATAAAGATGTTAAAATTACCTGAAAATTAAGACCCGCCCAGTCTACAGATTAACCTCTACTTTCAGTGCTTGTACTAATGATTATGAGGTTTTCGGTCATATAGCTAACCCTAAAACTTTCTGTTTTAAAGCCTGCCGCGATGGCTTACCCAACGGTGACCTTTTCTTGCAACCTGCCGACGGACCGCAACGCCCGTAACGTCGCTCCCACCATCATGTTCGGAGCTGGATTTGAAGACCTCGAGGTTATTCTCGAGAAAGCCCCGTTCATGGTAATGAAGATCGCTGCCCTGGAAGTTCAAGAGCTGTCTGTAGAATTTAGTTTGAACTGCCCTCAAGACTTCCCTTATGGCAAGAAGGCTAAAACTGCTGCCATCACGACACCCGCCAAACCTGCTATCCCCGCTGCTGCTAAGGGGAAGGAAGTGATGATTGTCGAAGATTTGACTGAAGGATTAACTATTCTGCCACCCGCGTTTGAAATCAGGTCAAGTGCAAGGACTGTACCACTGACCCGAACTCAAAGGAGGAACAATAATAGGAGAGTTCGGAGGGCCATCAAAGCCTAGACTCCTGAGACTCACCTGATGAGGAGGAGCCTCTTCAAGCTAAAGAGGTATTACCGGAAATTTACCCACTCCTGCGAGGGAGTGGATTCCATCCTCTGACAGATACTGATGGATATGAGAATATCCGGAAGATTGCTGCTGCATTACCTTCACCTCATAGACATGGTGAGGAGGGAAAGAAATTCAGCCCCATCAC
>JXCR01145850.1:379052-396929 GCA_002079205.1 Phalaenopsis hybrid cultivar
TATCCATGAAGATGCTGCCTACCACGCACCTCCAAAGAAGACTGTCTTCTCGCGTGAAATTTTGACACACAAAGATAAAGATTCAGAAGGATCACATAAAGGAGGCCATACAACTCCACTTCAACAACCTTCTACCACTCCCTTACAACGAGTTGGTGGAGGTTCTTCTAATTTACGAACCCGAGGTCAAGGCCGGGGACGTGGACGAGGAAAGATCAATTTAATTGTTAAATGGACTAAGCCAACTATCAACATTGGTGATGAAAACAGTTATGAAGATGAGGTAATGATGACAAAACAGAAGAAGCCTCAGAACGAGATATCCCTAGAAGATATAGAGAGGAATGAATATGAAACAATGTATGATTGGATAAACCACTATGTAGATCCTATGACCCTCTCTCCGATTCTCCCTCAAAAGGTCGAGAGTTTAGAGGTCAGGGAAGTCCGTAGTATTGGTTCAAAGCTGATCAAATTTTACTGTGCTTCTACCTCTACTGAGCTTGAAAAACATGTAAATTTGGATATTGATTCTAATGAATTAATGGAATTGCCTTTTGGTTACTTCTCGCATTGTGTTCAAAAGTTAATTCAACAGGGAAATTTACCAAAACAAATGCCAAAAGATAAATTTCAACTCTTTGAAAAATTGTGGAATACTAAAAGACGAACTCCCAATTCAAAAGAAGGTCTNCCAAAAAAGGTCTCGGATTTGGTACAGTTGGACAAGTCGATGATTCTGAATTTTGCATGGTTGTTATTAATGAGTCAGAAAAAGATTGTCTCGATATAGATGATGACTCTACTGATCAACCAATAGGAGATGCTTCGCCAGAATTTGAGGAAGAAATAAAATCCACTATCGATGAATTGAAAGAGATTAACCTCGGGACTGAAGAAAGACCCCTGCCTACATTTATAAGTTCTCTACTTGATTACAAAGAGTCTGCAGAACTGGTCAAATTATTAGAAGAGTTCAAAGATTGTTTCGCGTGGAGCTACGACGAAATACCAGGACTGTCAGCAAAGGTTGCAGTCCATAAACTTGGGGTGGACAAGAATGTAACCCCAGTACAACAAACTCCCAGGAGAATGCGCCTCGAAATAGAACAACAAGTCATCGCCGAGGTAAAGAAATTGATAGACGCTAACTTCGTTAAAGAAGAGAAGTACCCCACGCGGTTAGCTAATATTGTACCGGTTAAAAAGAAAAAATGGACAGATCCGCGTTTGTGTCGACTTCAGAGATTTGAACAAGTCATGTCCAAAAGACGAGTTTCCACTACCTATGCCGGAAATGATGGTGGATATCGCTTCAACACATGAAATTTTCTCCTTCATGGACGGATCATCGAGGTATAACCAAATCAAGATGGCTCCCGAGGATGCAGTGCTTACAGCTTTCAGAACACCAATTGGAATCTTCTGCTACACAGTAATAGCGTTTGACCTAAAGAACGCCGGAGTGACATATCAACGTGCAATGATGAAGATTTTTGACGACCTCATTCACAATCAAGTAGAATGCTACGTGGATGATGTGGTCATCAAAAGTAAATGGAAAATAGACCATTTGTACGATTTGAGAATTGTGTTTGAACAGTTACGACGATATAACCTTAAAATGAATCCCTTAAAGTGCGCCTTTTGCGTCACCTCCGGGAAATTTCTAGGATTCGTTGTCCGTCATCGGGGAATTGAGATCGACCCTGATAAGGTTAAAGCTATCATAGAAATGCCTCCCTCTAAAACCTTGAAACAGCTACATTCCTCCAAGGGAAGTTGGCATATATGAGACACTTTATTTCTAATCTTTCAGGTAGGTGTCAGCCTTTCTCAGCATTAATTAAAAAGGATGCCAAATTTATTTGGGAAGAAAAATGCCAGCTGACCTTTGAGGACGTTAAACAATATTTAATGACACCTCCTATTTTGGCAAGCCCTATCCTAGGAAAACCGTTGATACTTTATACCGCGGCTTTGGATGACTCTCTTGGAGCTCTATTAGCCCAAGTCAATGACGAGGGAAAAGAAAATGCTCTCTAGTAATTGAGTGATCGTCTAATACCGATGGAGGTAAGGTATCCACCTATTGAGAAGCATTGTCTGGTACTAATTTTCGCCGCTCAAATGCTTAGACATTACATGCTTTCTCACAACATTACCCTAATTTTGAAAGTTAATCCATTGCAATATTTGATGACCCGACCAACACTCTCCGGACGTTTAGTAAGAGGGTCAATGATCTTATTGCAACTTGATATTACTTTTGTACCCCTCCGTGCTATCAAGGGACAGATTTTAGCAGATTTTCTTGCTGCACACCCGACATAAATTTTGTACCCCTCCATACTATCAAGGGACATATTTTGGCAGACTTTCTCGCTGCACACCTACTACCAGCTGGGTCCTCTCTCAACGACGAGTTACCAGGCGAGCAGATACTACAAATGGAATTTTCTAGTGTGCAGCGCTGGAAAATGTACTTTAAGGTGCCTCATCAGCCAGGAAAGATAAGGGATCAGGCACAGTTATACCAGGCAAGGCAGGGATTGGTTTGATCTTTATCACGCCAGATAAGGGTATGTTGAGGTTTACGTACCACCTGACAGAGCCATGTACCAACAATGAAGCAGAATATGAAGCCTTAATCTCCGGATTGGAATTGGCAATTTCGATGGATATAACGAACATTACCATTTATGGTGACTCTCAACTTGTCATCCAGCAAGTCGCCGGACAATACAGAATTCTGAAATAAGATTAGCAGAATACCATCTGTACGCGATGAAGCTCGTGGAGCAGATTCCTGAGGTGACTTTCTACCGATTCCTCGGGGAGATAATGTTCATGCCGACGCTTTAGCAAAACTTGCTAAGAAAATGGCGTGTCCCCGGAGGATTCCATCGAAGTCACGGTGAAAGGAAGACCAGTCTTGTCTCGAAGCAACTTTGAAACTCTACACAAACTTGGAAAGGAAGAAACTGTAAATATAGTTGCAGACATCAACAAAGATTGGCGCAAGCCATTAATAGAATATTTGCATACTAGGAAGCTGCACACCACATCACAAGAAGGGCCATGTTTTACGCCATGGTGGGAAATGTTCTCTATAGAAGATTGTTCGACCAAATGTGGCTACGGTATTTGAGCAGAGCCGAGGCACAAAATATTGTCAAAGAAGTACATGCCGGATTGTGTGGCGCTCTCACCAGTCGAGACAAAAAATGAAAACGAAGAATAAAAGACTCAGATATTATTGGCCAGCAATGATGTTCGATTGCATGGATACAACCAGAAGATGTCACCAATGCCAAGAGCATGGGGTGGTCTTACACTAGCCTTCAAATGTGCTACACCCAACTTTTGCCTTGTGGCCATTCGAGTGTTGGGGCACAGACATAATAGGTCCGATAGACCCTCCATCTTCTAAAGGGACACAGATTCATACTTGCCGCTATAGATTACTTCTCCAAATGGGTAGAGGCAGTACCGTTACGTGAGGTTACGTCTCGTAGCCATTCGAGTGTTGGGGCACAGACATAATAGGTCCGATAGACCCTCCATCTTCTAAAGAACATACTTACGCTACGGATTACTTCTCCAAATAGGCAGAGGCAGTACCGTTACGTGAGGTTAAGGCACAACACGTCCTTCAATTTTTCAAAAGCCAAATTGTCTACCGTTTCGGAGTACCACGAAGAATAATCTCTGACAATGGGATAGCTTTTAAAAGTACAAAGATCAACAATTTTATCAGAAGACATGGGATAGATTTTTGATACTCTACAATTTACTATCCCAGAGCAAATGGTCTGGCTGAAGCTTTCAACAAGACACTGGTATAGATTTTGCAGAAAACACTCGATGAAACTAAAAGGGATTGGCATGACAAACTGTTAGAAGCCCTATGGGCCTACCGGACGACTTTCAGGTCTCCCACTCAGTGTACACCTTATATTCTCGTGTACAGGACCGATGTCGTGTTACCGCTAGAAATCCAGACACCATCTCTTAGAATCGCCATTGCCAAACAACTTACAACAGAAGAAAGCACAAAACTTAGGCTTGAAGAACTGGAGAGTCTCGAGGGAAAATAACTGGAGACACAACAACATTTGGAGCTCTACCAAGCAAAGAAGGTACAAGCCCATGACAAATTGGTCCACCCAAGGACATTCAAAATGGGTGACCTCGTACTCATGCTCAAAAGACCTATTCTTGCTCGCCGCAAAATAGGTGGCAAATTTGAGCCAACTTGGGAGGAGGAGCCTACCCGTTAGTGGACTTCTGGGGTGAAAGACCCATGTTACCGATAAATGGACGATACCTAAAAACCTATTACGCGACCTGATGCTGCTTAACGCCGCTTACCTCTGCTTGCTTCCGCTTGCTTTGAAAATTTTGAAACCTTGATTGTTTTAGGGTTATCTATATGGCCATATGTCTATGACCGGGTCCAAATTTTATAATTAACCCCATATATAATGAAAATTTTCCGAAAATTTTTGAACTTCACACGTTCTCTTTTCTACTTTTGGATTTAAAAATTCCATTAAATTAAAACAAAACTCACACATAAAATGAGTAATCCTTTTCACCAAAACAAACTAAAATTTACTTTAATAAATACTCTGTTTTGTTCTTGTTCATGCCAAACTTTGGCCCACTGACGTTTCNATTTTTTTCTTGTTCATACCAGACTTCGGCCCACTGACGTTTCTTTCTGTCGTCTGCAGAAAAATGTCAGGACAGAGGCTGATCTTTGTCTTCCAGGACGGCTGGAACCTCGCACTGAATGAAGAGATGACGCCACAAGGAGGTGTCATAGATTTTAACATGGATTTCAACCAAATTGATATGGACTACGACGGTCCTCTAATGGGCATAGTCAGCAATGAAGTAAAGAAGGGACTACCCTCACTGTTGAGGGTGACCACTCAAGACGACATGTCACGTAAGGGTAAAAACGTGATAGCAGAAAAAGATCCGATGGAGGGGCCCAGCCGACTGCCCTCCATGATAGCTACTCCAGCAAGGGGCTTAATACCNAACATTCCGACATTTTCTTTTGAGAATTGACCTATATTTCAATTCTCATTTCTGAATCAGTCCTACATTTCTGATTCTTTACATTTGAGGTCGGTCCTTAAATTCGAAACTTTCTTTTGAGAATTGACCTACATTTCAATTCTCATTTCTGAATCAGTCCTACATTTAACACCTTCTTTTGAGAATTGACCTACATTTCAGTTCTCATTTATGAATAAGTCATACATTTCTGATTCTTTACATTTGAGGTCGGCCCTTACATTCCGACACCTTCTTTTGAGAATTGACCTACATTTCAATTCTCATTTTTAAATTAGTCCTACTGTTTTGATTCATTACATTTGAGGTCGGACCTTATATTTCGACACCTTCTTTTGAGAATTGACATACATTTCAATTCTCATTTCCGAATCAGTCCTACATTTCTGATTCTTTACATTTGAGGTCGGACCTTACATTCCGAGACCTTCTTTTGAAAATTGACCTGCATTTCTATTCTCATTTCCAAATCATCCTACATTTCTGAATCTTTACATTTGAGGTCGGTCCTTACATTCCGACACCTTCTTTTGAGAATTGACCTACATTTCAATTCTCATTTCTGAATAAGTCATACATTTCTGATTCTTTACATTTGAGGTCGGCCCTTACATTCCGACACCTTCTTTTGAAAATTGACCTACATTTCAATTCTCATTTGTGAATCAGTCCTACATTTCTCATTCATTACATTCGAGGTCGGCCCTTACATTCCGACACTTTCTTTTGAGGATTGACCTATATTTCAATTCTCATTTCTGAATCAATCTTACATCTCTGACTCATTATATTCGGGGTCGGTCCTTACACTCCGACTCTCTCTCTCTCTCTCTCTCTCACTTTTCGAGTTGATAGTTGAATTTTAATTCCTACCTCGGGGTTAACACTTACGTTTTGACTCCCATCCTTTGGAAATCATTGACATTTCATAACTCAAAGTCCACTCTCCAATCCCCAGTGAGAGTCCCTACTTCTCGACTTGATTAAGTACACAAACTGCTAATTCTCCAGCAGAAACAAATCACACACACAACTCTACACGTGCTTTTTGGTCTGCTGACTTAGGAGTTTGTATTGGTTTTTGTTGATCTCGTCGGTCAACGCCAATACGCGGTGTGCTTGCCCAACACACCACACCTATTGGGGGTCCATTTGTTGACCTCATTTTTGGTTGAGGTTTNGTACTCCGAGCCGAGGAAATGGATGCGGGGAAAGGGAAGAATCACCATCCAGTGCGGATGTTGCTACACTTTTACAAACGACAGAAAAAGGAATCCACCTGGGACCCTCAGATACGACCAAGTGGATCCGTTACCCCTGATAAAGTGGATGATAAAGAGAACGGTTAAGTGGAATGTCCTACCCACCACTTGCTTTCCTAACAGTTGTATCATCAACATTTACGAAGAAGGTGACTGCATTCCTCCGCACATTGACCATCATGACTTTGTGAGGCCTTTCTCCACGGTCTCATTCATGAGTAAGAGCAATATTTTGTTTGGAAAAGAAATCGATAAATCGGCCCTGGTGAATTCAGAGGAGCTGTGGAGATTCCTCTTCCAGTTGGTTCAGTACTTGTTCTTATGGGCAACGGTGCATACGTTGCCAAACACTGCATTCCAGGAGTACGACACCGTAGGGTGTCCGTGACCTTCCGCAGAATGGATACGGTAAGATACTATATGGATTCCAGCAAGACCCGGAGTTGGAGGAACTGTTTCCTTACAAGCTATGAGAAGGTTGTGCCTCTGAATACATGCAAAGGGAACTCTTATCCTCAAGCATGACTCAGAACATCTGCTTGACCAAGCACAGAAGACTCACTTGCTTTCTTTTAATAAGCATGACATGTATCTGATGTAATCAGTCTATGATGTACTCATATCTTGAGAAGACTCTCAATGCATTTTCAGCAAGTATTACATGATGTACTCTTTTTGAGGCATTAGCCTATATTTGATCTGTAGCATTTTTATTGAAGCAGATTAATGGAAATTTCTCTCAAGTTGTGCCTTTTTGTCAATTGCCTTTTTGTGCGATGGATGAAAGCCGCGAACCATGCAATGGTTCAGAGTTCCAATGAAAAAAGAATGAAACGACAAATTTTCAACAATAAATAAAACACAAATAAAAGATAATTGCAATAAATAAATAACAAAATAAATTTCTTTTGAAAATCAACCAATTGAAATTAAAACTTTAAAAACACATTTTTGAAAAATCAATTGTGACAAAAGTAACAAGAAATTAAAATAAACTTGTTGAGTGGATACTTTCATTTTCGGAATTTCCTACTCTTTGTGCGCGCAGCACAACCATTGTTATCTACACTAACTCTCTACACATCCTCACAGAATTTCACATTCTACACAAAACTCCACGAAGCTCTACAAATCTTCTTCAAAATAAACATTTTCACATGAAACACTACCGCAAATTCAACATCAGAAGCTCTTCGTAAATTTCATATCACATCTTCAAATCAGTACCTAAATCCAGATTCTCACATTTTAAGCTTGATACCTAAATTTCGACTCTCTCCTGGAATTGATACCCACATTTCAATTCATTCATTTTTGAATTGATACATACATTCTAATTCTTTTATCTCACAATTGATACTTACATTTCAATTCTCATTTTTGAATCAGTCCTACATTTCTGAGTCTTTACATTTGAGGTCAGACCTTACATTCCGACACCTTCTTTTGAGAATTGACCTACATTTCAATTCTCATTTCCGAATCAGCCCTAAATTTCTGATTCTTTACATTTGAGGTCGGTCCTTACATTCCGACACCTTCTTTTGAGAATTGACCTACATTTCAATTCTCATTTATGAATAAGTCATACATTTCTGATTCTTTACATTTGAGGTCGGCCCTTACATTCCGACACCTTCTTTTGAGAATTGACCTACATTTCAATTCTCATTTTTAAATTAGTCCTACTGTTTTGATTCATTACATTTGAGGTCGGACCTTATATTTCGACACCTTCTTTTGAGAATTGACATACATTTCAATTCTCATTTCCGAATCAGTCCTACATTTCTGATTCTTTACATTTGAGGTCGGACCTTACATTCCGAGACCTTCTTTTGAAAATTGACCTGCATTTCTATTCTCATTTCCAAATCATCCTACATTTCTGAATCTTTACATTTGAGGTCGGTCCTTACATTCCGACACCTTCTTTTGAGAATTGACCTACATTTCAATTCTCATTTCTGAATAAGTCATACATTTCTGATTCTTTACATTTGAGGTCGGCCCTTACATTCCGACACCTTCTTTTGAAAATTGACCTACATTTCAATTCTCATTTGTGAATCAGTCCTACATTTCTCATTCATTACATTCGAGGTCGGCCCTTACATTCCGACACTTTCTTTTGAGGATTGACCTATATTTCAATTCTCATTTCTGAATCAATCTTACATCTCTGACTCATTATATTCGGGGTCGGTCCTTACACTCCGACTCTCTCTCTCTCTCTCTCTCTCACTTTTCGAGTTGATAGTTGAATTTTAATTCCTACCTCGGGGTTAACACTTACGTTTTGACTCCCATCCTTTGGAAATCATTGACATTTCATAACTCAAAGTCCACTCTCCAATCCCCAGTGAGAGTCCCTACTTCTCGACTTGATTAAGTACACAAACTGCTAATTCTCCAGCAGAAACAAATCACACACACAACTCTACACGTGCTTTTTGGTCTGCTGACTTAGGAGTTTGTATTGGTTTTTGTTGATCTCGTCGGTCAACGCCAATACGCGGTGTGCTTGCCCAACACACCACACCTATTGGGGGTCCATTTGTTGACCTCATTTTTGGTTGAGGTTTAGTTTTTCCTCTTTAGTAGCCTAGGGTCTAGCCATAGGACTTTTCCTGTTGACTATTCCTAGAAAACTAGACATGGAACCCTCACCATTAGAAATTCCAAACTCTTCTCCACTCAACTTGAAGTTCCACATATTGCTCTCAATCTCTAAACACTTAGTATGTGGGGTCACTGTGTGGGGAAACTCAAGATGAGTCACCCTTAGCATTGCTGGACCTTAGGGTTGACCATGGGTGTTGGTCTGGAGCTAAGGCACTCACTACACTTATCTGCACCCACAATCACTCACAACGATGAACTCAAATTTTTAGCCTAGATCTCTTGATCTTTTGGAATAGTCATGTAGATGGTCCCCGAACTCAAATTTCTAGTCTAGAGCCCTTGATCTTTTGGGATACTCATGTAGATGGTCCCCTAAACCTTGAGCTAAGGCACTCACTACACTCATCTACACCCACATTCACTCACAACCCTGAACTCAAATTCAACCTAGATCCCTTGATCTTTTGGGATACTCATGTAGATGGTCCCCTAAACCTGCTAGCCCTTATACTAGCCCTAGGGAACTCTCATCTACACCCACATTCACTCACAACCCTGAACTCAAACTTCTAGTCTAGATCCCTTGACCATTCTCTACACTCACAATCACTCACAACCCTGAACTCAAATTTCTAGCCTAGATCCCTTGATCTTTTGGATACTCATGTAGATGGTCTCTTAAACCTACTAGCCCTAGGGCTATGGTTTAGCTAAGACCACTATGTAGAGGACCCAAAATGGGGTTTCCATTGGTCTATGGCTTATTAGTGATGATTGGTACCTCAACTCTACCAAAATACCCATATTGGCTTTTTACCCCTAAAACACCCCCAAATTACCAAAATACCCCTCTTGGGCTCAAAATCACAAAAATTCCAAAAATTCCCAAAAAATCCTAATAAATCCCAAATATTCCTAATTTCATTTATCTTAACCACCCCATGACCCAATTTGGCCAATTTGACCATCTTTAACCAAAATCCCCAAATTGCCCTTTAAAGACCCAAATTTCCCCAAAACCAACTCAAATGTCCATCAATTTGGTCTCAATTCACTTCAATTCCAGTCCTAAACTCAAATTAACTTTTGATATGACCAAACTAAACCAAATCCAAGTTCAATTGGTCCATGATTTGAGCTCAATTTTGATTTGGGTCAAAGCCCCAATTTTGACCATATGAACTAATCTCACCAAATTGAACCCATAGCCTAGTGAATTGGCCTCAATTAATGTTGTAAAATCTTTATAACAATACTATACATCAAAATAAACCATCAATTGGCCTTGGTAAAGCCTCAAATCCATTTGATTTTGGCCTAAATCCAAAATTCTCAAATTTAGCCCCAAATTGGTAATTCCACAAATTTCACCCAATTGATTGCCTTAACCTCCAAATTGGCATTCAATTCATGTTGAAAACTCAAATTTTATCTAACTTGATTGCCTTAACCTCCAAATTGGCACCCAATTCATGTTGAAAACTCTTCATAGGGTCCCCAATTGCCTTAACCTCCAAATTGGCATCCAAATCATGTTCAAAACTCTTCATGAGATCCCTATTGACTATTTACATCAATCAATTTTGACGTAGCCCAAGACTAACCCAAGATAGACCCAAGCCTAGCCCAACATGACCAAATTGATTAAAGTTCAAAATTCCTTCAAATTGACCCTTAGCCAAGCCTAGCCCAACATGACCAAATTGATTAAAGTTCAAAATTCCCTCAAATTGACCTTTCAAATTAACCTAGCCCAACATGATTGACCATTAAAAATAATCAATTTGGACTTAGCCCAAGGCTAACCCAAGCTAGACCCAAGCCTAGCTCAACATGAAAACTCTTCATGAGGTCCCTATTGACAATTTACAATAATCAATTTGGACTTAGCCCAAGGCTAACCCAAGCTAGACCCAAGCCTAGCTCAACATGACCAAATTGATTAAAAGTTCAAAATTCCTTCAAATTGACCTTTCAATTAAACTCAAAACCATTTCCATCCTTCACCAAAGTTGTTCCTTATGATCATCTACACAATTTTGATCTTCAAAACCATTTCAATCCTTCACCAAAGTTGTTCCTTGTGATCATCTACTCCAAATGCAACAATCAATTGAGCTAATTGACATGACTAACCTAGCCCAAAACCAAGTTTTGGTCATTTGCACCCACTTGGACCCATACACTAAATGTGACCTAACCACCTTAAAGCCACCAAATTAACTGCACCACAGCCATTAGCTGGACTTAGTGACCAGTCCAAACACCATGAAACCACCTAATCAAGCCATGGACCAAAGGTCCCCCAANGGCCTAGTGGCCGGAAAATTCCAAAACTGAGAGCCACTCCCATGGCACATCACCCAAATCAAACCTAGAGGCCAGCTCATCCAAATCAAACTATGGAGCTCCTCTGCCCTCCACCTAAGAACCATAATGCACCCAAACTTATGCCCTGAGAGCCACCCCATGGACATTTTTATAAAAACTCAACGGACCATGAGAGGTGTGCTAAAATTTTCCTAGAGAGGCCTCTCCAAACTTCACACAGAGCTTCCTTAAGATCCCCTACCATGGGAGGTGTGTTTAAAATTTCTCAGAGAGTCCTCTTCAAACTTCGCACAGAGCTTCCCTAAGATCTCCTCAGTGCATCTCAACAATTTTCCCTCATCCATTCCCCTTGCCGGAGCTCAATTTTGAGCTTGAAACCTTGCTAGAAACCAGGATAGAACCCAATACACCTCCACACTCCACCAAACTTCAATTGCTTGTTCCCACACCTTCACAAGAGTGAAATAAGCCAAAGCTCCATCAAATCCCCCTTCCACAGAGCCTCTACCATAGCTCTAGACTGACACCTGAAATCGAGCTTGGTCGAATTCATACCTAGGCGTTACACCAAGACCAGGGACTCAATCCCTAGCCTTCTTGGAGCCTAACGAACGTGTCAAGCACCTCTGATTGAAGCCTCCCTTCTCAGAGCAATGCCATAAAACTCCTCCTCTTCCCGAGCTTATTTTGATTCTCCATTTACTTAAGCTTGATTTCATGCAATTAACCTCCTCCTCCCGAGCTTATTTTGATTCTCCATTTACTTAAGCTTGGTTTCATGGTACCTTAGACCATATGGATGTGTTCGTCTCACTAAGTCGAGTCCATAGGATCAAACCCAAAGTGATTTGGTTGAGTCTAGGCCGAGATCTTAAGGTCTCCTCCTTCCGAGCTTGTTTTGATCCTCCATTTACTTAAGCTTGATTTCATGGCACCTTAACCGTATGGATGTGTTCGCCTCACTTAGACGAGTCCATAGGATCAAACCCTAATTTATTTGGTTGAGTCTAGGCCCAGATCTTAAGGTTTTAGTCTAGACGGGCACGGGATCATTCTATCGGGGACGATGACGGGGAGCCGTTTGATCAAGCTTGTATCAAATGGACGGAAGAGATCGAGCCGGACAGCGCTTCGAGACATAAACAACGGGCCGAGTCAGCAAGCTACATGTACGGTGGCATCCAACCAGAGTGCGCCACGCATGCCTTCGGAGCTGTCGTAGGTTGAGGTGGCACGCGCTGTTTAAATAGATAAATAGGACTTTTTCCTATTTATTTAAATACCCCTAACTAGAATAACTTTGTGTAGAAAAATCACAAAAATAAAATAAAAATACCCTCTTGCTCAGTGAATAGTTTTGTGTAGAAAAATCACAAAAATAAAATAAAAATACCCTCTTGCTCAGTGAATAGATGAGAATTTGTGTAGAAAAATCACAAAAATAAAATAAAAATACCCTCTTGCTCAGTGAATAGAGGAAAACGTAGAAAAATCACAAAAAAAAATACCCACTTGCTCAGTGAACAAAGGAGAACAATGTGGAACAAATTTCAAGTCCAGCGCTGTTTAAATAGATAAATAGTGCTTTTTCCTATTTATTTAAATACCCTTAACTTAGAAAATCCATAACTTTGTGTAGAAAAATCACAAAAACTTTTTATATTTATTTAAATACCCTTAACTTAGAAAATTCATAACTTTGTGTAGAAAAATCACAAAAATTAAATAAAAATATCCTCTTGTGCAATGAACAGGGGAGAATAATGTGAAATTGGTTTCAAGTCCATTTGATGCATAAAATATTTTTAATTAATTAAATACTATTTGGAATCATTTGATTCTCCATGCATATTGACACATCACCTTGGCTTGAAATTTTGACATATTGTAGCCTCTGTAAGGTGGAATATGCTCTGATTTTTACAAAGTTAGAGGAGGTTTCTATATAAAGATCCATATTTTTTAAGTTATTTCACATAATTTCCTTAAAATAATCATGGAAATTAGCATCTTGGTTATTAAATCTCAAGAAAATTTTGAAAGGTCCACCATGATGAGAGAAACCTTCAAAAATAATTTCATGGGTCAACTCATTTAAAACATCCTTAAGTTTTTTAAATACTAAATCACTAAAAAAATTAATTTTGAAAAATATAAATATTTAAATGATTTGATTTTTGATCTCCACTGTGACTTATGATCCAGGGAACTCATCATAAAAGTTTCAAAATATGTTGAGTTCATTTAATAACTTAAATTGATTTTTAAAGATAAATACCACTCTTAACACTTAAATGTTTTCTTAATAAATCAAGATATAACTCAAAAAATTATGAAACTTAGTTTTTTTGAGTTCTTTGTGATCAGGGGTATTTTTTAAAAAATAAAATGATATTTAAAATTAAAACTTAATTTTTGGCCTCTTCTAAATATTTAAATAATTAAAAATTCATAAAAATCATAAAAATAATAAAACTCATGGAAAGGTTCTAAATTATTTCCTAATCACTTAGGAACAATTAGAATATTTTTCCTGATTTTCTAAATAGATATGTTCTAAATTGCTTCCTAATCACTTAGGAACAATTAGAATATTTTTCCTGATTCTCTAAATAACAGTTTCAAAGCTTAAAAATAAAATTTTTTAAGGAGGTTGAAAATGAGTTTTCACTAAAACAATTCCAATAAATCAATGAAAAATCAGAAAACTATAAAATTTGCTCATCTTAGTTCTCTGACCTTAGGGAGACTTTTCAAAAATACAAAACTTAATTTTCACCACTTAAAATATTTTATTTTTATTAAATAACCCAGAATTTAAAATAATTCTAATAAATTACAGAGAATTCAAAAAATTGTGAAATTTGATCCAAAGACTTCTCTAGTCTATGTCTATTTCTAGTAAAAATTTCAAGGGATTATAATATACCGTGGTCAAGTTAAGAATTTTCTTTCAAAAATCCTATTTTTGCATTAAAATAATTATATAAATTAAATTAAATTTTGAAAAATCACATTTTCTCCTCTGATGTCTCAATTGACCCATGAATGAGGTAGGATAAAAATTTCAAAGTCATTTGAACTGAATTTGATAAATTATGAGGTGTTAGAGCCTTAGGGGCAAATGTGTAATTTTGGAAATTTTGCCTTAATTAGCAGTTAGACCTAATTCAAGGAGGGAAAATGGGTAACCTCTGATCTTAATTAATTCATTTGATATTTGAAACACAAAGGGGTTAATTGGTAGAAACCAATTGCACTTTCTTAATTAAGATTATAAATTTCTAAATTATTAAAATTTGGAAGTTTATTAAAATTAAATGATCCTAGACTTAGGGATATGACTTTTGAAGTCATTAATTAATCAATTTTATACCCCTATCTTGATTTTAAAATAAAATCCAAATTATGAATCATGACCACCTAAAGTTTAATCCTTTTCAAAACTAATTAAGACACTCACCTAGGTCTTAAAGGGCTTAGTGGTGACTTAGGCTAAATCAAAAATAATTAAACAAGGATTAGAGAAATAAACATAATTATATCAAACATCCTTGGAACACCACTAAGCCCAATTACTAAGACACTCACCTAGGTCTTAAGGGCTTAGTGGTGACTTAGGCTAAATCAAAATTGACTAAAATTAGAGAAATAAACATAATTATATCAAACATCCTTGAAACACCACTAAGCCCAATTAGTGATTAGAGAAATAAACATAATTGAATCAAACATCCTTGAAACACCACTAAGCCCAATTAGGATTAAAATTTGGCTAAGTGATTCAAATTACGTTAACTTGCTTCTTCGAGGGTCTTCACCCACATAATTTTCAAATTAAATGATAAATGATAATTACCCTATTCTTAGGGATAATTGAGACATCGATGTTCACTGAGTAATAAAGGTATTCACAGAATGAACTATTAAGCAACATAATGAGTTTAAACAGACTCGAGGCTTTTCACTAGTTGATGAGAGAGAGGCATGGACCTACTTCCCCCTCTTAACTTGTTGGATACCTCAGAGGCCTATTAAACTTAATATGCTTCGCTCAACAAAATCATCCTTAATTAAACTTTTAAGGACTCACCAAGATATGACATAAGGTTAGAAAAATTACTCTTCATAAATTGCCTTAACATGCATTTTAAGTTGCAGGTGGTGGAACTAGAAGACTCGCCAGGTACATTTTTACAGTTTTCAGCATTGTCTTTCTTGTACATTCATACTGTACTTTTATACCTGCAATTTTGCATGCTAAACCACGATGACACCCTGCATGAAAATTAAAACTACCAGGATAGCCACATAACCATAACCATAACCAAAACCAAAATTAAAAATCAACCAAGATAAAATTCACCGCCACAACATTAAAAATATAAAACAGCTCAAAGTTTAATGAGAAACATCACACAAAACTACAACTTCAACTAAATTAAGACGTCTCTATCGGATGATCGGGAATCCCTTAGAGGAAGTAACCTACGGTTGCTAACGAGGCGTCCCACAATTTAAATGAAATTATTGAACTCATTAAGTTGGGTTTAGTAAGTTCATTTGGACTAAGCTAAACCAATCTTCAACAACAAAACCTATCTTCACCAGCTAAACCAATCTTCATTCCTTAAACTTAAAGAACAAAGCCATACGACTTCGAGGTTGCTTTCTTATGCAACGTAAATCCTCACCTTATCTTTAGGCCTTTGCATAGCCCTGCTATACAATATAAGCCCTAACTTATCTTAGGATTCCGAGGTTGTCGTTTGTCATGACCTAAATCCTCACATCTTTCAGGCTATTTGTGTGATCGTTTCACACGAATCTAAGCCCTAACTAACAAAATTGGCAGGATGAAACACTTAAATATTTCTCCTCAAAACTGAAGCCAAACATTAGGATAGCTTGGGAAGTCGCCAGGGTTCTCGTCTAGATCCATGACATCCCCTAGTTCTTCCTCCTTTGGACGCTACAATAAAATGTTCCAAATTTGAACCAATCCCCTTTTACATCTCTATGTCCGATTTCGTTGAAGAGTCTTACCCTTTGAAATTCCTTGAAGATAATTTTTCTTAATTTCTATCGAGAGTTTTCTTAGGTGGCTTTGGTCATTTAAGATGTAAATAACTATAAGGGATTGCCCTTATAGGAAGCATGTCCAAATCCAGCTTAATATAAACCCTGTTTAATCCTTTATATTAAATAAGGGAACTTGTCGACAAATACAAAGGTTTCGCAGACCAAACAGACGTCATACTTTTCTTAGTTTATTTGATCGAGCCTCATCCTCAATTCTTATGTTTATCCTTTGGGTAGATACAGGATTTGAGGTACAGTGCTCTTTCATTTTAAACTATGAAAAATATGGGGTCAGTATTTGAGGTACAATGCTCTTTCATTTTAAACTATGAAAAATATGGGGTCAGTTTGATTTCATGCGTCCTCCGAAGCGGGCGACGGGAATTCAATTCCGGTGACTGACAGCTTCTTAAGGGCAACCCCACAAACCAACCCGAAATAACGCCGACAAGGCTTTTCACCAGTTGATGAGAGGAAGGCATGGACCTGCTTCCCCCTCCTAACTTGTTGGATACCTCAGAGGCCTAGTAAACATAATATTTTTCGCTCAAAGAAATCATCATTAATTAAACTTCTAAGGACCCACCAAAATATGACATGGGATTAGGAAAACCACCAGAACTTACTTTTTCTGCTCTTCATAAATACCCTCACTTGCATTTTCAAGTTTCAGGTGGTGGAGCGAGAAGACTCGCCAGGTACGCTTTTATAGTTTATAGTACCATCTTTCTTCTGCCTTTTCCTTACATGCTTTATACTTGAATTTACCTACATAAACTTGCATGTTAACCATAACCCAAAACCAAAACTAAAATTAACCAAGATAAAATTCACTGCCACAACATTCAAAATATAAAGCAACTCAAAATTTAATCACAAACATCACACAAAACTACAATTGCAACTAATTTAAGAGATCTCTATCAGATGATCAGGAATCACTCGGAGGAGGTAACCTATGGTTGCTAACGAGGCTTCCTACGGTTTAAATGAAATTATGGAACTCATTATTTTAGGTTTAGTAAGTCTATTTGGACTAAGTGAATCCAATAGAAAATAGTGATGCCGGAACGAGGGAACCGTAGGATCCTTGGTGTCGCTCTAATCAACTTTAACATGCCTCCATAAAATTTAAAGAACTTCAATCATAAGGCCAGAACTCATTAAGTTGAGTTTAGTAAATTCATTTGGACTAAGTGAATCCAATCGAAAATAGTGGGGTCGCTCTTATCAACTTTAATATGCCTTCATAAAATTTAAAGAACTTCAACCATAAAGCCACCTGATTTGACATTATAACTTGACACACTAGATAACTCAAACTCATCGCGGTGAGGAACTTGGAGCTAGCATGGTGGGCAGCACGACCATCTTCAACAGCAAAACCTGCCTTCCCCAGCTAAACCAATCTTCCTTCCTTAGACTTAAACAACAAAGCCATAGGACTTCGAGGTTGCTTGCTTATGCAACGTAAATCCTCACCTTA
>JXCR01145850.1:419620-435566 GCA_002079205.1 Phalaenopsis hybrid cultivar
TAACTAATAAAATTGGCAGGATGAAACATCTAAATATTTCTCCACAAAATTGAAGCCAAACATTAGGATGGCTTGGGAAGTCACCGAGGTTCTCCTCTGGATCCATNAGGGTAACTTATCGGCAAATACATTGGTTTCGCAGACCAAATGGATGTCATAACTTTCTCTAGTTTATTTGATCGAGCCTCACCCTCAATTCTTGTGTTCATCCTTCGGGATAGATACAGGATTTGAGGTAAAGTGCTCTTTCATCTAAACTATGAAAATTATGGGGTCAGTTTGACTTCATCTTTTTCAAAACTAAAATTTTTAAAACGTCCTTCCGAAGCGGGCAACGAGATTTAAATTCCGATGACAGACAACTTCTTACGGGCAAACCCCACACCAAAAATAGCGCCGACAGGGAGGGATTTAAAGAACTCTTAAGAAAGTGTCCACACTATGCTGTACCAGATTAGTTAATAATTCAAACTTTTTATAATAGATTAGTTGGTTCTCTTAGATCAATTATCGATGCCGCTTATGCTTTAATTGAAGAAATGACTAACAAAAATTTTCAATGGCCTTCTGAGAGGGTAAATCCTAAGAAAGTGGCCAATATTCATGAAACTGATGCATTTACCATGTTAGCAAATCAACTTGTTACAATTTCAAGGAAGTTAGACCAATTTGGAATGAATTTTTCTCAACCAATTTTAATGATTGAAGAGAAATTATTAGGCCAAATGGTAGATTCTTAAGCATGATTAGAAACTTTGAATGCCTTAAATAAAAAGCAAAATAACCCATATTTAAATTATTATAAACTAGGTTGGAAGAACCATCCCAAATTTAGCTGGAATAATAATTCGAGTGGTGATAATTAGCAATGGGGGAAAAACCAAGGAAACTCATTGGGAAACTGGAACAACCAAGGGAATAATGATTATAGATCTACTTATCCTCCAAGTTTCAACAATAATACACAATTTAAGGAGAAGAAGTTGTCTATAGAAGAAGTAGTGTTACAGATGAGAAATCAATTACAAAGTCAAGGAGCTACAATTAGAAATATTGAGAATCAACTTGGGCATAAATTCGTTAAGTAATAGATCCCAAGGAACACTTCCTAGTAATACTGAAACAAGTCTGAAAGACCAGACATTAAGTAATAGATCCCAAGGAAAACTTCCTAGTAATACTGAATCAAATCCAAAAGACCAGAATAAAGAACAAGTAAAAGCCGTTCCGGAAGAGAGTTGGAAGATTGTTCAAAAAGAAATTGAAGTGAAGAGAGAAGAAATTGAAGAATCAAAAGAGGATGTTCCAAAAGATTCTGAGAGACCTATTTCTCCACTAAAAATTGATTTGGAAAAACCACCACCTCCATTTCCTTAGAGACTTCCTCATCAGAAGTTGGAAAAACAATTTTCAAAATTTATGGAAATATTTAAGAAGTTTACAATTAATATTCCATTTGCTGAAGCCTTAGAACAAATGCCGATCTATGTAAAGTTTATGAAGGATATTCTCAACAGAAAAAGGAAGTTTGAAGATAATGAGACTGCTGCACTTAGTGAGGAGTGTAGTGCGATAATTCAGAAGAAGCTTCTTGAAAAGCTTAAAGATCTTGGTAGCTTTACAATTCTATGTGCAATAGGAGACAGTTAATGGGAAAACTGTATGTGATTTAGGTGCAAACATTAACCTTATGCCATTATCAATATTTAAAAGATTGGGATTAGGAGAAATAACCCCTACTATTGTAACTCTGCAGTTAGCAGATCGTTCAATAACATACCCTAAAGAGTTATGGAAGATGTCCTATTGAAAGTGGATTAATTTATCTTTCCTGTTGATTTTATTATGCTAGATATGGAGGAAGATAAAGAGATGGCTATCATTTTGAGGAGACCTTTCCTAGCCACAGGAAGAGCAATGATAGATGTGCATAAAGGGGAATTAACAATACGCGTCAATGATCAAACTGCTACTTTTAACATTTCAAAATCAATGAAATACCATGCAAAAGGTAAAGATAATGAATGTTATAGGATGGATGTTATATGATATCTAAGTGAATGCCATTTTAGAACTACTTATGAAGAAAAATATGAAGTACAAGATTTGGAACATGAGCAAGAAGATGAATTAAATCAATATGAAGATTTTTTTAAGGAAAATTTAAACTATGTTCGAGAAAGTTTTGATGTTTTGGACACGATAGACAAAGATAAATCATTTTGTCCATCTATTGAAAAATCTTCAGAACTAGAGTTGAAGTTACTTCCTGATCATTTAAAATATACCTTTTTAGGAGATTCTTCTACTTTACCAGTTATAATTTCCTCAAAATTAACAATAGAAGAAGATAAAATGTTGATGAAAATTCTAAAAAAAATTAAGAAAGCCTTTGAATGGACAATTGCTGATATTAAAAGAATCAACCCTTCAATTTGTATGCATAGAACTCATATGGAAGAGAACTGCAAACCCAGGGCTGATCCGCAAAGGAGATTGAATCCTATTATGAAACAAGTTGTAAAGAAAGAAATTTTAAAGTGGTCAGAAGCTGGAATTATCTACCCTATTTCAGATAGTGCATGGGTTAGTTCAATTCATTGCATTCCTAAGAAAGGAGGAGTAACTGTAATTGTAAATGAACATAATGAGTTAATACCTACTAGACAAGTTACAGGGTGGCAAGTATGCATTGATTATAGAAAATTAAATCTTACCATCAGGAAAGATCATTTTCCATTACCCTTTCTAGATCAAATACTGGATAGACTAGCTGAGCATAAATACTTTTATTTTCTGGATGGATATACTGGTTATCACCAAATTCAAAAATCTACTGAGGATTAAGAGAAAATAATGTTTACCAGTCCTTATGGTACTTTTGCTTTTAAAAGAGTGCCCTTTGGTTTATGAAATGCCCCTGCTACATTTCAAAGATGTATGATGACAATTTTTTGTGATTTAATTGAAAAAGGGATTAAAGTATTATGAATTTTTAGTGTTTTGAACTTCATTTGACTCATGTTTAGAACATCTATCCAAAGTTCTTAAGTGCTGTGAAGAAACAAATTTAGTCCTTAACTGAGAAAAATCCAAAGTTATGGCAGCAGGAGGAATTGTATTAGGACATCAAATATCAGAAAATAGTATGGAAGTAGATCCTGCTAAAATTCAAGTGATCACTAATTTACCTCAAATATCAAAAAATGGTATGGAAGTAGATCCTACTAAAATTCAAGTGATCGCTAATTTACCTTATCCAACAAAACATAAGGGAAATTAGGACTTTTTTAGGACATGCTGGATTCTACAGAATATATATTAAAGATTTTTCAAAGATTGCTAAGCCATCATGCCATTTACTGGAGAAAGATGCAATTTTCAATTTTGATGAGGAATGCCTAAAAGCTTTTAAATTATTAAAAGAAAAACTAATCACTGCACCAATTATAGTTTCACCAAACTGGGAAAAACCTTTTGAATTAATGTGTGATGTTAGTGATTATGCTATTGGAGCTGTTTTAGGACAACGATATGATAAAATTTTCAAAGTTATTTACTATGTTAGTAAAACTCTTAATGAAACTCAAATTTTTATACAACAACTGGAAAAGAGTTATTAGCAGTAGTATATGTTTTTGACAAATTTAGATCATATTTAATTAGAACTCATTGTGTAGTGCATACAAATCATTTTGCTGTTAAGTATTTAATGAAAAAGAAGGATGCTAAACCTAGAATTATAAGATGGATTCTTCTTCTGTAAGAATTTGATTTTATAATAGTAGATCAGAAAGGGATTGAAAATCAAATTCCGGATAATTTGTCCAGGCTTAAATTAGAAAAACCACTCTGTTTTAAAAATGAAATTAATGAACATTTTTAGATGTAAAATTGTTCACTATTAATGAGTTACATGTTCCGTGGTATGTCGACATTGTGAACTTTTTTGTTAGTGATATTATATACTATGGAATGAAATACCAACAAAATAGGAAATTTATTTTTGAAGCTAATACTTATTTTTGGGATGACCCATTTTTATATAAATAAGGAAATGATATGATTAATTGAAGATGTGTACCATTAGAAGGAACTTATGAGATTATCCAAAAATGTCATAATTCTGATTTTGGGGGACATTTTAGTGTTGAAAAAAAAAACATACAAAATTTTACAATCTGGATTTTATTGGACTATAATTTTTAGAGATGTTAATTCTTATATCAAAACTTATAATAGATGTCAAAGAGTAGGCAATATTTCTAGAAGAAAAGAGATGCCCCTCAAATATATGCTAGAAGTTAAAATATTTGATGTTTGGGGATTAGATTTCATGGGACCATTTATGCCATCTTTCAGAAATTAATATATTATGTTAGCAGTGGACTATGTATCCAAATGGATAGAAGCTGTTGCTTTACCTTGATGTGATGCTCAAAGTTTTGCAAAATCTTTGAAATCAAATATATTTTATAGATTTGGGATGCCAAGAGTTATCATTACTGATGGGGGAAGTCATTTCAGAAATCCATAATGGAGAATTTATTAAAGAAATATCATATAAATCATAGAATTGCTACTGCTTATCATCCTCACCAAAATGGAGAAATTATTAAAGAAATATCATATAAATCGTAGGATTGCTACTTCTTATCATCCTCAGACAAGTGGTTTGGCTGAATTATCCAATCAGAAAATTAAAAGAATTATGAAAAAATCTGTGAATCCAACAAAAATGGATTGGTCAGTCAAACTTACCTATGCTTTGTGGGCTTATAGGACTGCATATAGAACTCCTATAGGAATGTCTCCATATAGGCTAATATTTGGGAAAGCTTGCTTTGTGGGCTTATAATACTGCATAAATAACTCCTATAGGAATGTCCCCATATAGGCTAATATTTGGAAAAGCTTGTCACTTACCAGTTAAACTTGAGCATAAGGCATAATGGGTGATTAAAGAGTTCAATTATAATTTGAAAGATGCTGGTAAGAAATGATTATTACAATTAAATGAGTCTGAAGAGGTAAGGAATGAATCTTATGAAAGTGCCAAAATTTATAAAGAAAAGATGAAGATGTGGCATGATCAGAGGATTGTTACTAAAAATTTTCAGTCAAAGCCACAAGTTTGCTATATAATTCAAGGTTAAGATTATTTCCAGGCAAACTTAAGTCTAGGTGGATGGGCCCATTTATTGTGATTAAAGTTTATCCTTATGTAGCTGTGGATATTACAGATCCTAAGTCTGTGAAAATCTTTAAAGTTAATGGACATAGACTGAAACCTTATTTTATAGGAGATCAACATAATCTTAATGATAGAATGATGTTGGGTCAACTAGATAAGCACTGGTTATGTCAGGCTGACGACGTAAAACCAAGCGTTTTGTGGGAGGCAACCCATAGTTATCTTTGTGTTTTTATTTTGATTGTTGTTTTATATGTGATTAAGAAAATTTGGGGTAGTATTTTTGAGACTATTATGTGTTAGTATTGTTTTTAAGACTTTATTTAGTGATTTAGACATGTTAAAATGAGAATTTGGATGTTAAGTTGACTAGTGCAAAAATGTGCACTTGCTCTTAAGCGCCAAATCCGACGCTTAAGCACTGCAGTTTAAAAATATGTGCAAAATTAATATTTTAGAAGGGAAAACTACCTAGAAGTTTGCAAAAATGTGCCAAGGCAGTTTCTAAACGTGTTTAGGAGTTATTGGAAGGGTTTAGGCCTATAAATAAAAGGATTTAGTGAAAGAATTTCACCCTAGATCATTTCTAAGCCTAAAGTCTAAGAAAGAGACAGATTTTAAGATGGTGTCTTCATGGGAGAAGGATTTGAAGAAAAAGGAGGAGACCATGAGGAAGAAATTCATTAGTCAAAGTGCACATGAGATGTATAACGGTTTCTTAGCCGTTAGTATTTAAAGGATATTAGAGAAGATCAACAAAATTGAAAATACCATCTCTATACTGTATTGGAGATTCATGTACATATTGAGCTTATTGGATGGCAATTGAAAATGTAATTTAGCCACACTAGTTATATAGAGGAAGTAGATAATGAGATGTTTCTTAAGTAAAACTGGATTGAAGAAGATTGCATCAGAGCATGTCACCACTGTCCATTTTATCAACTTTATATTCCAGTTGCCTCAAGAGAGACTAATGAAAGACCAGAATTTGTTCCTTCTAATGAAGAATGGAATTAAGTTTTATGTTTAAAACTATGTTTTTGTGTGTTTAAAGACGTTGTCTTTAAGTATTTTAGTGTTTAAGACTTGCTTTTATTGTTCATGTTACTTAGGTGTTTAATTGTGAAAAATTGATAAGTGTTTGTATTTAGAAAAATTTTCTTATCCAAGACTATTTGGAATGAGAACTAAGTGTTTAAATGTATTTGTAATCATTTGTGAATTAATATAAGTTTGTTTATGTGAAATTTTGTGTTGTATTAGCCTCGAATTGAAATAGTTATTAAAGAGGATTTTTGAGATAAAGAAGAGTTACAGGAAGTTAAAAATAGTCATTTAAGTGCTATGAGACCATTAAGGGGTGGTTTACTTAGGCAAATAGTGCATTTTACTCTAATTTGAAATTTTTGAAAATCATGCACTAGCGCCTAAGCGCCACATCTCACGCTTAAGCGTGACCAAACCCGAGAGGCAGACGCCTAAGCGCCACTTACCCACGGTTAAGCGCCGGTTCACAAAAACTGGTTTGCGAACGGTTAAAAGTAAAAATTTGAGCAGAAAATTGCCATTTTTATCCTCCCTTCACCTTCAACCTCTAAAAAATGCAATTTTGGAGAGCTAGGACACACCATTAAGTAGAGATTCTTGGTGGAATCAAGAAAAATTTGCTAGATTTGGATTTCTTCTTGTAAGATCTTTACTTCTATGCAAAAATTTTGGATTTTCACCATGTATTTTGAGTAGAAAGAATTCAAAAATTCACTATTCGTGGTGAAAAATGAGGAAAAATCTATGAAAATTGCATAAGAAGTGTAGTTTAAGCTTTTGGAAGTTTAGTTTAGTGGTTTAGACTTGATTTTTGAAGTTATTATTAGAATTTATTAGATTTGTAGAATGGCACCAAGAATGAAGAGCAGCAAAGGCAAAGCCCCTTTCGATTCGAGTAAATTTATTAGTTCAAAAGCTCAAGATTGGTATAATGATGCCTTGCAATCACACAAACTGATTCAAGAGCGATGTTTTAGAAATTCGGATGGAGACATGGAAGATTTAATTGTTCACCGACAGTGGGAAAAATTTTGTTATTTCTCTATTGCGGCAAGTATTTCTATTGTGAGGGAGTTCTACGCAAATCTCCCAAAAGTTCAAAACAATCGAGTTATGGTTCGAGGAAAGTTGGTATAATTTTGGTCATAGGTAATCAACTTCGTTTACCATTTACCACCAGATACATCATGTTTTTATGCAATTTATAGCCCTATTGAAGCGGAGTTAGATGAGATTATTTTGTACTTGACTATTGGGAGAGGACTTTGGAAGATCACTATTGACAGGAGAGTAAATTTCCCAACTTCAAAGTTATGTGCACCTTTAAAGGCCTGACACTATTTCATTTCTACTTGTCTGCTTCCGGCCAATCATCTCAGTTAAGTGACCAGAGAAAGATCAACATTGAAAAGTTGTATTCAAGAGGGAAAGCTCATCAACATTAGAGCTTTGATATGTCAAACTAGCATCAGTTCTGCTATAGTTGTTACAACTGCAGGTCTGAGATTTGCTTCCTTGATTTTTTCTTTGTGTGAGTAGGATGGAATTAAATATGATTGCTGGTAGGAAATGTTATTTCCTCACAAGCCCATCACTAAGGTTAATGTGAAGAATTATTCTAAGCATTCAATTTTTGGCTGGAGAGGAGGATTTTATCGGAGCTATGGAATGGAGACGTCTGCTGCTTCTACCTCTGTTGCCTCTACATCTTGACCATCTACTTCACGTGCTTCTATATCTTGAGGTGATTCTACTGAGATCCAAGATCAATTATTGCAGAGGAGATGGATAATATTAATTTTACCGCTGATAGGGTATAAAATTTAGAACGTTTGCAGAGCATACTGATATGTATAATCGGAGAAAAAGTGATCACAAAGAGAAATTCCACTCATCTATGGAGAGCATCATTAGGGTTAACCAAGGAGTGAAATTTCCTCCAAATCTTAGATACCCTGATTATGAGCCTACAAAAGTTTGGGATAGAAGTGATTCAGAGGATGAAGAGTAGAGCTGAGAGATTTATTTTATGATTGTAATATGATATGAACTATGTGGCCTGGGCTTGCTACATTTGCATCTGTGTGTTGATTTGAACTATGCGATGTGTTTTGGACTTTTTTGTTTAAGTGAGAATTGTAATGTGATGTGTTTTCATGTTTTGGACTTGAGACATGTATGTTTGTGTATTTGTCTAGACATTTTGATGTGTGACTTTTATTTTTTATTGTACTGTAATGTTTTTGTTAGTTAGTAGTTTGTTTTAAAATTTTAGGGTAGTAACTGTTGCGAGTTTTGTGATTTAGTTAATTTAGAACTTAACTTAATTCTATATATGTTGTAAAGTTGAAAATCTTACTAACTTAGAACTTAAATTTAAATCTCTGAAACTGCTACCCTGTATTTTTCTTTTATCATGTTAGTGTGTTTGTTTTTATGCTGAGAATTTGAAATCAAGTTAGTGTGTTATTTTAGTTTTATGTTTATATCCACTGCTTAGAAGTCTATTGAATCTCTACATGTTGAATTGAAATGAAAATATTAGAAAATTTGATCAAAATTAATTTTACTCCTATTTTTAGTTTTATACTTATATTATTAGATTTAAAAATTTCAGTTAGTATGTTATTTTAAATTTTCATTCCTGCTTATATATATGTGATGCTAAACTGTTTAATTTGTTAAAAATATAAGTTTGGGGGGGATGAAAAATATTTTCAAAACTGGAATTTTATTTGTTCTCAAATGTACTACAAGTAAATTTGATTTGAAAAGAAATAAATTGATTATGTATATGAAGTTATATTAGGGAAGTAAAATTTGATTTTAGAAATGAGTAAGGGAATTTAGTTGAACTTTTGAGTAATGAAGAAAATCTTTAAGTTAAAAGTTTTTAGTGTAGAAGTTAAAATTTTTAGTAATGAAGAAAACTTTAAGTTAAAAGTTTTTATATGAGAAAATGATTAATATAAGTAAACTTTAAGTTAAAAATTTTTAGTATAGAAAATGATAAATATAAGTGACTTGAAGAAAAACTTTAAGTTAAAAATTTTTAGTATAGAAAATGATTAATATAAGTGACTATCTTTAGAGAAGTAAAATTTGATTTTAGAAATGAGTAAGAGAATTTAGTTAAAATTTTGAGTAATGAAGAAACTTTAAGTTAAAAAGTTTTTAGATGAGAAAATGATTTTAATTATATGTGACTGTACTTTAGTAAGAAAAATTATATTTTTAAAAAGTTTAGATAATTTAGACTTTTATTTTTAATACTTAATTTCTTTTATTAAATTAATTTTCAAAACTATTATTATATTTATAAGTAAAAGACTTATATCAAGACTTTGCTTTTGGAAAGGCGAAGTGGAATTCAAAATCATTAAAGGCCTATCCAGATATAATAATCCTTTCCTGAAAAAGAAAAGAAAAAATGAAAGAGAAAAGAAAAAGAAAAGAAAAAAAGAAAGTGAAAACAAAAAGAAAAGAAAAAAGAGAAATAAAAGAAAAAGAAAAAGAGAAAAAAAATTGGAAGGAGAAGCTTGAGGATTAGTGCCTAATCAAAAATTGGTTCTATANTGAAAAGAAAAAAAGAAAGAAAATAAAAAAAAAGGAAAAGAGGAAAAAAATAGGAAGGAGAAGCTTGAGGATTAGTGCCTAATCAAAAATTGGTTCTATATTTGATCTTTTTTAAGTATAAGACTTGAAAAACTCTTAAGCTTATATATATAATATAGTAAGTAAAATTAATTTTAATGAAAATTTTTAAATGGAGATAATAAAAGAACTAATATCTAAATTTGGAAAATCTACAATACATTTCGAAATTAGATTGAAACTCACATTTTCATATTTCTTAACTTTAAGAATTTCTAAACTTTAAGTTAGTCTCATTCTCTGAATATTTTTTTCTAAATTAGACTGCTATATTTCTAAATCTAAATTTTAGTAACTCCTAAAGAAACTCATATACAAATCATACACATGTAGTATTTAATGATTGAAGTGTCACTTGAGGACGAATAACAATGTAAGTTTGGGGGATTTTGATACACAAAGTATATAGTGTTTTTAGACACATTTATATACCTATTTTTGAGATATTGCTGTTTAAAGGAAGATATTTTTTTGTTTTTCTTTCAGATATAAATAAAAAGGTGAAAAATGCTTAAAGGAGTGAAAGAGGATCAAATTTGGAGGATAAAAGTGAAAAATGTGCAAATGAGTTTTGGCGCCTAAGCGCTAGATTCGATGCCTAAGCACCGGTTTAACAAAGAAGGCCGCGTCTAAGCCCAGAAGTCTCGCGCTTAAGCGCTAGTGGCAGTTACTAGATGAGTAAAGTCAGTTTTTGCAAATTTTGAAGAGGTTTTTGAGGCACCCATTGGCTTAATAAGTGGTTATAACCACCATGGACGAAAATTATCACAAAAGGATGCATCACTTTGGGAAATACATCGAATTGGGAAACATTTTGAAGAGTTTCCAAGGCACCTCTTTCAAAAATAAAAAAAAAAAGAAGAGAGCACTTTAAAAAGAGTCCTAAAAATACTTAAAAAATTTTGAAAGTTCATCAATTTGGGGAGTTAGTTTGGAGAGTTTTTCAAGCACCACTTTTACTTTTATTTTATACTTATTGTTAGTTTTTTCTAGTGATTCTAAAGAAAAGAGATTCAAACGAACTTCAAGAGTTCGGTGGAGAACTTGAGATAAGTTTTTTATATTTTTGCTTTGAGAACACCTTCACTTTTAATTGAGATTTGTTGTTGGTTTGACAATGATTTCTACTTTTAAACCAAAGTGTGGTTTTATTTTCACCNCGAAAAGAAAAAAAGAAAGAAAATAAAGAAAAAGGAAAAGAGGAAAAACAATAGGAAGGAGAAGCTTGAGGATTAGTGCCTAATCAAAAATTGGTTCTATATTTGATCTTTTTTAGGTATAAGACTTGAGAAACTCTTAAGCTTATAGATATAATATAGTAAGTAAAATTAATTTTAATGAAAATTTTTAAGTGGAGATAATAAAAGAACTAATTTCTAAATTTGGAAAATCTACAATACATTTCGAAATTAGATTGAAACTCACATTTTCATCTTTCTTAACTTTAAGAATTTCTAAACTTTAAGTTAGTCTCATTCTCTGAATATTTTTTTCTAAATTAGACTGCTATATTTCTAAATCTAAATTTTAGTAACTCCTAAAGTAACTCATATACATATCATACACATGTAGTTTTTAATGATTGAAGTGTCACTTGAGGACGAATAACAATGTAAGTTTGGGGGATTTTGATACACTTAAAGTATATAGTGTTTTTAGACACATTTTTATACCTATTTTTGAGATATTGCTCTTTAAAGGAAGATATTTTTGTGTTTTTCTTTCAGATAAAAATAAAAAGGTGAAAAATGCTTGAAGGAGTGAAAGAGGATCAAATTTGGAGCAAAAAGGTGAAAAATGTGCAAATGAGTTTTGGCGCCTAAGCGCTAGATTCGATGCTTAAGCACTGATTAAACAGAGAAGGCCGCGCCTAAGCGCAGAGGTCTCGCGCTTAAGCGACAGTGGAAGTTACTAGATGAGTAAAGTCAATTTTTGCGAATTTTGAAGAGGTTTTTGAGGCACCCACTGGCTTAATTAGTGGTTATAATCACCATGGACGAAAATTATCACAAAAGGATGCATCAGTTTGGGAAATACATCGAATTGGGAAACATTTTGAAGAGTTTCCAAGGCACCTCTTCGAAAAATAAAAAAGAAAGAAGAGAGCACTTTAAAAAGAGTCCTAAAAATACTTAAAAAATTTTGAAAGTTCATCAATTTGGGGAGTTAGTTTGGAGAGTTTTTCAGGCACCACTTTTACTTTTATTTTAGACTTATTGTTAGTTTTTTTCTAGTGATTCTAAAGAGAAGAGATTCAAAGGAACTTCAAGAGTTTGGTGGATAACTTGAGATAAGTTTTTTATATTTTTGCTTTGAGAATTCCTTTAGTTTTAATTGAGATTTGTTGTTGGTTTGACAATGATTTCTACTTTTAAACCAAAGTGTGGTTTTATTTTCACCATGGATTCTGAGTAGTTTTATTTATCTTTCTTCTTAAAATTATATGTAATTCAGATTTGGATGGAAATTGTGGAGAGTATTGATCTTTAATATTGGAAGAAGTTGTGAAGATTTAAATCCATGCACTTCATTTACTTCTTGATTTGGCCAATCCGGATGTTAAAATTTTTTTGTGAGGAATAAGAACCGGGCTGGTATTGTCTCAACCAACAATTGGAAAGAATCACATGAGGTTGTATGAATGAGAATGTNGTGTGGTTTTATTTTCACCATGGATTCTGAGTAGTTTTATTTATCTTTCTTCTTAAAATTATATGTAATTCAAATTTGGATGGAAATTGTGGAGAGTATTGATCTTTAATGTTGGAAGAAGTTGTGAAGATTTAAATCCATGCACTTCATTTACTTCTTATTTGGCCAATCCTAGATGTTAAAATTTTATGTGAGAACATGTAAGAACCGGGCTGGTATTGTCTCAATGAACAATTGGAAAGATTCACATGAGGTTGTATGAATGAGAATGTTGTTAATATGATTGAGTGCAAATAAATAGGAAAATATTCATTGAAGGGTGTAGTGTTAGAGGACTTTAAAGTGACAGGTTAAGGCCCCCAGCTTGGTTCATTGTTTTAGGTTCTCATATGAGATGTTAGTCCCCAGCTAGAGGGAATTGAGGCAACTCTAGAGTGAGAGCTACTATCTTCCCTGCCTAGGTGGTCTTCAGAACAATTCAAACTTTAAATTAGTCAATGTTATTTATAACAACTATAGTAAGGGTAAAGAATATTGTTGCTCCTATTTGGCACAACAAAATTTGCATACTTCCACAATAGAATTCCTACACTTATTACTTATTCCTGGTAAGAAGAAAGATATTTTTCTTATTAAGTGCTTTTCATCTACAAAACTCTAGTTATCTTTTTAAGTTGTTACTATTTTGTCAAAATATCAAAAAAACCAAAAATATTTGAATTTTTGTTACTCCAAAATAAATTCGGTTTAAGTAATTGTCTTTTTAAAAATACAAAGTTTTCTAAATGTGCATATTGTATAAATTCATTGTGGGTATGATATTCAGGTCTGAAGCAAAAAGTCTTATATTACTTGATAACGATACTATACTTGCGTAGTATCTCAATATATATAAATTAAAAGTTAAATTCCTATTTTTCATCAGGATTAAGATTTTGGTTTTGTTGTAAAGTAAGGAAATATAAGTGAATTATAATCTCAATTATTTTTGTACTTTGCATATTATCAGTATATAGGGAGTCAGTGTCGTCCTGTGGAAGTTGTCGGTCGCCGGAATCAGAATCCCATCGCCCGCTTTTGAGGGACATTTTAATTTAAATACATATGTTTAGTTTAGAAAAATATAAATTCAAATTGATCCTATATCTTTCAAAGTTTAGATGAGGAGCACTACACCTCAAGCTATGTATATATCGTGAAAGATAAACAGAAGACTTGAGGTTGAGACTCGATTAAATAAACTAAGAAATATATGACATCCGTTTGGTCTGCAAAAACCATTTTATATTATAAGCTGACAAGTTCCCCTATTTAATATGGAAACTTAAATAGAGTTTCTATTAACCTGGGTTCGTTAAAGTTTCTTATAAAGGCAAGCCTTTATAGTTAATTACATCTTAAATAAGTGAAGTCACCTAAGAAAACTCTCGATAAAAATCAAAGGAAATTATCTACAAGGAGTTCAAAGGATATGAATTTTCAAGAGATCGGACAAAGTGGTGTGAAAGGGGAATGGCTCAAATTTGGAACGTTTTATTTTTGGAATCGAAATGAAGAACTAGGGAATGTCATAGATCTTGAGGAGAGCTTTGTTGATTTCCTAAGCTATCCTATGGTTTGGCTTTAATTTTGAGAAGAAATATTTAAATGTTTCATTCTGCCAATTTTATTAATTAGGGCTTACATTTGTGCGAGGAAATCATACAAATAGCCTGGAAGATGTGAGGATTTAGGTCATACCAAATGACAACCTCAGAATCCTAAAATGATTCTGGGCTTATATTATATAGCAGTGCTATACAATAACTTAAAGTTAAGTTGAGGATTTATGTTGCACTAGGCAGAAAACCTCGAAGGCCTATGGCCTATTGTTTAATTCTAAGGAATGGTTTAGCAGGTGTAGAGATGTTTTGATTTTGAAGTTGGTCGTGCTGCTCACAATGCTAGCTCTAAGCTCCTCGTTATCACTAGTTTAAGCTTACTAATATTTCAAGTCTTGATGTCAAATCAAATGTTTCCTAATGTCATGCTTATTTAAATTTTATGGGGAATGTTAAAGTTGATGAGAGCGACACCGGTTAGGATCCCATGGTTCCCTCATTCCGGCACCAATATTTTCTTTGGATTCATGTAATCTAAATGAATTTACGAAACTCAATCTAATGAGTTCCATATTTTCAATTAGACCATAGGAAATCTCGTTAGCAACCATAGGTTACCTCCTCCGACTGATTCCCGATCATCCGATAGAAACATTTTAATGTAGTTGCAGTTTTTGTTTCATTATTTTGTTTGTGATTAAATTTTTAGTTATCTTATATTTTAACTTTTGTGGCAGTGATTTTTATCTTGTTTAATTTTTAGTTTTGGTTACAACTTTGTGGCTATCCTAAAAGTTTCAATTTTGACATGCAGGGTGACTTTGTTATTTAACATGCAAGTTTATAAGCAGGAAACAAGAGATACAAAAAGGTAAATAAAAGTAAATTGTAGTGCAATAACTTAATAGCGTACATGTCGATTCTACCCGCTCCTCCACTTGAAAGGTTAGCTTTGGCAACATGTATATAATTATGCAAGGAATTCAAATTGTAGGAGTAGATGAAGGCATAGCTACCAAACCCCAAGTTATGCTTTTATTTAGTAATGGAAGATCTTAGTGAATGATTTCAGAACAATGCATAGCAAGTTCACTTTGCCCTTCAAAACATTTAAGAGGTTTCAAAGTGCATGGAGTAGGGCTGTCAAAAAAGCTCGTTGTTCGCGAACAGTTCGTGTTCGATTCGTTTGATAAGCAAATGAGACGAACACGAACAATTTTTTTCGTTCGGTTTGCTAAACGGACCAAACACGAACAGTGATGCGTTTGTTCGTGTTCGAATCATTATTGTTCGAAATAAAAAAAAAATTAAATAAATAAATAAATATATANCATAAAATAGATTTTTATGCATAATGTGGAATTAATTTTATTAATTTTTTCTTAATATTTAATTTACATAAATCAAAGAGATATATATACATTTAATTAACTAACATAAATGTAGAAAAATAAATCATATCATTATATCATTTTTTCTAGTCTTCTTTGACCATAAAAAACCTACTTAAAACTATTCCCATAGTTTTCCAAGTGTTCTTTTAATTTATATATATAAAATAAGCCATAAAAACCACTTAGACTTGAAAATTAAGGTTATAAGCATAGAGGCACTCTCTAACCTTAGACAAATTAGAGAAGATGTCCTCTTTCATGAGGAACAAACCCTAAAAATTTCAAGCAATGGTGATTAATATGTAATCATAATAAATTAAAATACTCGAGGGGCTATTTAATTAATTAAAAATCTTAAACTTATTAAATAATTTTTATTTTTGGTCCACATTTTTCTCCTC
>JXCR01145850.1:437683-473993 GCA_002079205.1 Phalaenopsis hybrid cultivar
ACTTGTGGTGTTTGAACAGTTTATTTTCTTAGGTCAACCTTCCTTTCTAATTTTTTGTTGTTAATTTTATCTATCCATTTAATGGGTGAATTATTTTACCCTTCATTTTAAATGTCCCAGTCAGCCATTTTGATTTCATCACTTAAAGCTCTGTGAAATGACTTGCTTTTTCCAGTATGCAAGATCTTTCATCTTATGAGTTGGATTTTTCAACCTGTTATTGGAACTAATCGGATGTAGCACTTGTGTTATTGATAAAGAATTGCAACATGCCAAATTTCAAACCGCTTTTCAAAATATTGAGCATCGGTTTTACCTTGAACAAATTGGGAGCAGTTAATTTTTCTGTAAATTCCGCTTCTCTAGGGACAGGATCTCATAATAGAAAACTTCGGGGATTCAAGAGCAATAATGGGTACTCGAGACAGTGACAACAATTTGCTTCCCAGTACGTATTTTATCTTANTAAGAGCAATAATGGGTACTCAAGACAGTGACAACAATTTGCTTCCCAGTACGTATTTTATCTTACCTGATCATTTTGAATAGTAGACTTTTGTTGCTTAAAATTTCAGCTTACAAAAATATATGTGTGTGTGTGTTTTGGTAGTCATATTATGATCATTTATGAAATCATTAAATTAGGAAGCAAAGTGTTATACTTTCTATTAAACTATCCACAAATTATGTTTTGATTAAGCCCATTTGAAAATGAGTGGAGAAACAATGTTCTTGTGATTCAACTTGTAAGAGGGTTAGTACTTTAGTTATTCAAGTAAAATTAACTAAAGCAAGACTTCTCAAAATTATTATCATACTGATCTTGTTATTCAGGCATAGATAGTGCTTGATTGCATGCTATTTATTGAATTTAGCCTTGGATTTAACTTAAATCAAGCCAACCTTGGATTTTGTAAATCCAAATGATTGAAGGTGTAATGTACATGGCAATAGGCACATATAAGCTCTTTATTNAAAAATTTTTAAGTTCAGATAATAAAAGAACTAAAATTATAAATTTGGAAAATCTACAATACATTTCTGAATTAGATAGAAACTCATATTTTCATCTTTTTTAACTTTAAGAATTTGTAAACTTTAAATTGGTCTCATTTAGTGAATATTTTTTTCTAAATTAGAGTGTTATATTTCTAAATCAATATTTTAGTAACTCCTAAAGAAACTCATATACATATCATACATATTTAGTTTTTAAAGATTGAACAACTTGAGGACAAGTAACATTTTAAGTTTGGGGGATTTTGATACACCTAAAATATATAGTATTTTTAGCAACTCCTAAAGAAACTCATATACATATCATACATATTTAGTTTTTAAAGATTGAAGTTTCACCAAGTAACATTTTAAGTTTGGGAGAATTTGACACACCTAAAATATAGTGTTTTAAGATAAATTTTATACCTATTTTTAAGATATTGCACTTTAATGGAAGGTATTTTTGTGTTTTTCTTGCCAATATAGGTAAAAAGGGTGAAAAATGCTTAAAGGAGTGAAAAAGGGTCAAATTTGGAGCAAAAAGGTGAAAAATGTGCAAAAGAGTTTTGGCGCATAAGCGCCAGATCCGGCGCTTAAGTGCCGGTTAAACAAAGAAGGCTGCGCCTAAGCGCCAGAGGTCCCGCGCTTAAGGGACAGTGGCAGTTATTAGGCGAGTGAATTTGGTTTTTGCAAATTTTGAAGAGGTTTTTGAGGCACCCATTAGCTTAATAGGTGGTTATAACCACTATGGAAAAAGATATCATGAAAGGATGCATCTCTTGGGGAAATACATCAAATCTAGACATATTTAGAAGAGAAACCAAGACACATTTTGGAAAATTATATAAGAAAGAAGATTAGACTTTGAAAGAGGTCCTAAAAATATTGAAATGTTTTGAAAGTTCTCATTTGGGGAGTTAGTTCAGAGAGATTTTCAGGCACCACTTTTACTTTTATTTTATCCTATTTTGAGTGATTGTCAAGAGTTTGGTAGAGGACTTGAGATAAGTTTTTATCTTTTTGTTTTGAGACTACTTTTGGTTTTAATTGACAATATTGTTGGTTTGACAATAATTTCTTCTTTTAAACTAAAGTGTGGTTTTATTTTCTCCATAAATATTGGTTTGACAATGATTTCTACTTTTAAACTAAAGTGTGATTTTATTTTCTCCATGGATTATGAGATTTGACAATGATTTCTACTTTTAAACTAAAGTGTGGTTTTGTTTTCTCCATGGATTCTGAGTAACTATGATTTCTTCTTTTAAACTAAAGTGTGGTTTTATTTTCTCCATGGATTCTGAGTAGTTTTCTTTATCTTTCTTCTTAAAATGATAAGTAATTAATTTTTAGACGGAAGTTGTGGAAAATATTGATCTATTATGTGTTAGTAAAGATTTTAAGACTTTATTTTGTGACCAAGACATGGTAGAATGAGAATTTGGATGTTAAGTTTACTAGTGCAAAAATATGCACTGGCGCTTAAGCGTGGAAGTTTAAACACATGTGCAAAATTAATATTCTAGAAGGTTTAACTATCAATTAGTTTCTAAAAATGTGCCAAGGCAGTTTCTAAACGTGTTTAGGAGTTATTGGAAGGATTTAGGCCTATAAATAGAAGGGTTTTGTGAAGGAATTTCACCCCAGATCATTTCTAACCCTCAAAGTCTAAGAGAAAGTGAGATTTAGAGAAAATAACTTCATGGGAGATGGATTTGAAGAAGAGGGAAGAAACCATGAGGAAAAGGTTCATTAGTCAAAGTGCACAAGAGATTTATAACGAATTCATAGCCGTTAGTATTGAAGGGATACTAGAGAAGATCAACAAAATTGAGAATACTATGACTTTATTGGAGACCAAGGTACTTGAGTTGCATGCACATCTAGAGCTTATTGGATGATAATTGAAGATGCAATATAGCCACATAAGTTATATATAGGAAGTAGATAAGGCGATGTTCATAAAGCAGAAGTAGATTGCAGAAGATAGTATCAAAGCTCGTCACCACCGTCTATTTTATCAACTCTAATTTCCCGGAGAGTCTAATGAGAAATTTGTTCCTTTGAATGAAGAATGGAATTAAGTTTAGTGTTAGAATTTGTGTGTTAGAAGTTATTGTTGTTTTTAATTGGTTTAGTGTTTAATTCTTATTTTTAGTATTTATCACTTCTTATATGTGTTTAGTTGTGAAATGATTGTTGCGTATTTGTATTTATCAAAATTTACTCATCCCAGACTAATTGGAGTGAGAATTAAGTGTTTAAAGGTATTTGTAATTGTTTGTGAATTAATATAAGTTTGTTTAAGTGAAAATTTTTGTTATTTTTATCCTCGAATTGAAATAGTTATTATGGAGAATTTTGAGAGAGAGGGGAGTTATAGGGAGTTGAAAATAGTCCTTTATTTGCTATGAGAGCATTTAGGGGTGGTTTACTTAGGCAAATAGTGCATTTTACTTTAATTTAAAAATTTTGAATATCATGCACTGGCACCTAAGCGCCACATATCGCGCTTAAGCGCGAGCCAACCTGAGAGGTAGGAGCTTAAGCATACCCTCGCTTAAGCGCCAGTTCATGAAAATCAGTTTGCAAACGGTTAAAAGTGAAAATTTGGACCGAAAATCACCTTTTTTACGCCTTTCGTCACCTTTAACCTCTCAAAATTGTGATTTTGGAAGGCTAGGACACATTTAAACAGAACTTTTCTTAGTGGAATCAAGTGAAATTTGCTAGATCCAAGTTCCTTGATGTAAGAGCTTTACTTCTATGCAAAAATTTTTTATTTTCAATATGTATTTTGAGCACATTTATAGAAATTCAAAAATTCACTATTCATGATGAAAAATGAGAAAAATCTCTATGAAAATCGCATGGGAAGTTTAATTTATACTTTGAAATTTTTGTTTAGTAATTTAGACTTGCTTTTTGAAGTTATTTTTGGAATTTATAAAATTTGTAAATTTGCACCAAGAATGAAGAGGAGCAAAGAAAAGAGCCATTTCGATTCGAGTAAATTTGTTAGTTCGAAGGCTCAGGATCGGTACAGTGATGCATTACAATCACGAAAACTAATTCAGGAGTGGTTTTTTAGGAATCCAGTTGGAGACGTAGAGGATTTGATCGTTCACCGATAGTGGGAACGATTCTGTTGTTTCTATGCTGTGGTAGTTATTTCTGTTGTTAAGGAGTTCTATGTAAACCTCCATGAGGCTGAAGACAATAGAGTCATGGTTCGAGGAAAGTTGGTACCTTTTTCACCAGAGGTAATCAACTTATTTTATCATTTGCCACCTGATACGTTATATTTTTATGCAAATTATATTCCGATTGAAGCGGAGTTAGACGAGATTATTTCTTACTTGACTGTTGGAAGAGAACTTTGGAAGATCACTAATGAGAGGAGAGTTAACTTCCCAACTTCAAAGTTATGTCACCTTCAAAGGCCTGACACTACTTTATTTCTGCTCTTCTGCTACCAACAAATCATCTCAGTGAAGTGCTAGAGAGAGAGAGAGTGAAGCTAAATTATTGTATCCACGAAGGAAAGCTCATTAACATAGGAGCTTTGATTTGTCATACTATCATCAGTTCTGCTACTATTTTTACTACTGCAGGTCTGGAATTTGCTTCCTTCATCTTTTCTTTGTGTGAGTAGGCTGGAGTTAAATATGATAGCTAGGAGGAAGTGTTGTTACCTCTAAAGCCCATCGTTAAGGTGAATGTGAAGAATTATTCTGAGCTTTCTATTTTTGGCTGGAAAGGAGGATTTTCTAGGAGTTATGGAATGGTGACGTCTGTTGCTTCTACCTCTGCTAATTCTACATCTAGACCATGTACCTCATGTGCTTCTAAATCTAGATGTGAGTCTACTGAGACCCAAGATCAATTATTGCAGAGGAAGATGGATAATATTAACTATACTGCTGATAGGGTACATAATTTAGAGCATTTTGCAGATCATACTGATAGGTATTATAGGAGAAAAAGTGATTATGAAGAGAAATTTCACTCATCTTTGGAGAGCCTCATTAGGGGTAACCAAAGACTGCAATTTCCTTCATATCCTAGATACCCTGATTATGAGCCTGCAAAAATTTGGGATAGTGGTGATTCAGATGATGAGGAGTAGAATTGAGAGATTTATTTTTATGATTGTAATATGATATGAACTATGTGGTTTGGGCTTGCTACATTTGCATCTGTGTGTACTTTTATGTTTAAGTGAGAATTGTGATGTTATGTGTTTTCATGTTTTGCACTTGAGACATGTATATTTGTGTACTTGTTTAGAATTGTGATGTGTGAGACTTTTATTTTTAACTATATTGTGATGTTTGTGTTAGTTAGTAGTTTGTTTTAAAATTTTAGGTTAGTAAATGTTGTGAGTTTTTTGATTTAGTTAGTTTATAACTTAACTTAATTCTATGTCTTTTGTAAATTTGAAAATCTTGGTAGCATAATTCTTAAATTTGAAACTTAGAAAACTGCTACCCTGTATTTTTCTTTTATCATGTTTGTGAGTTTGTTTTTATGTAGAGATTGTGAAGTCAGTTTAGTGTGTTAGTTTGCTTTTATGTTTATACCCACTGTTTAGAAGTCTATTGAATATCAACTTGTTGAATTGAAATGAAAATATTAGAAAATTTGATCAAAATTAATTTTACTCCTATTTTTTAGTTTTATACTTGAATCATTAGGGTATAAAAATTCCTGTTAGCAGTTATTTTAATTTTCATTCTTGCTTATATATATTTGATGCTAAACTGTTTAATCTGTTAAAAATTTAAGTTTGGGGGGATGAAAAATATTTTCGAAAACTTTGATTTTATTTGTTCTCAAATGAACTACAAGTGAATTTAATTCGAAAAGAAAAATTGATCATGCATACGAAGTTATATTAGGGAAGTAACATTTGATTTTAGAAATGAGTAAGAGAATTTAGTTGAAATTTTGAGTGATGAATAAAAAGTTTAAGTTAAAAGTTTTTATTGTAGAAAATGATTAATATAAGTAACTATCTTTAGTACAAAATATTGTATTTTTGAAAATTATATAAATTTAGACTTTTATTTTTAATACTTAAATTTCTTATATTAAAAATAATTTTCAAAGTTAATAATATATATATATATATATAAATATATATATANCTTGCCTAAAAAGAAAAGAAAATAAAATAAAAAGAGAAAAGAAAAAAAGAAGAGAAAAGAGAAAAAAAGAAAAGAAAAATAAAAAGAAAAAAAAATAAAAGGGAGGAGAAGCTTGAGGATTAGTGCCTAATCAAAAATTGGTTCTACATTTGATTTTTTTTAAGTGTAAGACTTGAGAAAATCTTAAGCTTATACATATAATATAGTAAATAAAATTATTTTTAATAAAAATATTTAAGTGGAGATAATAACAGAACTAAATTCTAAATTTGGAAGACTTACAATATTTCTGAATTAGATAGAAACTCATATTTTCAAATTTCTTAACATTAGAAATTTATAAACTTTAAGTTGATCTCATTTACTGAATATTTTTTCTAAATTGGACTACTATTTTTCTAAATCTAAATTCTAGTAACTCCTAAAGACATATCATGCATATTTAGTTTTTAAAATTGAAGTGTCACTTAAGGACAAGTAATATTTTAAGTTTGGGGGATTTTGATACTCCTAAAATATATAGTATTTTTCGGCACATTTTTATACCTATTTTTGATATATTGCGCTTTAATGGAAGGTATTTTTGTGTTGGATGAGTAAATTCTATTTTTGCAAATTTCAACGAGGTTTTTTGAGGCACCTATTGCATAATAGGTGGTTACAACCACCATGGACGAAAATTATTGTGAAAGGATGCATCTCTTAGGAAAATACATCGAATCAAGAAACATTTTGAAGAGATACCAAGACACATTTTGGAGAATTATAAAAGGAAAATTGAGACTTTGAAAGGGGTCTTGAAAGTACTGAGAAAGTCTTGAAAGTTCTAAAATTGGGGAGTTAATTGGAGATATTTTTAGGCACCACATATTTATCCTTTTTATTTAATTTTTATATTAAGAGTGTTGTAATAGAGAAGAGATTCATAGAAACTTCATGAATTTGGTGGAGGACTTGAGATAGGTTTTTATCTTTTGTTTTAGACTACTTTTAGTTTTAATTAAGACTCGTTGTTGGTTTGACAATGATTTCTACTTTTAAACTGAAGTGTAGTTTTGTTTTCTCCATGGATTCTGAGTTATTTTCTTTATCTTTCTTCATAAAATGATAAGTAATTAAGTGTTGGATTGAAGTTTGGGAGAGTATTGATCTTTAATGTTGGAAGAAGTTGTGATGATTTAAATCCATGTACTTCATTTACTTCTTGANAGGAAATACATCGAATAAAGACACATCTTGAAGAGATACTAAGGAACCTTTTGGAGAATTTTAAAAGAAGGAAGATTGAGACTTTGAAAGGGGTCCTGAAAGTACTCGGAAAGTTTTGAAAGTTCTAAAATTGGGGAGTTAGTTGGAGAGATTTTTAGGCACGACATATTTATCCTTTATATTTAGTTTTATATTGAGAGTGTTGTAAAAGAGAAGAGATTCAAAGGAACTTCAAGACTTTGGTGGAGGACTTGAGATAAGTTCTTATCTTTTGTTTTAGACTACTTTAAGTTTTAATTGAGACTTGTTGTTGGTTTGACAATGATTTCTACTTCAAACTAAAGTGTGATTTTGTTTTCTTCATGGATTCTAAGTAGTTTTCTTTATCTTTCTTCTTAAAATGATAAGTAATTAAGTTTTAAATGGAAGTTGTGGAAAGTATTGATCTTTAATGTTGGAAGAAGTTGTGATGATTTAAATCCATGTACTTCATTTACTTCTTAATTTGACCAATCTAGATGTTAAAATTTGTTGTGAGAACATGTAAGAACCTGGCTGGTATTATCTCAGTCAATGATTGGAAAGAATCACATGAGGTTGTATGAATGAGAATGTAGTTCACATGATTGAGTGCAAATAAATAAAGAAATATTCTTTCAAGGGTGTGGAGTTAGAGGAATTTAAAGTGACAAGTTAAAGCCCCCAACTTAGTTTATTATGTTAGGTTCTGATACGAGATGTTAGCCATTAGGTGGAGGGAATCGAGGGAACTCTAGAGTGAGAGCTCGTATCTTCCCTGCTCAGCCGGTCAACATAACCATTCAAAATTTAAATTAGCCAATGTTCTTCATAACATCTTTAGTAAGGGTAAAGAATATTATTACTCTTATTTAGCACAACACAATATTCATACTTCCACAGCATAATTACTATACTTATTACTAATTCAAGATAAGGAGAAAGATATTTTCTTATGTAGTGCTTTTCTTCTATAAAAACTCAAGTTATCTTTATTAAGTTTGTTCTGTTTTTGTCAAAATATTAAAATTACCAAAAATATTTAAAATTTCTTTACAGCAAAAAAGTCTTTAGTTTAAATAATTGTCTTTTTAAAAATAGAAAGTTTTCCAAAAAGTGCATATTGCATATCTTCTCTGTGAGTTCCATATTCAAGTTTTAATCAAAAAGTCTTATATTACTTAATAACGATACATATATTTGCGTAATATCCAAATATATATAAATTAAAATTTAAATTCTTATTTTTCTTCAAGATCAAATTTTTTATTGTGTTGCGAAATAAGGAAATATAAGAGAAAAATATAGTCAAAATTGTTGTTATAATGTTGCATATAAGAAGTTTCGGGATCAAGTTTTTGGCACTGTTGCCTGAGAAGTGAAGTGAAAATTGTAAAGAATCTATTGATTTAAAAGCAAATTTCTAGTTTTAGAAAGTATTTTTTGTACTTTAAGTTATTGTATTTTATTTTGTGTGTGTTTAGTTTTGTTTTATTTTATATTAGTGTATGCGTAGTTCAGGTTCTAAAGGACTAGTTCCCTACGATTCTGAATTAGAGAGAAATATTAGAAAAATCATAAAAACCAAAAAAAATTAAAAATCTTGAAAAATCCAAGAAAATTACAGAAATAGCAAACCAAAATGATCAAAATGCTGAAATTCATCAAGAGTTTAGACCTTTAAGAGAATATGCCAACCCTACTGTAGATGAACTTCATTGTCATATTCAAAAACCTACTGTAGTGGCTAATTTATTTGAGCTTAAGCCTACTATTATCCAAATGTTATCAAAAAATTAATTTGGGGGATCATCAACTGAAGATCTGAATTTACATCTTGCTAATTTTTTAGAATTGTGCACTTTATATAAATACGATGGTGTATCAGATGTTGTCATAAAACTTAGGTTATTTCCTTTATCACAGAGGGATAAAGCTATGATGTGGTTAAATTCATTAGCACCTGGATCTATCGAAACTTGGGGTGGTTTAGCACAAAAAAATCTTTGCTAAATATTATCCACCATAAAAAAAGCTACAAAGCTTAGAAATGATATTAAATCTTTTAATCAGTTTGAATGGGAATCTATTTAGGAAGCATGGGAAAAATTTAAAGAACTCTTAAGAAAGTGTCCACACCATGTTATACCAAATTGGTTAATTCAAACTTTTTATAATGGATTAGTCAGATCTCTTACATCAATTATCGATCCCACTGCTGGTGGTTCATTGATGTTAAAACCATTTCATGACGCTTATGCTTTAATTGAGTAAATGGCTACCAATAATTTTCAATGGCTTTCTGAGAGGGTGAATCCAAAGAAAGTAGCCAATATTCATGAATATGATGCATTTACTATGTTAGAAAATCAAGTTGATGCAATTTCAAGGAAGTTAGACCAATTTGGAATGAATTTTTCTCAACCAATTTCCATGATTGAAGAGAATTCATTAGGTCGAATGGTAGATTCTCAAGCATCATTAGAAACTTTAAATGCCATAAATATCAAGCAGAATAACCCATATTCAAATTATTATAACCCCGGTTGGAAAAACCATCCCAACTTTAACTGGATTAACAATTTGGGTGGTAATAATTAGCAATGGAAGAGAGTTGGAAGGTAGGGTTCAAAAAGAAATTGAAGTAGAGAGAGAAGAAATTGAAGAATAAATAGAGGGCGCTACAAAAGATTTTGAAAGACCTATTTCTCCACTAAAAATTGATTTGGAAAAACCACAACCTCCATTTCCTCAGAGACTTTGTTAGCAAAAGTTGGATAAACAATTTTAAAAATTTATGGAAATATTTAAGAAGCTTAAGATTAATATTCCATTTACTGAAGCCTTAGAACAAATGCCAAGCTATGTAAAGTTTGTGAAGGACATTCTCAATAGGAAAAGGAAGTTTAAAGATAATGAGACTGTTGTACTTTGTGAGGAGTGCAGTGCTATAATTCAAAAAAGCTTCCCAAAAAGCTTAAAGATCGTTGTAGCTTTACGATTACGTATGCAATAGGAGATAGATTTATGGAAAAGCTTTGTGTAATTTAGGTGCAAGCATTAACCTTATGCAATTATCAATATTCAAAAGATTGGGATTAGGAGAAATAACCCCTACTACTGTAACTCTGCAGTTAGCAGATCATTCAATAACATACCCTAAAGGAGTTATAAAAGATGTCGTAGTGAAAGTTGATCAATTTATCTTTCTTGTTGATTTCATTTTGCTAGATATGGAGGAAGATAAAGAGATACCTATCATTTTGGGGAGACCTTTCCTAGCCACAGGAAGAGCAATGATAGATGTGCAGAAAGGGGAATTAACAATGCGCGTCAATGATCAAACTGTTACTTTTAACATTTCAAAATCAATGAAATACCCTGCAAAAGGTAAAGATGATGAATGCTATAGAATGGATGTTATAAGATATCTGAGCGAATGTCATTTCAAGACTACTTATGAAGAAAAATCTGAAGAAAAAGATTTGGAACACGAGCAAGAAGAGGAATTAGACTGATGTGAAGAACTTTTTAAGGAAGATTCAAACTATGTTCAAGAAAGTTTTGAAATTTTGGACACGATTAACAAAGATAAATCATTTTGTCCATCAATTGAAAAACCTCCAAAATCTGAGTTGACGTTACTTCGTGAACATTTAAAATATGCCTATTTAGGAGATTCCTCTACTTTACCAGTTATAATTTTGTTGACCTCACTTTTGGTTGAGGTTTAGTGTTTTCACTTTAGTAGCCTAAGGTCTAGCCATAGGACTTTCCTGTTAACAATTCTTAGAAAACTAGAAAAGGAACCCTCTCCATTAGAAATTCTACCCTCTTCTCTACTCAACTTGAAGTTCCACATATTGGTCTTAACCTCTAGCACTTAGTAGATGGGGTCACTATGGGGGAAACTCAAGATGAGTCACCCCTAAGACGTCTGAACCTTAGCGTTGACCCTGGGTGTTGGTCTACGGCTAAGGCACTTGTTTGCACTCACAATCACTGATTACCCTAAACCCAGAACTTCTACACTTTGGTCCATTGATACTTTTGGGAGACTCCTGTAGGTGGTTCCATAAACCCATTAGCCCTAGGTTAGGGTTTAGCTAAGAACACTACATAAAGGACCCAAAGTGGGGTTTCTATTGGTTCATGGCTTATTTATGATGGTTGGTACTCCAACTCTATCAAGACACCCAACCTAGCCTTTTGCCCGCAAATTCCTCAAACTACCCAGATACCCTTGGGACCCCAAATTTGGCCAAAATCTCCAAATCTAGCCAAAAATGCCCAAACTTGTTCAAAAATCTTTTCAAATACCTTGAAAATAACCAAATTACCCAAAATCCCCAAATTAGCCAAATTATCAAAATACCCCTCTTCGGCCAAAGATTCAAAAAATCCCAAAAATTCTCAAAACCTCTCAAATATTCCCAATTTCATTTTTTCTCAACTATCACTTGACCCAATTTGACCAATTTAACCATCCTTGATCAAAACCCCCAAATTGCCCTANACCATCAAATCCCCCTTCCACAGAGCCTCTACCATAGCACTAAACCAACACCTGAAATCGAGCTTGGTCGAATTCATACCTAGGTCTTACACCAAGACCAGGGACTCAATCCCTAGCCTCCTTGGACCCTAACGAACGTGCCGAGCATCCGATTAAAGCCTCCCTTCTAAGAGCAAAGGTATAAACTTCTCCTCCCCCTGAGCTTATTTTGATTCTCCATTTACTTAAACTTGATTTCATGGCACCTTAACCGTATGGATGTGTTCGTCTCACTTAGACGAGTCCATAGGATACCGAAGTGATTTGGTTGAGTCTAGGCTGAGATCTTAAGGTTTTAGTGTGTATGGGCACGGGATCATTCTATCGGGGACGATGACAGGGAGTTGTTGGATCAAGCATGTATCAAATGGACGGGGGAGATCGAGTCGGACAGCGCTTGGAAGGTCTACCATAACCAGAGAAACCTTTGGAAATAATTTCATGGGTCAAGTCATTTAAAACATCCTTNTATTGAACCCATAGCCTAGTCAACTGACCCCAATTAATATTTCAAAATATTTATAACATTCCTACACATCAAAATCAACCATCAATTGGCCTTGGTGAAGCCTCAAATCTATATTTTGGCCTAAATCTAAAATTCTTGAATTTGGCCCCAAATTGGCTAAGTCCCCAAATTTCACCCAATTGATTGACTTAACCCCCAAACTGACATCCAATTCATGTTTAAAACTCTTTATGGGGTCCCTATTGGCCATTTAAAATAATCAATTTGGAATTATCCTAAGGCTAGCTCAAGCTAGACCCAAGCCTAGCCCAACATGACCAATTTGATTAAAATTCAAAATTCCCTCAAATTGACCCTTCGATTGAATTCAAAACCAATTCCACCCAACACAAAAGTTGTTCATTATGATCATCTAAACTAAATAAATTATTTATTTAGGCCAATTAACATGGATAACCTAGCCTAAACCCAAACTTTGACGACTTGAACCCACATTGAACCCCTGCACTAAATGTGACCCAACCACCCTAAAGCAGCAAAATTAACTCCACCTCAGACTGGCCCTAAAGCAACAAAGGTCCCCCAAATTAAGGGATCTTATTCCCAAAAATATACATGCTTAAGATATCCTTGCCAAATAAAAACACTTTTGCAATAAATGGTTGTGATGGATTCCTCTGGATACCCTGAGCACCTAGCCACCTCCCCCTGGCTGGCTGCCCAGCCTTGTGGCCAGAAAATGGCCAAACCGAGAGCCACCCCTTTGGAGCTTCACCTAAATCAAACCTAGAAGCCAGCTCAGCCAAATTGAATTGTAGAGCTCCTCTTCCCTCCACCTAAGCACCACATTACAACCTCTAATTGGCCATGACAGCCACCATAACCCCATTTTTATAAAAGGCCACCTCCATGGCTGTTGAGCTACGTACTGAAAATTTCTTAGAGAGACCTCCCCAAATTGACCACATAGCTTCCCTAAGATCCTCTCAGTGCATTCCAACTCTTTTCCCTCAACAATTTCCACTGCCATAGTTCAATTTTGAGCTCAAAATCTTGTTAGAAACCAGGACAGAGCTCATTACACCTCCACGCTCCACTAAACACAAATTGACTCTACCCACACCTTCACAACCAAGAAAGAAGCCAAAGCCCCATAAAATCCCCCTTCCATAGAGCCTCTACCATAGCTCTAGACCAACACCCGAATCCAGTCGTGATCGAATTCCTACTTATGCCTCACACCACAACAAGAGGCTTAATCCCTAGCCTCTTTGGACCCTAATAAACGTGCTAAGACTCTTTGATTGATGCTTCACTTCTCAGAGCAAAGGTACAAAACTTCTCTCCCTCCAAACCCTATTTTGATTCTACATTTGATTAGGCTTAATTTAATTGCATTATTACCATATGGTTGTGTCTGTCTCACTTAGACGAGTCCATAGAATCAATTCCAAAGTTATTTGGTTGAGTCTAGGCTGATATTTTCAGGTTTTAGTGTGGAGGGTCGCGGGATCATTCTATCGGGGATGATGACGGGGTGCCGTTTGATCAAGCATGTATCCAATGGACGACCAAGATGAAGCCAGACAGTGTTTCTTTACACGAACAGTGGGATGCATGGTGGCTGGTGTGGATGGCGGCGACAAATGGGAACGCGCCACGTGGATTTTTGGAGCCACCGTAGGTTGACGAGGCGTCGCGTGGATAAGTAGAAAAATAGGGCTTTTTCTATTTATTTAAATTCCCTTAACTTCACAAATACATAACTTTATGTAGAAAATTCATAAAAATAAAATAAAAATACCTTCTTACTCGGTGAACAGAAGAGAACAATGTGGAAATAATTTGAAGTCCATTTGATGAATATTTTATTTTTAATTAATTAAACACTCATTTCAATCTTTTGATTGTCCATGCATGTAGACTCATCATCATAGCTTGAATTTTTAGCATGTTGTAGCCTCTGTCAAGTAGAATATTCACTAATTTTTCAAAAGTTAGAGGAGGACCGTAGATAGAGGATCCCATTTTTCAATTCTATGTGCATTATTTGCTTAAAATAATCATAGAAATGAGTATGTTTCTTAGAAAATTCTAAGAAAATTTTGGAAGGTCCACCATGACCAGCGAAGCTTTTGGAAATAATTTCATGGGTCAAGTCATTTAAAATGTACTTAATTTTCATGAACATTAAGATAATTAATTTTAAAAGATATAAACATTTAAATGACTTAATTTTTAATCTCCACTATTATTTATGATTCAGAGAACTCACCATAAAAATTTCAAAATATTTTGAGTTCATTTGATGACTTAAATTGATTTTTAAAGATAAACATCATTTTTGGCAATTAAATGATTTTTAAAAATCAAAATATAACTAAAAAATTTATGAAAAGTTATTTTTTGAGTTCTCTATGATTAGGGATATTTTCTAAAAAAAAATAATATTTAAAATAAAAACTTAATTTTTAACCTATTTTTAATGTTTAAGTAATTAAAAATCCCTAAAAATCACAAAAATAATAAAACTTATGAAAATGTTCTAAATTGCTTCCTAAGCCCTTAGACATAATTAGAATATTTTTCCTAATTTTCTAAGTAAATATATTGAATTTTAAAGCTTAAGAATGATTTTTAAAGGCTAAAAATGAGTTTTCATAAAATAACTCCAATAAATTAAATAAAATTCAAAAAAATATAAAATCTTCTCCTCTGAGTTCTCTAGCCTCACGGAGACTTTTCAAAAATACAAAAATTAATTTTCCCCATTTAAAATATTTTATTTTTAATAAATGCGCCAAAAATTAAAATAATTCTTAAAATAAAAAAAAATAAAAAAATCATGAAATTTGGTCCAAAAGCTTCTCTCGTCTAGTTCTACCTCCAGTAAAAATTTCATGGGATTAGGTGTTACCTTGGTTAAGTTAGGAATTTTATTTGAAAAATCCTACATTTTGCATGAAAATAATTATATAAATTAAATTAAATTTTGAAAAATTATATTTTCTCCTCTGATGCCTTCATTGACCCATGAATGAGGTAGGATAAAATTTTCAAAGTCATTTGAATTGAATTTAACAAATTATGAAGTGATAGAGCCTTAGGGACAAATGTATAATTTTGGAAAATTAGCCTTAATTAAAATTTAGGCTTAATTTAAGGAGGGAAATGGGTAATCTCTGATCTTAATCAATTTATTTGATGTTTGAAACACAAGAGGTTAATTGGTGGAAACCAATCTAACTTTCTTAATTAAGTTAATAAATTTCTAAATTATTAAAATTTCGAAGTTTATTAAAATAAAATGAATCTAAGGCTTAGGGGTATGACTTTTGAAGTCAATAATTAATCAATTTAATACCCTTATTTTTATTTTCAAATAAAATTCAAATCATGAATCATGATCACCTAAAGCTTAACCTCTTCAAAATTAATTAAGACATTCACTTAGGTCTTAAGGGCTTAGTAGTGACTTAGGCTAAATCAAGTTTCATTTAAATAAGGATTATAAAAGTAAACATCATTTAAAATTAAAACATTTTTTAAACACTACAAGCCCAATTAGGATCAAAATTTGGCTAAGTGTTCTAGTAACACTAACTTGCCTCTTTAAGGGTCTTCACCCACATAATTCTTAAATTGAATCACAAGTGATCAATTACACTAACTTGCCCCTTTAAGGGTCTTCACCCACATAATTCTTAAATTAAATGACAAATTCTCTTTAAGAGTCTTCACCCACATAATTTTCAAATTAAATGATAAGTGATAATTACCCTATTCTTTTTAAGGGTCTTCACCCACATAATTCTTAAATTGAATCACAAGTGATAATTACCCTATTCTTTTAACTTGCTTCTTCGAGGGTCTTCACCCACATAATTTTCAAATTAAATGATAAATGATAATTACCCTATTCTTAGGGATAATTAAGACGCTAATGTTCACTGAGCATTAAGGGTATTTCCAGGATTAATTATTAAGCAACATAATAAGTTTAAAAGAACTCGGGATTTTCCACCAGGTAGCGAGAAAGTTGCATGGACCTGCTTCTTTCTCTAAATCTATTGGATACCTCAGAGATCTACTAAACTTAATATAACTTGCTTGATAAAGTCATCCTTAATTGATTAAATAGGGATCCACCAAGATATGACATAGGATTAGATAGGTAGTCAGAATTTTACTTCTTTGTTTCATATAATCGCCTTAACATGCCTTTTGAGTTTCATGAAGTGGAATGCGAAGACTCGCCAGGTACGCTTTTACAGCTTTCAGTGTTGTCTTTTTTGTACTTTCATACTGTACTTTTATAACCTGTAAACTTGCATGCTAAACAACCACGCCACCCTGCATAAAAACTAGAATATCAGGATAGCCACAAAACCAAAACCAAAACTAAAATAAAAATCAACCAAGATAAAAATTTACCGCCACAACATTCAAAATATAAAATAACTCAAAATTTAATCACAAACATCACCCAAAACTACAACTTCAACTAAATTAAGACACCTTTATCGGATGATCGGGAATTCCTCAGAGGAGGTAACCTTCTGTCGCTAACGAGGCTTCCCACGGTCTAAATGAAATTATGGAACTCATTAAGTTGAGTTTAGTAAGTTCATTTNTGAGTTTAGATGGACTCGAGGCTTTTCACTAGTTGATTCCTCACAAAAGCCCCCTCTGAAACAACCTCTAGGATAGCTCTAGACTAACGCCTGAAATTGAGTTTGATCAAAAACATATCTAGATAATTCACCATGGCACAAGACTTTATCTGGAGGTTCATTGGACTCAATCTAAGCTACCACAATCATCTGAATGAGGCCTCCCCTTTTAGACAAAGGCATTCAACCTCAACCTTAATTCGAGCCTTTTTTTATTCATTATATGTATTTACTATATTTCATGTCTTATATATCATATAGATAGGTTTTTCTTAAGTAGATGGAGGTTTAGAAACAAACCCCATGCAATTTGGTTGAGTCTAGGAAAAGATCTTAAAGTTTTAGTGTGAATAGCATACGGGTCAGGTCATTTGGGGATGATAATGGAGAGTCGTTTGATCGTGCGTTTATTTCATCAATGGAGGAGATCAAGCTGGACCAACTCTTGGTGCGAAAAAGCGGGCTGAAGAGGCGGCTACGTGGCTAATAGTGTCGAATGGGGGAGCGCCGCGTGGAGACTTCAGAGCGGACGAGGTTGAGGTGGTGCCACGTGGATAAGTAGAAAAATTGGGGATTTTTTATTTATTTTAATGCTTGAACTTCAAAAATCTATATCATTCTCTAGAAAAATCATAAAAATAACAGAAAAATACCCACTTGCTCAGTGAACAGAAACGAATAATGTGGACTAAAAATAAAAATTATTTTTTTATTCTCTAATTTTTAATGAATTAAATACCCTCTGGAGTATTTTAATTCTTTATGATCAAACATTGCTCACCATTACTTGAAATTTTGAGGGTTTATTCCTCATCATAGAGGCTATGTCCTCTGATTTTTCTAAGGTCAAAGGGCATCTCTTTGCTTCTTACCTTAATTTTCAAGCTAGGGTGGCCATTTTGGATTATTTTAATTATATAAATTAAAATATCATTTAGAAAATTATGGAAATAATTTTAGTAGGCTTCCTGTGGTCAAAGAAGTCTAGGAAAAATATCATGATGTTTGAATTATCTTGTAAATTACATTTAATTAAATGTAAATATCTTGTGTTAATTTTTGTAAATTATATACTTATCAAAATTTGACTAAATCAATCCCACATTATTCATAAAAATCATGCTTATCCACTGTATAAATTTGAAAATTATTTGATTAAGTTCAAGTATAAAAAGTTGATTTTCTAAGGAACCTTGTATTTTTGTACAAAAATAATTATATTAAATTAAATACACTTAGGATAATTATCAAAAGTAATTTTTCGAGTTCCTTTTGATTAGAGGCTTTATTTCAATTTAAAAATAATTAAAAACATTTAAAAATCCCAAAAGTATCAAAATATTTGAAAATATTCCTAATAGCATCCTGATCACTTGAACCTCATTAAAATATTTCTTTTCAATTTTTCTTAAGTTAAATATAAATTTAAAAGCTTAAAAGTGGATTTTCCTTATTTTTCCAATTAAAATAATTATAATAAATAAATTAAAAAATCATAAAAACACAAAATTTGATTCTCTGAGTTTTTTGAACTCAGAGGAGTCTAATAAAAATATAAAAGTAATTTTGATGATTAAAACGTTATTTTCTATTTAATTAAATCATTGAAACTTGTTAATAATTAAATAATAATAATAATAATTTAATTCAAAAAATCATGAAAATTTGTCTAAGTATTTTTGTGACCTAGGAAAACCTCTAATAATTTTCTCATAAAAAAAACTTTATTTTAAAAAGTTAAATAAATCACTTTTTAGATATTGTATTTTCTGAATTTAAATATTCAAATTAAATTAAATTTTGAGAAGTCCACATATTCTCCTCTAAAATTATAATTACCTCATAGATATGACACTCTAAACCCTCAAAGTCATTTGAGTTGTGGTTAATGAGTTTTGAAGTAAGGTGCCCCAAGGGAAAAATAGTCATTTTAGACTTTGGTGACTTAATCAAAATTTAGAATTAATCAAGGGAAAATGGGTAATTTTATCTTAATAAACATGTTTGGATGATTAAAATACAATGGGATTAAAAGTAGAAACTCACTCACCACCCGTGCACAACATCAACAAAATCATAATTCTCTTAATCTTTATGACTTTGAAGTCAACTAGGTCAAATGATTCTTAAGTGATGGGCTTAAGATAAAAAAGATGATAATTTATTTTTCTTAAGCCCAAGGTTGAGGAAGATTTGACTATTTGATAAGAATGCATATCACTTGTATTAAAATTTTGATGCACACCATTTCACCTATCATGATAGTTAAAGGCTTAGTAGTGATCTAGGCTCAATGGTTAAACTCAATTGATCGGATTTTGAAGATAACATGATTGGTGATTAACATCTTTAAACACGATAAGCCTGACTTTAATTGTGGGCACTATAATCTTTAAATGACCTAAACTTGCCTCTGGGGCACCCACTCTCATAACTCTTAAATGAAACGTCAATCGATTAATCGGGTATCCTATCCTCAGGATAATTAAATTGTTAAGTTTCACTGAGCAACGCGGTAGTTACACTTCAACCTCGGATGATTAATAGAATAATATGATAAGTCCAAAATGAACTTAGAATATTTTAAGAGAACTTTAAAATGGTCTAGGGTCATGTCTCGAATATTTTGAAATCTATTGGACAATATGAAGGGCAAATTGGACTTGTCATATTTTTATTCTAAAACCATCCACTAGGATCTTCTGAGATTCAATAAAATCATAATATGGGGTTTGATAGCTAAACCTTCATGTACTTGCAATTTAAATTCCTTGCAAAATTATATACATGCCTTGCAAGCACTAACCTTTTAGGTGGAGAAATGAGAAGAACCGACAGGTATGCTTTTAAATTATTGCATTCACCTTTTTGGACTTCTTGCCTCGAGCTCGCTTGCTAAACAACGATGTCACTCTGCATGAAAACCAAAGCTACTAAGATAGCCACAAAACCAAAACCAAAATCAAAATCAAAACTAAAAATCAATCAAGATAAAATTTACCACCAAAATAATCAAAATATAAGATAACTCAAAATTTAATCACAAACATCACAAAACAATAATTGTAACTAAATTAAGACGTCTTTATCGAATGATCGAAAATCCCTAGGAGGAGATAACCTACGGTTGCTAATGATATTTCCCACGATCTAAATGAAAGTATGAAACTCATTAAGTTGAGTTTAGTGAATTCGTTTGGACTAAGTGAATCTGAAAGCAAATAGTGGTACCGGAACAAGGGAACCTTAGGATCCTAACCGGTATCACTCTAATCAACTTTAATATGCCCCACAATATTTAAAGAACCATAACCATGGGAACATTGGATTTAACATCATAACTCGACACATTAGAAAACTTAAACTTGTCACGACGAGGAGCTTGGAGCTAGCATTGTAGGAAGCACGGCCATCTTCATCAGCTAGAGGTACAACAACATATCTTTCTTTAGAATTAAACAGCAAGTCATAGGATTTAGAGGTTGTTTACTTATGCAACATAAATCCTCAACTTATCTTTAGGCTTTTGTGTAGCTCTGTTGTATAATATAAGCCCTAACTCGTCTTAGGATTCCGAGAATGTCATTTATCACGACCTAAATCCTCACATCTTCTAGGTCATTTGTGTGATCATTTCACATAAATGTAAGTCCTAAACAAATAAAATTGACAAGATTAAACATTTAAATATTTCTCTCCAAAACTGAAACCAAACATTAGGATAGCTTGGGAAGACACTTAGGTTCTCCTCAGGATCTGCGACATCCCCTAGTTCTTCCTCCTTTGGACTCTATAACAAGATGTTCCAAATTTGAGTCATTCCTCTTTCACGCCTCTTTGTCCAATCTCATTGAAAAGTCTTATCCTTTTAACCTCTTTGAAGATAATATTTCCTAATTTTTATCGAGAGTTTTCTTAGGTGACTTCGATTATCTAAGATGTAATTAACTATAGGGGCTTTCACTTATAGGAAGCTTTTCCCAACCCAGTTGAATATAAACCCCATTTAATTTTTCATATTAAATAGGGGAACTTGTTGGCTTATAATAAAAATGGTTTCACAGACCAAACGGATGTCATATATTTCCAAGTTTATTTGATCGAGTCTCATCCTCAAGTCTTGTGTTTATCTTTCGGGATAGATGTGTGGTTTGCGGTGCAGTGTTCTTTCATTTGAACTATGAAAGATATGGGGTCAGTTTGATTTCATATTTTTCTAAACTTACATATATATATATATATATNAATCGTAGGATCCTAATTGGTGTCGCTCTAATCAACTTTAACATGCCCCAATAAAATTCAAAGAACTTCAAACATAAGGCCACTTGATTTGACATTATAACTTGACACACTAGAAAACTCACACTCATCGCGATAAGGAGCTTGGATCTAGCATGGTGGGCATCACGACCATCTTCAATACCAAAACTTGTCTTCCTCAGCTAAACTAATCTTCCTTCCTTAAACTTATACAACAAAGCCATAGAACTTTGAGGTTGCTCGCTTATGAAACGTAAACCCTCATCTTATCTTTAGGCCTTTGTATAACCCTACTATACAATATAAGCCCTAACTCGTCTTAGGATTTTGAGAATGTAGTTTGTCACGACCTAAATCCTCACATCTTCTAGGTTATTTGTGTGATAGTTTCACACGAATGTAAGCCCTAACTAATAAAATTGACATGATGAAACACCTAAATATTTCTCCTCAAAATTGAAGCCAAACATTAAGATAGCTTGGGAAATCACCGAGGTTCTCCTCCGGATCCATTACATCCTCTAATTCTTACTCCTTTGGATTCTACAATAAAATTTTCCAAATTTGAGTCAATCCCATTTCACATCTCTATGTCCGATCTCATTAAAAAGTCCTACCCCTTGAAATTTCATGAAGATAATATTTCCTGATTTTTATCGAGAGTCTTCTTAGGTGACTTCAGTCATTTAAGATGTAATTAACTATAGTGGCTTGCCCTTACAGGAAGCATGTCTAAACCCAGCTTAATATAAACCCTATTTAATTCTTTATATTAAATAGGAGAACTTTTCGGTAGATATAAAGGTTTTGCAGACCAAACGAATGTATATATTCCTTAGTTTATTTGATCGAGCCTCATCCTCAAGTCATGTGTTTATCCTTTGGGATAGATACAAGGTTTGAGGTACAACGCTCTTTCATTTAAACTATGAAAAATATGAGGTCAGTTTGATTTCATATCTATATATATATATATATATATATTAAAATGTCTCGATTCCGGCGGCCGACAGCTTCCAACGGATTAATATATTAAAACATCCTACTAAAGCGGGCAATTAGATTTTGATTCCGCCAACCGACAGCTTCTCACGGGAAACTCTCCAACACAAAATAGCACAGACAAATTTCCTCAAAATTAACGATGGAAGAAGAAGAAAGGTTGATGAAAATTTTGAAAAATTTTAAGAAAGCCTTTGGATAGACAATTGCTGATATTATCATTCAATTTGTATGCATATAATTCATATGGAAGGGAACTGTAAACCCAATGTTGATCCTCATAGAAGTTTGAATCCTTTTATGAAAGAAGTTATTAAAAAAGAAATTTTAAAGTGTTTAGATGCTGAAATTATCTACCCTATTTCTGATAGTGCATGTCTTAGTCCAATTCACCGAGTTTGTAAGAAAGGAGGAGTAACTGTAACTGTGAATGAACATAATGAATTAATACCTACTAGACAAGTAGGGTGGAAAATATGCATTGATCACAGAAAATTAAATCTTGCCACTAGGAAAGATCATTTTACATTACCCTTTCTAGATCAAATGCTAGATAGACTAGCTGAGCATAAATACTTTTGGTTTTTGGATGGATATACTGGTTTTCACCAATTACAAATATCTCATGAGGATCAAGAGAAAACAACTTTTACCAGTGTTTACAATACTTTTGCTTTAGAAGGATGCCCTTTGGTTTATGTAATGCCCCTGCTACATTTCAAAGATGTATGATGACACTTTTAGAAGAATGTCCTTTGGTTTATGTAATGCCCCTGCTACATTTCAAAGATGTATGATGACAAATTTTTTGTGATTAATTAAAAATGGGATTGAAGTATTCATGGATGATTTTTAAGTGTTTGAAAGTTCATTTGACTCATGTTTAGAACATTTATCAAAAACTCTTAAGCACTGTGAAGGAACAAATTTAGTCCTTAATTGGGAAAAATGTCAATTTATGGTAGTAGGGGGAATTATATTAGGTCATAAAATATCAAAAAATGGTGTGAAAGTAGATCCTGCTAAAATTCAAGTGATCAGTAGTTTACCTTATCAAATAAATGTAAGCGAAATTAGTAGTCTTTTAGGACATGCTGGATTCTACAAGCGATATATTAAAGACTTTTGAAAGATTGCTAAGCCTTTCTGCCATTTACTGGAGAAAGATACAATTTTTAAATTTAATGAGGAATGCCTAAAAGTTTTTAATTTATGAAAAGAAAAATTAATCGCTGCACTAATTATAGTTTCACAAAATTGGGGAAATTCTTTTGAATTGACGTGTGATGTTAGTGATTTTGTTATAGGAGCTGTTTTAGGACAAAAATATGATAAAAATTTCAAAGTAATTTACTATGCTAGTAAAATACTTAATTTAAATAAAATCAATTATACAAGAATTAAAAAGACTTATTAGCAATAGTATATGCTTTTGATAAATTTTAATTGGAACTCATTATGTAGTGCTTATAGATCATTCTGCTATTAAATACTTAATGAAAAAGAAAGATGCAAAACCTAGACTTATAAGATGGATTCTTCTTTTGTAAGAATTTTATTTTGAAATAGTAGATCAAAAGGGGACTGAAATTCAGATTGCTGATCATTTGTCCAGGCTTGAGTTAGAAAAACCACTCTATTTTGAGAAAGAAATTAATGAACATTTATTAGATGAAAAATTGTTCACTATTAATGAGTGGCGTGTTCCGTGGTATGCCGACATTGTGAACTTTATTGTTAGTGATATTGTACCCTATGGAATGACATACCAAAATAAGAGGAAATTTATTTATGAGGAGCTAAGACATATTTTTGGGATGACCAATTTTTATATAATAATTATTCGAAGATGTGTACCACTAGAGGAAAGTTATGAAATTATCCAAAAATGTCAAAATTCTGATTTTGGGAGACATTTAGGTGTTGACAAAACAACATACAAAATTTTATAATTTGCATTCTATTGGCCTACAATTTTTAGAGATGTTAATGCTCGTATCAAAACTTATGATAGATGTCAACGAGTAGGCAATATTTCTAGAAGAAATGAGATGCCCTTAATTATATGCTAGAAGTTAAAATATTTGATGTTTGGGGATTAGATTTCATGAGACCATTTATACCATCTTTCAAAAATTTATATATTTTCTTAGCAGTTGACTATGTATCTAAATGGATAGAAGTTGTTGCTTTACCTTAATGAGATGCTCAAAGTGTTGTAAAATTTATAAAAATGTACATATATTGTAGATTTGGGATGTCGAGAGTTATCATTACTGATGGGGAAAGTTATTTTAGAAATGTTGTAATGGAGAAATTATTAATGAAATATCATATATATTATAGGATTGCTGCTGCTTATCATCCTCAGACAAGTAGTTTGGCTGAATTATCCAATCAAGAATATAAAAGAATTATGGAAAAATCTATGAATCCATAAAAAATGGATTGGTCAGTCAAACTTGACAATGCTTTATGAGCTTATAGGACTGCATACAGCACTCCTATAAGAATGTCCCCATAAAGGCTAACATTTGGGAAGGCTTGTCACTTACCAGTTGAACTTGAGCATAAAGCATATTGATCGATTAAAGAGTTCAATTATAATTTGAAAGATACTGGTGAGAAAAGATTATTGCAATAAAATGAGCTTCAAGAGATAAGGAATGAATCTTATGAGAGTGCCAAGATTTATAAAGAAAAGATGAAGATGTGGCATGATCAGAGGATTCTTACTAAAAGTTTTTAGCCAGGGCAATAAGTTTTGTTGTATAATGCATGTTTAAGATTATTTCTAGACAAACTTAAGTCTAGGTGGATGGGCCCATTTGTTGTGATAAAAGTTTATCCTTATGGAGCTGTGGATATTAAAGACTTGAGAAAATATTTAAAGTGAATAGACATAGACTGAAACCTTATTTTATAGGGGATCAACAAAAATTTAATGATGAAATGATGTTGGATCAACCAGAATAAGCACTGGTTACATCACGCTGATGATGTAAAACCAAGCGCTTTGTGGGATGAAACCCATAGTTATCAGAGTGTTTTTATTTTGATTATTGTTTTGTGTGTGATTAAGAAAATTAGGGTAGTATTTTTGAAACTAGTATGTGTTAGTAAAGATTTTAAGACTTTATTTATTGACCAAGACATGTTAGAATGAGAAATTGGATGTTAAGTTGACTAGTGCATAAATGTGCACTGGCGCTTAGGCTCCAGATTTGTTGCTTAAGCGCGACAATTTAAACACATGTGCGAAATTAATATTCTAGAAGGTTTAACCTCCAATTAGTTTGTAAAAATTTGCCAACATAGTTTCTAAATGTGTCTAGGAGTTATTGTAAGGATTTAGGCCTATAAATAGAAGGGTTTTGTGAAGAAACTTCACCCTAGATCATTTCTAGCCCAAAAAGTCTAAGAGAAAGTGAGATTTAGAGAAAATGTCTTCATGCGAGATGGATTTGAAGAAGAAGGAAGAAACCATGAGGAAGAAGTTCATTAGTCAAAGTGCACAAAAGATGTATAACGGTTTCTTAGCTATTAGAATTAAAGGGATGTCAGAGAAGATCAATAAAATTGAGAATACTATGGATTTATTGGAGACCAAGGTACTTGAGTTGCTTGCACATCTAGAGCATATTGGATGGCAATTGAAGATGCAATTTAGCCACACAAGTTATATAGAGGAAGCAGANAAACGAGCTTCATCCTCAATTCTTGTGTTTATCCTTCGAAATAGATACAGAATTTGAGGTACAATGCTCTTTCATTTTAAACTATGAAAAACATGAGGTCAGCTTGATTTCATACTTCAACGTCCTTCCAAGGCGGGCGACGGGATTTCGATTCCGGTGACCGACAGCTTCTTACGGGCAACCCCACAAACCAACCCGAAATAACGTCGACAGCTTCGGCGACTCCGCTAGGGACAAGCTTTTCTCTCCATACAAATCAAGAAATATTATCTTCACACATTGGTAATATTTCCATGTCCCCCTTGGACCAAATTACTCTTCTTCCGTTGGCATACTTTACCCATTTCTATCTTAGGAAAGTATAACTAACTCCTTGGACTTCAGGACTAGCTGTTCAACCATCTTTGAACAGAGGGGTTCAGAAGGCCATTAAGGACTCTTTAAATTTTCATGTGGGGTCGGACCCCCAATAGGTGTGTCGGTGGACTGGTTCCTCCTGGGCGTTGTACGTTGTAAAGTTGGTCCTGCACTGGGTCCTAAACTTTGCATTTCTTCGTCTCCTTCGAGTTTGAGTTTATTTTTCTGTGAATCAAGCCATGTTGTTGCACCTCTTCATGCTTATTCAATTTGTTAATTTCAACTCTTCGATGCTTTAATCACAAGTGAATAACAAATTTGAAACATAAAATAATAAAGAATGCTCAGTTTATAAGACACGTGCATCAATTTGAGTACTTCTATCGAAGCTGCAAGGCACGGGACATCGCTGACTTTCGAAAATTCTTCAAATGACAGGAACGATGTCTTTGCCAAAGTTGATATTTTCTTTTGCCTCTGGAATGGAGTTCGCTCTCAATAGGGATGAACTGCCTGACCTGGCAGTTATTAAGTTTGGACAAGGGTTTGATGATATCGGAGTTAAGTTCGGGAAGGTGGTCGTCACTGTGATGAAGTTTGAAACAGATAAGTCTGTTGAACCTATTGTAGAGTTCAACTTGAAGTCTACCAAAGAATTCTCCCCTTCAAACGTGTTGATTGAAAAGAGCCCTACTAGTCTTGAAAAGTCTGTAGTTGGGAGCGTTGAGATTATTCCGAGAACTGTTTTTACTCCTACTACCGGATACACTGTCACCGTGCCAACTCTTTTGCCGAGTAATGGAAAAGAAATTCTACATGAGGAAGTGTCAGTTGACGCTTATGCTCCACTACTTTCTGGGTTCGAGATTGAGTCCGATCCAAAGCCTGGACAACTGATAAAGGCACAAGAAAGGAGGCTCGACCAGGAAATTTTGAAAGCCAAATAGCTTCGACAATGCCGCCAACAACAGGCACAATAGTATGGTCAGTCTAGCCAACAACCGCCTCAGGAAAGATCATACCGAGCAGAGAATAAGAGGATATCCATGGCAGAACAACAGAAAGTGGAGTATTCCTTCAAAGAAGAAGCCGTGTCAAAGATGTTCCATAAATTGCTAAAGGAACAAGGATTTAGTCTACCAAAGCCGAAAAAGCCAGAGGAGGCCGATATGAAAGATTATCCTCAATATTGTCCATACCACCAGTTACTCGGCCACACCATAGAAAACTGCTTTATCTTCAAGGATTGGCTTAAGAAGAATTTCAAAAGTGGAAATGTAACGATCTCGAAAGAGTATTTGAAAGAACCTGAAAAGGGTTCTGTAAATATGATTTCGGTTGATTCAATTAACTTCTACACAACCACATCGGTGCTCAACAAAAGAAATGATATTCTTCAGAAATCTCCAATTGACCTAAAAGTAATCAAAGGAAGGTCAATCAACGGTAAGCTGGAGAGACTCCGAGCCAATCTTGTGCGATTATCTGAAGAACAAGGAAAATATATGAATGATGAAGATTACAATGTGTCATATTACATGAATGAAGGATTAACAGAAATCAATGTCATCGAGACCCAGGTTGAGGTATCTGCGCATGACACTCCATCTTCTGGTGTGGAGAATGCCGCGGATGAGAGGAAAGGGCCCACCCAACAAAGGGACGAACAGATCAATCGTCTCAAAAAGAAGATCGGAGAATTGACGATCACCGTGATTACAATGTAAAGACAGTCACAATCACCACAGATGACACTTTCGGAAATGAACCAACCAGAAATCATTCATGTTGCAGATGAAAGAAAAGAATTCACCTCTGATGAACAACCGAAGAAATACTCTGTCCAAAGCGTCATTCCAGAAAATGAATTTAAAAAAATGGTCGAGCAGGTTCGGGGGGCCTTAACCCAGTCTAGGGGTGGTGCATTGATTTTAAAGGGTAGACCTTACCCGGAGGAGTTCGATACCGTACCCTACCCCAAGGGTTTTGTGTCACCAAACTTTAAGCTATTTTACGGGACAGGAAATCCTAGACAACACATAGCACAGTTTCGAGCCAGTTGTGGCAATACAAGAAACAACGAAGCTTTACTCTGTCAACAGTTCGTCAGCAGCCTGTCAGGAGTTGCTTTCGATTGGTATGTCGAGTTGCTCAACGAATCGGTGAAGACATTTGACGAGTTAGAACTGTTGTTTGTAAAAAGATTTGCCGGACTGCAGCATCATATTTCTATTGGAGATCTCATGATGGAAAAACAAAAGCCTAACGAGACTCTACTAGATTATATTTTGAGGTGGAGAAATCTTAGCATGAAGTGTGAGCCTCAACTACAGGAACAACATGCAATTAAGATTTTACTCAAAAGCATCCATTGACCGATAGTTTTTTATGCTTAAAGGACTCACAATCAAGTCTTTCAAGAAGTTACTCAAGAAAGCTAACAATCTGCAAGAAGAAGTCAAGCATATAGATTCTCATGAGAAGGCTGAGAAGTCCAGGATAACCAAGATAATCGAGAAGAAATCTGAGACAGTTGCTATGGTTAGCAGGGAAAAATGACAATTTCAAATACAAGCCGAACAATGTCAACAAACCTTCAAACATCCTCGTCAAAATATTCATCAATCATCTCAGCAGAGACCTTACCAGACATATGAAAGGCAAGTTCCAATCATGAGCACTCGATCAAATGGGATATATTCTTTTAAAGATGAAGCAACAAAAAAGATGTTCCGGAGTCTGATCAAGAATCCTGAGTTCAAGTTACCTAAGCCGAAGAAGCCCGATGAGGCCAACAAGGCGAGATATTGCCCGTACCACAGATTCATCAGACACACCATAGAAGAGTGTTGCAGTTTCAAAGACTTGCTTGAGGTGAAGTTCAAGAATGGGGATGTAACAATCCCGGAAGAATATTTGAAAGAAACCTGAAAGAGGTTATATCAATACGATTTCGGTCGATTTGTTTGTTCTAACCCATTCGTTTGTAACTGCCAACAAATGAAATGCCTCTCGGCTACTATTGTATTACTATTTTTGTTTAAATGGGAAATTAGCATAATCAATGTTAGTCTATTCCATCCCTCCCACCGCAATTAATGAGAAGAAAGGGTTTGTTGTTGTTCAAGATTGTGCAATATTTAAAAAAAAATTGATCACCTCGAAAGGAAATTTTGGATGTTTTGATAAGACTATGACTTCAGGGGAGAATGAAATTAATGCCCTAATATCTGAGTCATCAACTTTAAAGAATTTAGACCGGTTCCTAAGTTGATTTCAAAATAAGATAGTGTGGTTGAAATACGAATAGTTGACTCGGGATATCACGAGCCTTTTAATTTCCTGCCACGTGACTGGGTCCTGACTTTCAAACGAGTTATAATATCCCAGAATTCGACTTAAGAAACATTTGAGGATATTAGTCAGGGGAGTTTCGACATTCAAAATCTTTAAAAGAAATATATTCCACCAGATATAGTAATTCTCAGAAAACAAAGGGAGCAAAAAAAAATTGTTGTGTGAAAATTCCCTGATAAGAAGCTTGAGGTGAGCATAAAATCAAAAATTGGTGTCTGAATTAAGACATTCAAAATCTTTAAATCATGCTCTACCAGATATAGTAATTCTCAACAAAACATGCAAAAAAAAAATAAATCAAAGCAAAATAAAAGTCTCCCTGAGAAGAAGTTTGAGGTGGACATATAATAAAAACTTGGTGTCTGAGTTTCCTCTGATTAATGAAACTTAAAATGACCTCTTTAAAAAAATTCTTCTGATATTATATTCAAGAAAAAGTTCAACGATCTTAAGTCTTTTGGTCGGTCAATTAATTGAGTCAGAAATATCTTTAGAAAACAAAAAATATTTTGATCACACGACCAAAATTCTGAAATCTGCTTAGGCTCAGAAAGAAAGAATTAAAGACATGATAATGATATTAGCAGTTAATGGAAATTCAAGCCTGAAGTCATATCCTTCAGTTTCCAACAAATACAACTCCAACTTCAACTCGAAGAACGTTAGAAAGCTTTCTCAAAGACAACTTCAACAACCTTTACAAAATCTGCAATAAATAAAATGATGACTGCTACAAACGAAGCTACGAACTTACTACCTCTTCAGCCATGGTAGCTGTAGAAATAACACATATGTTATGTGTACTTGAAAGAGTATAGTTCTGATGATACCATAAGGATGCGCTATTTTCTACACTTGTCGTTTGTCAGTGGACGATACTTCAAGAAGTATTGTACCTTGCAATGTTTCAGAGACAAAGACTCATTCTTAGAAGCTCAGACGTCTTGCTTGTCAAAAACTGGGTCCAAATCCTAACAAAAAGAAAAGAAAATGATAAATTTCTCGAGTTCGATGTTTCTTACTCTTTGCTTGTGTAGCACAACTACCTTGGTCTGCACCAGTTTTCATCATATCCTCGCAGAATTTCACATTCTGCATAAAATCTCACAAAGTTTCACAATTTTTCCTCACCAATGTCAATCTTCATAAATTCTACTAGTTTCACATGAATTCAAAACACGATATTTTAGAGGATGAGGATTTCACATCTGATTCTGTATTGCTTTCCAATGATTCACACGATATTTTAGAGGATGAGGATTTCACATCTGATTCTGCATTGCTTAGCAATGATTCACACGATATTTTAGAGGATGAAGATTTTACCTCTGATTACGCATTGCTTAGCAATGGTTCACACAATATTTTAGAGGATCACGATTTCACATCTGATTCTGCATTGCTTTGCAATGATTCACACGATATTTTTGAGGATGAGGATTTCACATCTGATTCTGCATTGCTTAGCAATGGTTCACACGATATTCAAGAGGTTGAGGATTTTACATCTGATACCGCGTTGCTCTAGGAGCTCATCTTATTGCAATCTTTCAAATCAAATTCTAGAGGTTGAAGATTTTACATTCGATACCGCGTTGCTTTAGGAACTCATCCTATTGCAATCTTTCAAATCAAATTCTAGAGGTTGAGGATTCTACATCTGATACCGCGTTGCTTTAGGAGCTCATCTTATTGCAATCTTTCAAATCAAATCTAGAGGTTGTAGATTTTACATCCAATACCGCGTTGCTTTAGGAGCTCATCCTATTGCAATCTTTCAAAATGATATTTTTGAGGTTGAGGATTTCACATCTGATACCGTGTTGCTTTAAGTTCTCTTCCTATTGCAATATTTCAAATCAAATCTAGAGGTTGAGGATTCTACATCTAATTTTGCGTTGTTTTAGGTTCTCATCCTATTGTAATATTTCAAATCAAATCTAGAGGTTGAGGATTTTATATCTGATTTTGCGTTGTTTTAGGAGTCTCTCCTATCGCAATCTTTCAAATCAAATCCTACGATATTCTAGAGCTTAAGGATTTTATATCCGATTCTGCGTTGCTTTAGGAGTCCCTCCTATCGTAATCTTCTGAATCAGTCCTAAGTTTCTGATTCTTTACATTTGAGGTCGGACCTTACATTTCGACACTTTCTTTTGAGAATTGACCTACATTTCAATTCTCATTTCCGAATCAGTCCTAAGTTTCTGATTCTTTACATTTGAGGTCGGACCTTACATTCCGACACTTTCTTTTGAGAATTAACATACATTTCAATTCTCATTTATGAATCAGTCCTAAGCTTATGATTCTTTACATTTGAGGTCGGACCTTACATTCCGACACTTTCTTTTGAGAATTGACCTACATTTCAATTCTCATTTCTGAATCGGTCCTAAGTTTCTGATTCTTTACATTTGAGGTCGGACCTTACATTCCGACACTTTCTTTTGATAATTGACCTGCATTTCAATTCTCATTCCTAAATCAATCCTATATTTTTGACTCAATACATTCGAGGTCGGTCCTTACACTCTGACTCTCCCTCTTTTTGAATCGATATTTGAATCTCAATTCCTACCTCGGGTTCAACACTTACATTTTGACTCCCATCCTTTAGAGATCTTTGAAATTTTCATAACTCAAAATTCACTCTCCAGTCTCCAGCGAGAGTCCCTACTTCTCGGCTTGATTATGCACACAAACTGCTAATTCTCCAGCAGAAACAAGTCACACACACAACTCTACGCATACTTCTGAGGTCTGCTGATTTAGGAGTTTGTATTCATTTTTTTTATCTCGTCGGTCAATTCCAATACGCGCGGTGTGCTTGCCCAACACACCACATCTATTGGGGGTCCATTTTTTGACCTCATTATTGGTTGAGGTTTAGTTTGTCCCATTTAGTATCCTAGGGTCTAGCCATAGGACTTTTCCTGTTGACTATTCCTAGAAAACTAGATCTGGAACCCTCACCATTAGAAATTCTACCCNATAAATCCCAAATATTCCCAATTTCATTTCTCTCAACTACCACATGATCCAATTTGGCCAACTTGACCATCTTTAACCAAAATCCACAAATTGCCCTTTAAAGACTCAAATTTCCCCAAATCCAACTCAAATGTCCATCAATTGGATCTTAATTGACCCCAGTTCCAATCCTAAACTCAAATTAAATTTTGATATGACCAAACTAAACCAAATCCAAGCTCAATTGGTCCATGATTTGAGCCCAATTTAACTTTTTATATGACCAAACTAAACCAAATCCAAGCTCAATTGGTCCATGATTTGAGTCCAATTTTGATTTGGGTCAGAACCCCAATTTTGACCACATGACTTAATCACCAAATTGAAACCACAGTCTAGTCAATTGGCCTCAATTAATGTTGCACAATCTTTATAACATTCCTATACATCAAAATCAACCATCCATTGGCCTTGGTGAAGCCTTAAATCCATTTGATTTTGGCCTAAATCCAAAATTCCCAAATTTAGCCCCAAATTGGCTAAGTCCCCAAATTTCACCCAATTGATTGCCTTAACCTCCAAATTGGCATCCAATTCATGTTCAAAACTCTTCATGAGGTCCCTATTAACCATTCACAACAATCAATTTGGACTTAGCCCAAGGCTAACCCAAGCTAGACCCAAGCCTAGATTGACCATTAAAAATAATCAATTTGGACTTAGCCCAAGGCTAACCCAAGCTAGACCCAAGCCTAGCTCAACATGAAAACTCTTCATGAGGTCCCTATTGACAATTTACAATAATCAATTTGGACTTAGCCCAAGGCTAACCCAAGCTAGACCCAAGCCTAGCTCAACATGACCAAATTGAATAAAATTCAAAATTCCCTCAAATTGACCCTTCAATTGAGCTCAAACTACTTCCATCCTTCACCAAAGTTCTAGCCCAAGGCTAACCCAAGCTAGACCCAAGCCTAGCCCAACATGATCAAATTGATTAAAGTACAAAATTCCCTAAAATTGACCTTTCAATTGAACTCAAAACCATTTCCATCCTTCACCAAAGTTTCAAATTGACCCCCCAATTGGACTCAAAACCACTTCCATCCTCCACCAAAGTTGTTCCTTAGTCCAAGGCTAACCCAAGCTAGACCCAAGCCTAGCCCAACATGACCAAATTGATTAAAGTTCAAAGCTTAAGGCTAACCCAAGCTAGACCCAACCATGGCTAACCCAAGCTAGACCCAAGCCTAGCCCAACATGACCAAATTGATTAAAGTTCAAAATTCCCTCAAATTGACCCTTCAATTGAGCTCAAAACCACTTCCATTCTTTACCAAAGTTGTTCCTTATGATCATCTACACCATCTCAAATTGACCCTTCAATTGAACTCAAAACCACTTACATCCTTCACCAAAGTTGTTCCTTATGATCATCTACACTAAATCCAACAATAAATTGAGCCAATTGACATGGCTAACCTAGCCCAAACCCTAGTTTTGGTCATTTGCAACCACTTGGACCCATACACTAAATGTGGCCTAACCACCTTAAAGCCACCAAATTAACTCCACCACAGCCATTAGTTGGATCTAATGACCATTCCAAACACTATGAAACCATCTATATCAAGCCATGGACCAAAGGTCCCCCAAATTAAGGGATCTTATTTCCAAAAATGCACATGCTTAAGATATCTTTGCCAAATCCAAGCACATTTGCATTAAATTTCTTTGATGGATTCCTCTAGATTCGCTGAACTCCTAGCCACCTCCCCCTGGCTGGCCGGCCAGTCTAGTGGCCGAAAAAGCCCAAAACCGGGAGCCACACCCATGGCACCCCACCCAAATCAAACCTAGAGGCCAGCTCATCCAAATCAAACTATGGAGCTCCTCTGCCTTCCACCTAAGCACCACAATGCACCCAAACTTATGCCCTAAGAGCCACCCCATGGCCATTTTTTTAAAATCACCTCCCACGACCATGGGAGGTGTGCTGAAATTTTCTCAGAGAGGCTTCTCCAAACTTCACACAGGAACTCACCTCCACGGCCATGGGAGGTGTGCTAAAAATTTTCTCAGAGAGAGCTTCCCAAATCACTCACAGAGCTTCTTTGAGACCTCCATCACCTCCCACGACCATGAAGGGTGTGCTGAAATTTCCTTAGAGAGGCCTCTCCAAACTTCACATAGAGCTTCCCTAAGATCTCCTCAGTGCATTCCAACCGTTTTCCCTCACCCATTCCCCTTGTCGGAGCTCAATTTTAAGCTTAAAACCCTGTCGAAAATCAGGACAGAACCCGATACACATCCACACTCCACCACACTTCAATTGCTTGTGCCCACACCTTCACAAGAGTGAAAGAAGCTGAGCCCCATCAAATCCCCCTTCCATAGAGCCTCTACCATAGCTCTAGACCAACACCTGAAATCCCTATCAAATCCCCCTTCAACAGAGCCTCTACCATAGCTCTAGACCAACACCTGAAATCGAGCTTGGTCGAATTCATACCTAGACTTACACCAAGACCAGGGACTCAATCCCTAGCCTCCTTAGACCCCAAAGAAAGTGTCGAGCACCTCTGCTTCACACCAAGGTTAGGGACTCAATCCCTAGCCTCCTTGGACCCCAACGAACGTGCCGAGCACCTTTGATTGAAGCCTCCCTTCTCAGATCAACACCTGAAATCGAGCTTGGTTGAATTCATACCTAGGCTTTACACCAAGACCAGGGACTCAATCCCTAGCCTTCTTAGACCCCAACGAATGTGCCGAGCATCTCTAATCGAAGCCTCCCTTCTCACAGCAAAGGTATAAAACTCCTCCTCCTCCTGAGCTTATTTTGATTCTTCATTTACTTAAACTTGATTTCATGGTACCTTAGCCGTATATATGTCTTCGTCTCACTTAGACGAGTCCATAGGATCAAACCCGAAGAGATTTGGTTGAGTCTAGGCCGAGATCTTAAGGTTTTAGTCTGGACGGGCACGGGATCATTCTGAGGATGATGCGGGGAGACATTCGATCAAGCGTGTATCAAATGGACGGGGGAGATCGAGCTGGACGGCGCTTCGAGACATGAATAGCGGGCCGAGTAAGCAAGCTACGTGGACGACGGCGTCCAACGAGAGCACGCCACGCATGCTTTCGGAGCCGTCGTAGGTTGAGGTGGCACGCGCAGTTTAAATAGAAAAATAGGGGTATTTTCTTATTTATTTAATCCCCAAAACTTCAAAAATACATAACTTTGTATCTAAAAATCACAAAAATAAAATAAAAATACTCTCTTGCTCAACGAACAAAGGAGAATAATGTGGAATAATTTTCAAGTCCATTTGATGCATAAAATATTTTTAATTAATTAAACANACTCTTGATCGAAACAGTTTGAAATTTTCGACAAATTTGGTCTTTCTGTCCAGGTGCAGGCGTTCAGGATTGATTTCCAATAATGAATTAGAGAATACCTAGGGGCGCGAGACAACTCTCTCTAAGGAACTCGGCAAAATAGCCCCGTAACTTCGGGAGAAGGGGTGCCTCCTCAAAAAGGGGGTCGCAGTGACCAGGCCCGGGCGACTGTTTACCAA
>JXCR01145850.1:477934-581714 GCA_002079205.1 Phalaenopsis hybrid cultivar
ATAATTTCTATTTCTATCTATATAGATAGAAATAGAAATATATAGATAGAAATAGAAAGAGAAATGGATCTGATCTATAAATAATTAGACTGAATTTTGATCCTTTTTCTTACTTCTTTAGAGAAAAATAAATTTCATTTATACTCCTAACTCAAGTTGGATACTTTTAAAAGAGTTCAAAAGGAAATCCTTAAAATTTCTTGAGCTGTCTCTAACCTCTTTTTTTGTCTATTTTCAGATCTATCTTTTTTACTCATTCTGATCCAATTGTTGAGACAAGTTAAAAAAGTGTTTCCTTGTTCCGGAATTTGTTGTCTTTGCTTTGTGCTTTTTGAAATCATTAGGGTTTAGACATTACTTCGGTGATCCTTACCTCCTTTTCAAAAAGGCAGAAACATACTTTTTGTTCTTTCTATGGAAAAGGGAAAAATCATTTTATTCCTTTGTGATACACTCTTGATCGAAACAGTTTGAAATTTTCGACAAATTTGGTTTTTTTTATTTCAAACTTGTTCAATTTTGAACCTATCCATTTATCTATATTTAGATATTGATGATATATTTACAAAGTTGATCTAACTTATTGATTGTCAATGTTTCTGATAGCAGCTCCTTTACATTGTAATATAATAAAGTCCACAGGAAAGATAAATTTATCATCTTTTAACAAAACATCTTCTATAACTTCTTTGGGATAGATAATCGAACTATCAGCTAACTACAAAGTTACAGTTGCAGTTGAAATATCTCCTAAGCCCAACCTTCTAAAAATTCATAACGACATAAGATTAAGACTGGCTCCTAAATCACATAAAGCTTTTCCATAAAATCATTTGGCAATAACACAAGGAATTGTAAAACTTACAAGATCTTTAAGTTTTTCAAGAAGCTTTTTCTAAATTATAGCTCTACACTCTTCACTGAGTGCAATGGTCTCATTATCTACAAACTTCTTTTTTTTATTAAGTATATCCTTCATAAACTTCACATAGCTTGGCATTTGTTCCAAAGCTTTAACAAATTGAATGTTTATCGTTAATTTCCTCAAAATTTTAAATAATTTTGAAATTTGATTATCTTTATGTTTCTGCTTCAATCTTTGAGGAAATGGAGATTGTGGTCATTCTACAGTGATTTTAATTCGCTTAATGAGATTTTCTGACTCAAAATGAAAATCTTCACCAGATTTTTCATTTTCCACCTAAACCATTTCTACTTCAACTTCTTGTGGAACTCGATTTTCTAACTCTTTTCCACTTTTTAGTTTAATAGCTTTAATTTGCTTTTTGTTCTGATCTTTAGGATTTACTTCAACATTACTTGGCAATGTTCCTGGAGGTCTATTACTAAGTGCAGTAGCAATATATCTCAATTGATTTTCCATGTTTCTGATAGCAGCTCCTTTACTTTGTAATTGACTACCCATCTGCAACATCAATTCTTCCATTAATAACTTTTTCTTCTTACTCTGCAAATTATTAAAACCGTAGGGGTAATAAGGTTTATAAGATTGATTCCCTTGATTGTTGGAGTTTCCCAATGGGTTCGCAGTTATGTTTCCCCATTGCAGATTTGTAGCATAAGAATTATTGTTACTCCATCTAAATTTTGGATGATGCTTCAAGCCAAGATTATAATAATTGGCATTAGGGTTATAAAAATGTTTGTTCATTGCATTTAAAGTCTCATAATAAGATTAAGATTCTATCATTTGTCCTTTTGAGTTTTCCTCAAACATAAGTACTGTCTGAGAATAATTCATTCCATATTGATCTATCTTCTTTGATATAACAACTATTTAGGCAGCTAACATAGATGTTGCATCATAATCATGAATACTAGCTACTCTTTTGGATTTACCCATTCAGAGGGCCATTGAAAATTATTAGTAGCCATCAATTAATGAATATGCTTCATTGAATGTTTTTAACATTAATGATCCACCAACAATAGCGTCAATTATCAATCTAAAAGATCCAACCAACTCCTTATAAAAAGTTTGAAATATTAACCAATCTGGCAACGCATGGTGTGGACACTTTCAAACTGACAAAAAGATGTGATATCATTTCTAAGCTCATTAGTTTTTTTATGGTGAAAAATATTTAGATAAGAATTTCTGTGATAAATCTCCCCATGTTTTGATAGATCCTGGTGCTAATGTGTTTAACCACATTTTAGCTTTATCCCTTAGTGAAAAAGGAAAATGTTTAAGTCTGACAACATCACTTGACACTCTATCATATTTAAATGTAGCACATAATTCTAAGAAAACTAACAAGGTGTAAACTAGGATCTTCAGTAAATGTTACTCCAAACTGATTGTTTCGTATCATATGAATAATAACAGGTTTATGCTCAAATGAATTGGTAGCTACAACAGCATTTTGAATACTCAAATAAATTTCATCTGCTGTAGGATTTGTATAATCTCTTAAAGGCCTCTGATGATGTTTATTTTTATTTCCAACATTATTTAAATTACAAGTCATTTTACTAAACTAATCTTTCTATTTTTGTTGTTTTCAAAATTTTGTAACAGTTCTTTCCAGCTCAGAGTCATAAGGTACTAAATTTTTCAGATCTTACACTATGCATAAACTGAATAAAGCAAGTAATTAAAAATAAGCAAACACACTAAAATAAGAAAATATTCAAATTAAACTGCAAACACTCTTTTTTTTATATTTTTTAAAATAAAATAAAAATACTAATTTTTTCCGTTACTTCCTCGACAACGGCGCCAAAAAAGTGATATGAGATTTTTTATATGCAAATATTTAAGAAGTTGACTCCACTCAACGCCGCCAAAAAACTTTATGTAGGCAGATTTATAATAAATATGCAGTATAAACCTAATAAAAAAACTTTTTTATAAAAATAATTTATATTTTAATACTCTTTTTAAACTGCCAAACCTTATTTAATATCAATGCAAGTATACGTATCACACAAGTAATAAAGGGCTCTAATAGAGTCTTAGATATCGATCCCATAGGAAAGTTGGAAAATCCTAAAGTAGATTATGAAAATTATTCTATATCAAAAAATAAAAAATAAAAGTAAAGTGCAAAGTTTCAAAATTGACTACTCAGGTGAATGCTAATTAAAATGCAGATGTAAGACTATAGAAATTAAACTAAACCAAATACTAAACTTTCAAAAGTAAAATTGCAAAAATTAAACAAATTTTTTGTTGTGACGAAAATCTAAAATTTAAGAAAGTGTCCTTCCCATTTACAAAGAGTATATGGTTTGTGAAGAAACTGAAATCATTTGAAAAAATGTATATATAAATTGTTTTGTGCCAAATATGAGCAATCATTTTCTTTAGCCTCTTCCAAGTGCTATAAAGAATATTGACTAATCCAGAGTTTGGTCCCTAATTTTGTGGTTAGGCTGGGAGAATACTGGTTGCCACTCCTGAGCTCCCATAACTCCCTCCCTTGAGGGCTAACAATCTCGCAATAGTTTACTGAAGTTTGAGTTGTTGTAGATTCCGGCACCTCTGGAACCAATTTTGGTGCTTTTGGTGTTGCTTCTTTGTAAAATGGTGCCTCCAGCCCCATATTGCTAAAATGCTCTTTTTTTACTCCAAATTTCTTCATTTTTCCTTCTTTTTGCTTCAATTTCATAAAGTTAATATAACTACAATAAAACATGAAAATACCCTTCTGTAAAGTGCAATATCAATAAATTTAAGAATAATATTAATACATAAAATTGCACATTATTTTGGTGTATCAGTAGGCACATTAGTTGGTGTATCCGCTGTGTCAGTAAACCATTTTTTTTTATGGCCAATAAGTTCCACTATCTAATACAATAAATTAGATAAGGTTTATATTACTTGTGTTCTTAAATTCTTTATAGAGGCAAACCCGTAAATTTAATCACAACTAAGATGACTGAAGTTTCCTAAGAATACTTTTAATTAAGATCAGTGGTTCTGCTTTCAAAAGTTTTAAAGTTTAAGTCTTTAAGGATAGACGTAGATTAACAAATGGGAGTGGCTCAACTAGGAACAACTTATTTTTAAGAATGCAAGAGAATGAAAGGTAGGGGATATCACGGACCCGAGGGAAAACCCCGATGACCTCCGAAACTATCCTATTATGTGCCTTTGTGTTTTGAAGTGTTATTATTTTATCCTTCAATCATGTCATTTTTAATTATTAAGGACTTATATTTGCATGATACGATTGTACAATTAGCCTACAAAGATATGAGGATTTATACCGTAAAACACGATAACATCAAGATCCTAAAACGAGTTAGGAATTATATTGAACAACATGACTATGTAAAGTCAAAAAGATGAGTTGGGGATTTACGATGTACTAGAAAAGCTGATACACCTAAATTATATAGTGTTGTTAGACGCATTTTTATACCTATTTTTGAGATATTTCTCTTTAATTGAAGGAATTTGTGTGTTTTTCTTTCAGGTACAAGTAAAAAAGTGAAAAATTCTAAAAGAATGAAAAAGGATCAACTTTGGAGGAAAGATGTTAAAATTGTGCTAAAATGTTTTGGTGCGTAGCGCCAGATCCAACGCTTAAGCGCCAGTTAAACAGAGAAGTTTGCACCTAAGCGCTAAAGGCCCCGCGCTTAAGCGCCTGAGACAGTTATTTGGCGGTTTTCCTCATTTGGCCAAGCTTTGAAGAGGTATTTGAGGTACCTATTGGCTAAAGAGGGTGGTTATGACCACTAGGAACGAAAATATTATTAAAAGACTTGAGAAAGGAGGCATCCCTTGGAGAGTACATCGAATTTGGACACATTTTGAAAAGTTTCCAAGGCACTTCTTGGAAAATTTATAAAAGAAGGAAGTAGAGACATTTGAAAGGGGTGCTTGAAGTCCTGAAAAGTGCTTAAAAAGGGAGAAATTTTTAGGCACCACAAAAATTTACTTTATCCTTTTTTTTAGTTTTATTTTGAGAGTTAAGAGTGTTGTAAAAGAGAAGAGATTCAAAGCAACTTCAAGAGTTTGGTGGAGGATTTGAGATAAGTTTTTATCTTTTATTTTTAAATAACTTTTGGTTTTAATCGAGACTTCTTGTTGGTTTGACAATGATTTCTACTTTTAAACTAAAGATGTGGTTTTGTTTTCTCCATGGATTCTGAGTAGTTTTCTTTATCTTTCTTCTTAAAATGATAAACTTCTTTGGTTTTAATTGAGACTTGTTGTTGGTTTGACAATGATTTCTTCTTTTAAACTAAAGTGTATTTTATTTTCTCTATGGATTCTGAGTAGTTTTCTTTATCTTTCTTCTTAAAATGATAAGTAATTAATGGTGTTGGATGGTAGTTGCGGACAGTATTAATCTTTAATGTTGGAAGAAGTTGTGATGATTCAATTCTATGTACTTCATTTACTTCTTAATTTAACGAATCCATATGTTAAAATTTATTGTGAGAACATGTAAGAATTCAGCTGATAATGTCTCAGTTAACGATTGGAAAGAATCAGATCAGGTTGTATGAGTGAGAATGTAATTCATATGATTTTCTGTAAATAAATAGGGAAATAATCATTTAAGGGTATGGAGTTAGAGGAATTTAAAGTGACAGGTTAAAGCCCCGAACTTGGTTTGTTATTTTTGGTTCTGATACGAGATGTTAGCCCCAAGTGGAAGGACTCAAGGGAACTCTAGAGTAAGAGCTAGTGTCTTCCCTACCTAGCCGGTCTTCAGAACTATTCAAACTTTAAATTAGCCAATATTATTTATAGCATCTCAGGTAAGGGTAAGGAATATAATTGATATTATTTAGCACAACACAATTTTCATACTTCCACAACAAAATTCCTATGCTTATTACTGATTCATGACAAGGAGAAAAAATATTCTCAAATTCAATGTTTTTCTTTTTCAGAAACTTAAGTTATCTTTTTAAATTATTACTGTTTTGTCAAAATATCAAAAATACCAAAAAGATTTAAATTTTAATTACTATGAATACATCTCTAATTTAAGTAATTATCTTTTTAAAATATAAATTTTGTTGTTCAATACATCATATTACATAATTTCCCTATGGGTTCGATATTTAGGTCTTAATCAGAAAGTCCTATAATACTTGATAACGATACGTATAATTGCGTAGTATCCCAATATATATATAAATTTAAAAGTTAAATTATTATTTTATTCAGGATAAATTCTTAACTCTGTTGCAAAGTAAGGAAATATAAGTGAAAATATAATCAGAGTCATTGTTATAATGTTGCATACAAACAGTCGAGAACAAGTTTTTAGTATCGTTGTCGGGTATTAAAATCTTCAAGTTGTGGTGTCAACTTCATAAATTCTACATATAAAACATATCGGGATAAAGTTTTTGGCACCGTTGTTGGGGACATTAATTGATTTAAAAGCAATTTTATATTTTTTAGAAAGTCTTATTTACACTTTAACAATTATTGTATTTTATTTTGTGTGTTTTTGTTTATTTTTGATTTATGTTAGTGTATGCGTAGTTCAAGTTCTGAAGGACTAGTGCTCTATGATTCTGAATTAGAAAGAACTGTTAAGAAAATCAAAAAAATTAAAAAAATTAAAAACCTTGAAAAATCTAAAACAATTACAGAAATGGTAAACCAAAATAATCAAAATGCTGAAATTCATCAAGAGTATAGACCTTTACGAGATTATGCCAACCCTACCATAGATGAACTTCATTGTAGTATTCAAAAACCTACTGTAGTAGCTAATTCATTTGAGATTAAACATGTTGTTATCCAAATGATATCAAATAATCACTTTGGGGGATCACCAACTGAAGATCCAAATTTACATCTTACCAATTTTCAAGAATTGTGCGCTGCATTTAAATATGATGGTGTATCAGATGATGCCATAAGACTTAGGTTATTTCCTTTCTCACTGGGGGATAAAGCTAAAATTGTTGAATTCATTAGCACTTAGATCTATCAGAACTTGGGGTGATTTAACACAAAAATTACTTGCTAAATATTTTCACCAGAAAAAACTGCGAAGCTTAAAATGATATTACATGTTTTAATCAATTTGACGGATATCTATTTATGAAGCATGGGAATGAATTAAAAGAACTCTTAAGAAAGTGTCCACACCATACTATACAAGATTTTTTAATAATTCAAACTTTTTATAGTGGATTAGTTGGATATCTCAGATTTATTAGTGATGCCGTTTTTGGTGGTTCATTGATGTCAAAACCATTTCTTGATGCTTATGATTTAATTGAATAAATGGCTATCAATAATTTTTAATGGCCTTCGGAGAGGGTGAATCCAAAGAAAGTAGCCAATTTTCATGAATCTGATTCATTTACTATGTTAGCAAATCAAGTTGCTGCAATTTCAAGGAAGTTAGACCAATTTAGAATGGAATTTTTCTAACCAATTTCCATGATTGAAGAGAATTCATTAGGCCGATGACAGATTCTCAAGCAGCATCATTTCAATTTTCATGATTGAAGAGAATTCATTATGTCAAATGGTAGATTCTCAAATATCATTAGAAACTTTGAATAATTTCCATGATTGAAGAGAATTCATTAGACCAAAAGGTAGATTCTCGAGAAACATTAGAAACTTTGAATGCCATAAATAATAAGAAGAATAACCCATATTCAAATTATTATAACTCATGTGGAAGAACCATCCCAACTTTAATTGGAATAACATTAGAGGTGGTAATAATGAACAATGAGGGAACAATCAAGAAAACCCATTGGGAAACTGGAACAACCAAGGGAATAACAATTATAGATCTACTTATCCTTCAGATTTGAATAGTAATACATAATTTAAGTAGAAGAAGTTATCTATAAAAGAAGTGGTGTTATAAATGGGAAATTAATTACAAAGTTAAGAAGCTATAATTAGAAATATTGAGAACCAATTTGGACAAATATCAAATTCATTAAGTAATAGATCCCAAGGAACACTTCCTTATAATAATGAAACAAATTTGAAAGACCAAAATAAAGAGCAAGTAAAAGCGGACGCTCCAAAAGATTTTGAAAGACCTATTTCTCCGCTGAAAATTGACTTGGAAAAATCACCACCTCCATTTCCTCAGAGACTCCATCAACAAAAGTTGGATAAGCAATTTTCAAAATTTATGAAAAATTTTAACAAGCTTACCATTAATATTCCATTTGCTGAAGCCTTAGAACAAATGTCAAGCTATGTAAAGTTTATGAAGGATATTCTCAACAGAAGGAGGAAGTTTGAAGACAATAAAGTTGTTGCACTTAGTGAGGAGTGTAGTGCTATAATTCAGAAGAAGCTTCCTGAAAAGTTTAATGATCCTAGTAGCTTTATAATTTCATGTGCAATAGGAGACAGATTTTATGTGAAAGCTTTATGTGATTTAAGTGCAAGAATTAACCGTATGTCATTATCAATATTTAAGAGATTGGGATTAGGAGAAATAACCCCTACTACTGTACCTCTGTAGTTAGCAGATCATTCAATAACATACCCTAAAGGAGTTATAGAAGATATCCTAGTGAAAGTGGATAAATTTATCTTTCCTGTCGATTTCATTGTGTTAGATATGGAGGAAGATAAACAGATACCTATCATTTTGGGGAAACCTTTCCTAGCCATGGGAAGAGCAATGATAGATGTGCACAAGGGGGAATTAAAAATGCGCTTCAATGATCAAACTGTTACTTTTAATATTTCAAGATCAATGAAGTATCTTGCAAAAGGTGAAGATGATGAATGTTATAGAATGGATGTTATAAGATATCTGAGTGAATGCCATTTTAAAACTACTTATGAAGAAAAATTTGAAGAACAAGATTTGGAACATGAGAAAGAAGAGGAATTAGATCAATGCGAAGATCTTTTTAAGGAAGATTCAATCTATGTTCGAGAAATGTTTGAAATTTTGGACACGATAGACCAAGATAAATCATTTTGTCCATCAATTGAAAAACCTGCAGAACTTGAGGTTAAGTTATTTCCTGATCATTTAAAATATGCCTTTTTAGGAGATTCCTCTACTATACTAGTTATAATTTCCTTAAAGTTAACAATGGAAGAAGAAGAAAGATTGATGAAAAATTTTAAAAATTTTAAGAAAGCCTTTGGATGGACAATAACTGATATTAAAAGAATCAATCCTTCAATATGTTCAATTTGTATGCATAGAATTCATATGGAAGAGAATTACAAACCTAGGGTTGATCCTTAAAGGAGATAAAATCCTGTTATAAAATAATCTTTTAAGAAAGAAATTGTAAAGTGGTTAGATGCTTGAATTATTTACCCTATTTCAGATAGTGCATGGTTAGTCCAATTCATTGTGTTCCTACGAAAGGAGGAGTAACTATGACTGTGAATGAACATAATGAGTTAATACCTACTAGATAAGTTGTAGGGTGGTGAATATGCATTGATTATAGAAAATTAAATCTTGTCACTAGGAAAGATCATTTTCCATCACCCTTTCTAGATCAAATGCTAGATAGACTAGCTGGGCATAAATTTTTTTATTTTTTGGATGGATATACTGGTTATAAAAAAATACAAATAACTCCTAAGGATCAAAAGAAAAAAACTTTTACTAGTCGTGATGGTACTTTTGCTTTTAGAAGAATGCCCTTTGGTTTATGTAATGCCCCTGTTACATTCAAAGATGTATGATGACAATTTTTTGTGATTTAATTGAAAAGGGGATAGAAGTATTTATGGATGATTTTTCAGTGTTTGGAACTTCATTTGATTCATTTTTAGAACATTTATCAAAAGTTCTTAGCGCTGTGAAGAAAAAAATTTAGTCCTTAATTGGAAAAAATGCCAATTTATTGTAGCAGGAGGAATTGTATTAGGACTTCAAATATCAAAAAATGATATGGAAGTAGATCCTGCTAAAATTGAAGTGATCGGTAATTTACCTTATCCAATCAATGTAAGGGAAATTAGGAGTTTTTTAGGACATGTTGGATTCTATAGACAGTATATTAAACTTTTCAAAGATTGCTAAGCCTTTATGTCATTTACTAGAGAAATATGCAATTTTCAACTTTGATGAAGAATGCCTTAAAGCATTTGAGTTATTAAAAGAAAATTAGTCACTGCACCAATTATAGTTTCACCAGATTGGGGAAAATCTTTTGAATTGATGTGTCATGCTAGTGACTTAGCAATTAGAGCTATCTTAGAACAAAGATATGATCAAATTTTTAAATAAATTTTTTATGCTAGTAAAACTCTTAATGAAACTCAAATTAACTATACAACAACTGAAAAAGTGTTTTTAGCAATAGTATATGCCTTTGATAAATTTCGATCATATTTAATTGTAACTCATTATGTAGTGCATACAGATCATTCTGCTATTAAGTACTTAATGAAAAAGAAGGATGCTAAACCTAGACTTATAAGATGGATTCTTTTTTTGCAAGAATTTGACTTTAAAATAGTAGATAGAAAGTGGATTGAAGATCAAATTGCTGATCATTTGTCCAGGCTTGAATTAGAAAAACAACTTTGTTTTGAAAAAGAAATTAATGAACATTTTCTAGATGAAAAATTGTTCAATATTAATGAGTGGCGTGTTCCTTGGTATGCCGACATTGTAAGCTTTCTTGTTATTGATATTATACCTTATTGAATGATATATCAACTGAAGATGAAATTTATTTCTGAAGCTAAGACTTATTTATGAGATAACCCATTTTTGTATAAATAAGGAAAGGACCTGATTATTCGAAGTTATGTACCATTAGAAGAAACTTATGAAATTAACCAAAAATGTCATAATTATGATTTTGGGGGACATTTTGGTGTTGATAAAACAACATACAAAATTTTACAATCTGGATTCTATTGGTTTACTATTTTAAGAGATATTAATGAATGTATCAAAACTTGTGATAGATGTCAACGAGTAGGCAATGTTTCTAGAAGACAGGAGATGCCCCTCAAATATATGCTAGAAGTTGAAATATTTGATGTTTGGGGTTTAGATTTCATGGGACCATTTATATCATCTTTTGGAAATTTATATATAATGTTAATAGTGGATTATGTATCCAAATGGATAGAAGTTGTTGCTTTACCTCGATATGATGCTCAAAGTGTTACAAAATTTTTTAAAACAAACATATTTTGTAGATTTGGGATGCCGAGAGTTATCATAACTGATGGGGGAAGTCATTTTAGAAATCCATAATGGAGAATTTATTAAAGAAATATCATATAAATCATAGAATTGCTACTGCTTATCATCCTCATAGGAGAAGCTATTAAAGAAATATCATATAAATCATAGAATTGCTACTAATTATCATCCCCAAACAAGTGATTTGGCTGAATTATCCAATCAGGAATTTAAAAGAATTACGGAACAATCTATGAATCCAATAAAAATGGATTGTACAGTCAAACTTGACTATGCTTTGTAGGCTTATAGGATTGCATACAGAACTCCTATAGGAATGTCCCCATATAAGCTAATATTTGGGAAATCTTGTCACTTACCAGCTTAAAGCATATTGGCCGACTAAAGAGTTCAATTATAATTTGAAAGATGCTGGTGAGAAAAAAATATTTCAATTAAATGAGCTTGAAGAGGAATGAATCATATGAAAGTGCTAAGATTTACAAAGAAAAGATGAAGAAGTAACATGATCAAAGGATTCTTACTAAAATTTTCAGCTAGGGTAATAAGTTTTGCTATATAATACAAGGTTAAGATTATTTCGACGCAAACTTAAGTCCAGGTGGATGGGTCCATTTGTTGTGTTAAAAGTTTACCCTTATGGAGCTGTGGATATTAAAGATCCTAAGACTGATAATTTTTTTAAAGTGAATGGTTCCAGACTAAAACCTTAATTTGTAGGAGATCAACATAAATTTAATGAAGTAATGATGTTGGGTCAACCAGAGTGAGCACCGATTACGTCAGGCTGATACGAAGCGCTTCGTGGGAGGCAACCCATAGTTATCAGTGTGTTTTTGCTTTGATTATTTTTTGTGTGTGGTTAAGAAAATTGGGGTAGTATTTTTGATGTTATTATGTGTTAGTATTGATTTTAAGACTTTATTTACTAACCTAGACATGTTAGAATGAGAAATTGGACATTTAGTTGACTGGTGCAAAATTGTGCACTGGCACTTAAGCGCCAATATTTGGCGCTTAAGCGCGGCAGTTAAAAACTATGTGCAAAATTAAGTTTCCTGAAGATTTAACCGCCAATTGGTTAATAAAAATGTGCCAAGTCAGTTCCAAGACGTGCCTAGGAGTTATTAGAAGGATTTAAGCCTATAAATAAAAGGGTTTTATGAAGGAATTTCACTCCAGATCATTTTCAGCCCTAAAGTCTATAAGAGAGAGAGAGATTTTGATAAGATGTCTTCATGGGAGATGGATATGAAGAATAAGGAAGAGACCATGAGGAAGATATTCATTAGTCAAAGTGCAAAAGAGATGTTTAATGATTTCTTTGTCAATAGGATCAAAGAAATATAAAAAAAATCAACAAAATTGAGACTACCATGGCTTTACTTGAGACCAAGGTAATTGAGATTCTTGCACTTCTTGAGCATATTGGATGGCAATTGAAAATGCAATTTAGCCATACCAGTTATATAGAGGAAGCAGATAATGAGATGTTTCTTAAGAAGAAATGGATTGAAGAAGATAGTATCAGAGCTCGTCACCACTGTCCATTTTATCAACTTTATATTCTGATTGCCTCAGGAGAGACTAATGAAAAACCAGAGTTTGTCATATCAAATGAAAAATGGAATTAAGTTCAATGTCAGAGTTTGTTTGTTAGGAGTCGTTGTTTTTATGTGTTAGTGCTTAAGTCTTGTTTTTAGTGTTTATGTCTTTATGTGTTTAATTGTAAATGTTTGTTAATTTTTTGTGCATAGAAAATTTTCTCATCCGAGACTATTTGGAGTGAGAATTAAGTGTTACATGTATTTCCAATAGCTTGTTAATGAATATACATTTGTTTGTGTGAAAATTAGTGTTATTTAGCCTCAAATTGAGTTGATTTATATAGATAATTTTGAGAAAGAGGAGAGTTAAAGGAGATGAAATAGTCATTTAAGTGTTATAAGACCATTTATGGGTGGCGTACTTAAGCAAATGGTGCATTTTACATAAATTTAAAAATCTCAAAGATTGTGCACTGGTGCCTAAGCACCTCATTCTAGCGCTTAAGCGCAAGGTAACTTGAGAGGCAGGCGCCTAAGCGCCACTAATCCGCACTTAAGCGCTGGTTCATGAAAACAGGTTCGTGAAAGGTTAAAAGTGAAAAGTTAACCCAAAATTCACCATTTTTTACTCTCTCATCACCTTCAAGCTTTTATAATCATGAGTTTGGAGAGCTAGGGCACACTATTAAGTGGAGATTTCTTGGTGGAATTAAAAAAAATTGCTAGATTCGGATTTCTTAAGGTAAGAACTTTACTTCTATGCAAAAATTATGGATTTCACCATGCATTTTAAGTACACTTGGAAGAATTAAAAAATTCAGTATTCATGGCGAAAAGTTAGGGAAAATCTATGGAATTTGCATAGGAAGTGTAGTTTATGCTTTTAAAAGTTTAGTTTAGTAGTTTAAACTTGATTTTTGAAGTTATTTTTGGAATTTTATAAAATTGTAGAATGACACCAAGTATAAAGAGGAGTAAAGGAAAGATCGCTTTTGATTAGAGCAAGTTTGTGAGTTTGAAGGCTCAAGATAGGTACAGTCATGCATTCCAATCATGAAAGCTTATCCAAGAGCATTATTTTAAGAGTCCAGGTGGATTTGTAGAAGATTTGATCATTCGCGGACAATGGGAACGATTCTATTGTTTTTCTGTTGTTGCAGTTATTTCTGTTGTTAAGGAGTTCTATGCAAACCTACATGAAGCTGAAGATGATAGAGTCATGGTTTGAGGAAAGTTGGTACCTTTTTCATCGGAGGTAATCATATTTTTATACCATTTGAAAATTATAGTTCAACTGAGACATAGCTAGATGAGATTATTTCTTATTTGAATTTTGGAAAAGGACTCTGGAAAATCACTAATGAGTGGAGAGTCAATTTTTCCACGTCAAAGTTAAGTGCACCTTCGAAGTCATCGCAGTATTTTGTTTCTGCTCATCTGCTACCAACAAATCATCTCAGTGAAGTTACCAGAGAGAAAGCAACATTAAATTATTATATCCATGAAAGAAAGCTCACCAACATTGGAGCTTTGATATATCAGAATATAATCAGTTCTGACACTGTCGTTACTACTGCAGGTCTGGGATTTGCTTCCTTGATCTTGTCTTTATGTGAGCAGGCTGGAGTGAAAACTGATAGCTGAGAGGAAGTACAGTTGCCTCTAAAGCCTATTACAAAAGTGAATGTGAAGACTTATTCTGCAAATTCTATTTTTGGCTGGAAAGGAGAATTTTCAAGGAGTTATGGAATGGAAACATCTGCTGCTTCTACCTTTGCTGCTTCTACATCTAGACCATCTACCTCACGTGCTTCTACTTATATGAGGTGAGTCTACTAAGACCCAAGATCAATTATTACAGAGTATGTTGAATAATATCAACTATACTACAGATACGGTAAGAAATTTAGAAAGCTTTACAGGTCATATTGATAGGTATAATAGAAGGAAAAGTGATTATGAAGAGAAATTTCACTCATCTTTTGAGAGCCTCATTAAGGGTAACCCAGGAGTGCAATTTCCTCCATATCAACAATAACCTGATTATGAGTTTATAGATGTCCGGGATAGCGGTGATTCTGAGAATGAGGAGTGGCACTGAGAGGTTTTATTTTATGTTTGTATTATGTTATGGACTATGTTGTCTGGGCTTGCTACATTTGCTTTTATGTTTTTATTTGGATTATGTGATGGTTTGGACTTATATTTAATTGTTATTATGATATTGTGTTTTGTTAGTATTTTGTTTTAAATTCTCGGGTAGTAACTACTGTTGTGTGTTTATTACTACGTTAGTTAGTTAAGAATTGAATTTAATTATATTTCTTTTGGAAAGTTGAAAATCTTGCTAACTTTAGTTTTAAATTTTAAACTTTGAAAACTACTACCCTGTATTTTTCTTTTATATAGTTAGTGTGTTTGTTTTTATGTTGATACTGTGAAGTCAAAGTTAGTATGTTTGTTTGTTTTTATGTTTATACCCACTACTTAGAAGTCTATTGAATCTCTACATGTTAAATTAAAATGAAAATGATAGAAAATTGATCAAAAATTAATTTTAGTCCTGTTTTTAGTTTTATACCTGTATACTTCGGATATAAAAAATTCTTGTAAGCATGTTTCTTCAATTTTCATTCCTGCTTATATATATCTGATGCTAAATTATTTAATCTATTAAAAATTTAAGTTTGGGGGGGATGAAAAAGATTTTTAAAACTTGAATTTTATTTGTTCTCAAATGTGCTACAAGTGATCTTGATTTAAAAATAAAAATGATCATATGTATGAAGTTATATTAGGGAAGTAAAATTTGATTTTAGAAATGAGTAAGAAAATTTTGTTGAAATTTTTAGTAATGAAGACAAACTTTACGTTAAAAGTTTTTATGGCAGAAAAAGTTTAATATAATTAACTTTCTTTTTTTTAAAAAAAATTATTTTTGAAAAATTTAGAAATTTAGACTTTTATATTTAATACTTAAATTTCTTTTATTAAAATAATTTTCAAAACTATTATTATATTTGTAAGTAAAATATTTAGATCCAGATATAGTAATCCTTGCCTGAAAAGAAAAAAAAAAGAAAAAGAAAAAGAAAAAGAAATGAGTAAGGGAGGAGAAGCTTAAGGATTAGTGCCTAATAGAAAATTGGTTCCACATTTGATCTTTTTAAATTATAAGACTATAGAAACTCTTAAGCATAAGGATATAATATAGTAAGTAAAATTATTCTTAATAAAAATTTTAAGTGGAGATAATAAAAGTACTAAATTCTAAATTTGGCGAATCTACAATATTTATTAATTAAATAGGAACTCATATTTTCATATTTCTTGACATTAAAAATTTCTAAAACTTTAAGTTGGTCTCATTTACTGAATATTTTTTTCTAAATTTGACTACTATAATACTAAATCCAAATTTTTGTAACTCCTAAAAAATCTCATATACATATCACACTTGTTTAGTTTTTAAAGATTGAAGTGTCATTTGAGGACAAGTAACATTTTAAGTTTGGGGGATTTTGATATACCTAAAATATAAAGTGTTTTTAGATGCATTTTTATACCTGTTTTTGAGATATTGTACTTTAATGGAAGGTATTTGTGTGTTTTTCTTTCAGCTACAAGTAAAAAGGTGAAAAATGCTAAAAGGAGTGAAAAAGGATCAAATTTGGAGCAAATATGTGTAAATTGTGCTAAACTGTTTTGGCGCCTAAGCGCCAGATCCGGCAATTAAGCGCTGGTTAAACAGAGAAGGCCACACTTAAGCGCCAGAGGCTCCGCGCTTAAGCGCCGAGGCAGTTATTTGGAGGTTTTCTTCATTTGACCAAATTTTGAAGAGGTAATTAAGGCACCTATTGGCTAAAGAGGGTGGTTATGACCACTAGGAATGAAAATATTATTAAAAGACTTGCAAAAGGAGGCATCCCTTAGAGAACACATCAAATTTAGACACATTTTGAAGAGTTTCCAAGGAACCTCTTGAGAAATTTATAAAAGAAGGAAGTTGAGACATTTGAAAGGGGTGTTTGAGTTCTTGAAAAGTCCTTAAAAAGGAAGAGATTTTTAGGCACCACAAAAATTTACTTTATCCTTTTTGTTTTTAGTTTTATTTTGAGAGTTAAGAGTGTTGTAAAAGAGAAGAGATTCAAAGGAACTACAAGTGTTTGGTGGAGGATTTGAGATATGTTTTTATCTTTTGTTTTTAAACTTCTTTTGGTTTTAATCGAGACTTCTTATTTGTTTAACAATGATTTCTACTTTTAAACTAAAGTGTGGTTTTATTTTCTCCATGGATTCAAAGTAGTTTTCTTTATCTTTCTTCTTAAAATGATAAGTAATTAAAGTGTTGGATGGAAGTTGTGGAGAGTATTAATCTTTAATATTGGAATAAGTTGTGGTGATTCAATTCCAGATGTTAAAATTTGTTGTGAGAACAAGTAAGAACCGGGCTGGTATTGCCTTAGTCAACAATTGGAAAGAATCATATGAGGTTTTATGAGTGAGAATGTATTTCATATTATTTAGTGCAAATAAATAGGGAAATAATCATTGAAGGGTGTAGATTTAGACGATTTTAAAGTGACAGGTTAGAGCCCCCAACTTGGTTTATTATTTTAGGTTCTGATACGAGATGTTAGTCCCCAGGTGGAGGAAATCGAGGGAACTCTAGAGTGAGATCTAGTATCTTCCTTGCCTAGCCGGTCTTCAGAGCTATTCAAACTTTTAAATTAGCCAATGTTCTTTATAGCATCTCTAGTAAGGGTAAAAAATTTAATTGCTCCTATTTAACACAACACAATTTGCATACTTCCATAGAAGAATTCCAATGCTTATTATTGATTCATAATAAGGAGAAAGATATTTTCAAATTCACTGTTTTTCTTTTATATAAACTCATGTTATATTTTTAAATTGTTATTATTTTGTCAAAATATCAAAAATATCGAAAAAGTTTGAATTTTAATTACCGTGAATACATCTATAGTTTAAGTAATTGTATTTTTAAAATAAAAAATTTGTTGTTCAATAGAGCATATTGCATAATTTCCCTATTGGTTCGATATTCAGATCTTAATCAAAAACTCCTATTTTAGTTGGTAACGATATGTATGTTTGCGTTGTATCTAATCCCCCTTGATACTTCTATTATGCAAAGTACAATAATAATTCAGATTATATTTCACTTATATTTCCTTATTTTATAACAAAACCTAAAACTTGATCCTCAAGAAAAATAAGAATTTCACTTTTAATTTTTATATATATTGGGATACTACGCAAGTATACCTATCGTTATCAAATAATATAGGACTTTTTTATTAAGACCTGAATATCGAACCCACAGGGAATTTATACAAAATGCACTTTTAGAAAACTTGCTATTTTTAAAAAGACAATTACTTAAACTTAATATAATTTGTAGTACTAAAAACTCAAATATTTTTGGTTTTTTTTATATTTTGACAAAGTAGTGACAACTTACAAAGATAACGAGAGTTTTGTAGATGAAAAGCACTTAATAAGAAAAATATCTTTCTTCTTGTCATGAATCAGTAATATGTATAGAAATTATGTTATGGAATTATGCAAATTGTGTTGTGCCAAATAGGAGCAATAATATTCTTTACCCTTACTAGAGTTGTTATAAAGAACATTGGCTAATTTAAAGTTTGAGTAGTTCTGAAAACCGGCTAGGCAGGGAAGATACTAGCTCTGGTTGTGCCAAATAGGAGCAATAATATTATTTACCCTTACTAGAGATGCTATAAAGAACATTGTTAATTTAAAGTTTGAATAGATCTGAAGACCGGCTAGGCAGGGATGATACTGGCTCTCACTCTAGAGTTCTCTCGATTCCATCCACTTTGGGGCTAATATTCTTGTATCAGAACCAAAAACAATAAACCAAGTTGGTGGCTTTAACCTGTCACTTTAAAGTCCTCTAACTCTACACCCTTCAATAAATATTTCCCTATTTATTTGCACTAAATCATATGAACTACATTGTCATTCATACAATCTCATGTGATTCTTTCCAATTGTAGACTGAGACAATACCAGTCTTGTTCTTACATGTTCTCACAAAAAAATTTAACATCTGGATTGGCCAAATCAAGAAGTAAATGAAGTGCATGGATTTAAATAATCACAACTTCTTCCACATTAAAGGTCAATAATCTCCACAATTTCCATCCACAACTTAATTACTTATCCATTTAAAAACAAAGATAAAGAAAACTACTCAAAATCCATGGAGAAAATACAACCACAATTTAGTTTAAAAGAAGAAATCATTGTTAAACCAACAACAAGTCTCAACTAAAACTAAAAGTAGTCTCAAAACAAAAGATAAAAACTTATCTCAAGTTCTCCACAAAACTCTTGAAGTTCCTTTGAATCTCTTTTCTTTATAATCACTTAAAATAAACTAACAAAAATGATAAAATAAAAGTAAAAGTGGTGCCTGAAAATCTCTCCAAACTAACTCCCCAAATTGATGAACTTTCAAAATTTTCCAAGTATTTTTAGGACTCTTTTCAAAGTCCTCTCTTCTTTATTTTATGGTTTTCCAAGAGGTGCCTTGGGAACTCTTCAAAATATATCTATATTCAATGTATTTCCCCAAGAGATGCATCCTTTCATGATAATTTTCATCGATGGTGGTTATAACCACCATTTAAGCCAATGGATGCCTAAAAAACCTCTTCAAAATTTGTAAAAATTGACTTTACTCGTCTAGTAACTGCCACTGGCACTAAAAAACTTTCAATACTTTTCAATAGTTTCAGGACCTCTTTCAAAGTCACAATCTTCTTTCTTTTACAATTTTCCAAAAGTTACCTTGGTTTCTCTTCAAAGTATGTCTAGATTCAATGTATTTTTCTAAGAGATGCATCCTTTCGTGATAATTTTCGTCCATGGTGGTTATAACCATATATTATGCCAATGGGTGCCTCAAAAACCTCTTTAAAATTTGCAGAAATGGAATTTACTCATCCAAGAACTTCCACTGGCGCTTAAGAATTGGGCCTCTGGTGCTTAGGCGCAACCTTCTCTGTCTAACCGACATTTAAGCGTCGGATCTAGCGCTTAAGCGCCAAAACTCTTTCGCATATTTTTCACCTTTTTGCTCAAAATTTGTTTTTTTTTCACTCCTTTAAGCATTTTTCACCCTTTTTACCAGTATCTACAAGAAAAACACAAACATACCTTCCATTAAAGAGCAATATCTAAAAAATATATATATAAATGTGTCTAGAAACACTATATATTTTAGGTATATCAAAATCCTCCAAACTTAAAATGTTACTTTTCCTCAAGTGACACTTCAATCTTTAAACACTACATATGTATGATATGTATATGAGTTTCTTTAGAAGTTACTAAAATTTAGTTAGAAATATAACAGTCTAATTTAGAAAAAAAATTCTGTAAATGAGACCAACTTAAGGTTTAGAAATTCTTAAAGTTAAGAAAGATGAAAATATGAGTTTCTATCTAATTCAGAAATGTATTGTAGATTTTCCAAATTTAGAATTTAGTTCTTTTATTATCCCCACTTAAAAATTTTCATTAAAAATAATTTTACTTACTATATTATATATGTAAGCTTAAGAGTTTCTCAAGTCTTATACTTTAAGAAGATCAAATGTAGAACCAATTTTTGATTAAGCACTAATCCTCAAGCTTCTCCTTCCTCATTTTTTTTCCTTTTCTTTTCTTTCTTTTTCTTTTTTTTTCTTTTCTTTCTTTTTTTTTTCTTTTATTTTTCAAGCAAGGATTACTATATCTGGATAGGCCTTTAAAGATTTTGAATTCCACTTCTCCTTTCCTAAAGCAAAGTTTTGATTTAAGTTTTTTACTTATAAATATAATAATAGTTTTGAAAATTATTCTAATACAAGAAATTTAAGTATTAAAAATAAAAGCCTAAATTATCTAAATTTTTAAAAAATACAATTTTTCTTACTAAAGATAGTTACTTATATTAAAATTTTCTTACTAAAGATAGTCACTTATATTAATCATTTTCTATACTAAAAATTTTTAACTTTAAAGTTTTTCTTCATTACTAAAAGTTTTAACTAAAATTTCTTACTCATTTCTAAAATAAAATTTTACTTCTCTAATATAACTTCATATACATAATCAATTTTTTTTTCTTTTCAAATCAAATTCACTTGTAGCACATTTGAGAAAAAATAAAATTCCAGTTTTGAAAATATTTTTCAACCCCCCAAACTTAAATTTTTAACAGATTAAACAGTTTAGTATCAGATATATATAAGCAGGAATGAAAATTTAAAAATAACATGCTAAGAGGAATTTTAAACCCTAATGATACAAGTATAAAACTAAAAACAGGAGTAAAATTAATTTTTGATATCAAAATTTACTATATTTTCATTTTACTTTAACATGTAGAGATTCAATAGACTTCTAAAGAGTGGATATAAAAGTAAAATCAAACATACACACTACTGACATCACAATCTTAACATAAAGACAAACTTGCAAACATGATAAAAGAAAAATAAAAGGTAATAGTTTCTGAATTTCAAGTTTAAGATCTAATCTAGAAAGATTTTCTACTTTATAACATATATGAAATTAAGTTAAGTTCTAAACTAACTAAATCATAGTACAAACACAAAACAATAACTACTACCGTAAAATTTAAAAATAAAATACTAAATACCACAAACATCATAATACCAATAAAATATAAAAGTCCAAAACATAACATAGTCCAAAACAACATACAAATGAAAATGTAGCAAGCCCAGACCACAGAATTCATATCATACTACAATCATAAAATAAATCTATCAACTTGACTCTTCATCCTCAGAATCACCGCTATACCACTTTTTTGCAAGCTCATAATCAGGATATCGAGGATATGGAGGAAATTGCACTCCTGGTTCACCTCTAATCAGGCTCTCCAAAGATGAGTGGAATTTCTCTTCATAATCACTCCTCCTATTATAACTATTAGTATGGTCTGCAAACACACTAAATTTTGTACCTTATCAACTGTAAAATTGATATTATCCATCGTCTTCTACAATAACTCATCCTGAGTCTTAGTAGACTCACCTCAAGATGTAGATGCACGTGAAGTAGATGGTCTAGATGAAGATGTAGCAGAGGTAGATGCAGCAGACGTTTCCATTCCATAGCTCCAGGAAAGTGCTCCTCTCTAGCCAAAAATTGAAATGCTTAGAATAAGTCTTCACATTCACCTTTGTGATGGGATTTAGAGGTAATAGAACTTTATCCCAACTATCATATTTAACCTCAGCCTACTAGCACAAAGAAAAGATCAAGGAAGCAAATCTCAGACCTGCAGGTGTAACAGCTGTAGCAGAACTGATGATAGTTTGACAGATCAAAGCTCCAATGTTGATGAGCTTTCCCTATTGAAAACAATAGTTCAACGTTGCTCTTTCTCTGGTCACTTCACTGAGATGATTGGTCGGAAGCAGACGAGCAGAAATGAAATAGTGACAGGCCTTTAAAGGTGCACATAACTTTGACGTTGGGAAATTTACTCTCCTCTCATTGGTAATCTTCCAAGTCCTCTCCCAACAGTCAAGTATGAAATAATCTCATCTAAATCCGCTTTAGTATGTTTATAATTTTCATAAAAACAAAAAGCATCCGTTGGTAAATAGTAAAACAAGTTGATTACATATGGCAAAAAAGGTACCAACTTTCCTCAAACCATAACTTGATTTTTTTCAGCTTCAGGGAGATTTGCATAGAACTCACTCAGAACAGAAATCAATGCAATAGCAGAGAAACAATAGAACTGTTCTCACTATCGACAACAATTAAATCTTCCTCGTCTCCACCCAGATTTTTAAAACATCGCTCTTGAATTGATTTTCGTGACTGTAGAGCGTCACTGTATTGATTTTGAGCTTTCAAACTAACAAATTTGCTCGAATCAAACGAGCTTCTTCCTCTATTCCTCTTCATTCTTGGTGACATTCTATAAATTTTATAAATTCCAAAACTAAATTCAAAAATCAAGTTTAAATCACTAAACTAAACTTCTAAAAGAACAAACTAAACTTCTCAAGTAATTTCCATAGATTTTTCCTCATTTTTCACCATGAATAGTGAATTTTCAAATTCTTCTAAAAGTACTCAAAATGCATGGTGAAAATCCAAATTTTTTTCATAGAAGTAAAGCTCTTACCACAAGAAATCAGAATCTAGCAATTTTTTCTTGGTTCCACCAAGAAATCTCCACTTAATGGTGAGTCATAGTCCTTAAAATTGCAATTTTGAGAGGTAGAAGACGACAGTAGGTATTAAAAATGGCATCTTTTTTACCAAAATTTCACTTTTAACCATTCGCAAACCAGTTTTTGTGAATCGGCACTTAAGCGCGGGTAAGTGGAGCTTAGGCGCCTACCTCTTGGGTTAGCTCGTGCTTAAGCGCGATATGTGGCACTTAGGTGCGAGCGCATTATTTTTTAAATCTTCAAGTTTAAGTAAAATGCCCAATTTTCCTAGGTAAACCACACTTAAATGGTCTCCTAGCACTTAATTGACTATTTTCAACTTCTTATAACTCCTCTCTCTCTCAAAATTCTCGTTACTAACTATTTCAATTTGAGGCTAAAACAACACAAAATTTTTTGCTAAAACAAACTTATATTAATTTACAAACAAGTACAAATAAAATTGACACTTAGTTCTCTCCAAATAGTCTTGGATGAGGAAATTTTCTTAAGTACAAACACTTAACACACATTCACAATTAAACACATAAATAACATAAACACTAACACATGTCTTAAACACTAAAAACACTTAAAGACAATAACTTTAATCACACCAAAAAAAACATAGAACTTAATTCCATTCTTCATTAGAAGGAACAAATTCAAGTCTTTCATTAGTCTCTTCTAGGGCAACTGGAATATAAAGTTGATAAAATGGAAGGTGGTGACATGCTCTCATGCAATCTTCCTTAATTCACTTTTGCTTAAGAAACATCTCCTTATCCAATTCCTCTATATAACTAGTGTGGTTAAATTGTATTTTCATTTGCCATCCAATATGCTCAAGATGTGCATCAATTTTCAATACCTTAGTCTCCAGTATTGACATGGTATTTTCAATTTTGTTGATCTTCTCTGATATCCTCTCAATACTAACGGCTAAGAAACCGTTATACAAATCTTGTGCACTTTTACTAATAAATTTCCTCCTCATGGTATCATCCTTCTTCTTCAAATCCATCTCCCATGAAGTCATCATCTTAAAATCTCTCTCTCTTTTAGGCTTTAAGTCTAAAAATGATCTGGGTGAAATTCCTTCATTAAAACCTTCTATTTATAGGACTGAATTCTTCCAATAACTCCTAGACATGTTTAGAAACTACCGAGATACATTTTTGCAAACTTCTAGGCAATTTTCCCTTCTAGAATATTAATTTTGCACATATTTTTAAATTATCGCGGTTAAGCGCTAGATTTAGCGATTAAGCGCTAGTGCACATTTTTGCCTTACTCAACTTAATGTCCACATTCTCATTTTAACATGTTGAGATCAATAAATATAGTCTTAAAATAAAAAATAACACATAATAGTCAAAAAAATACTACGCCAATTTTCTTAATCACACATAAAACATCGATAAAAACAAAAACACACTGATACTTATGGGTTGCCTCCCACAAAGCGCTTGATTTTACGTCGTCAGCCCAATGTAACCAGTGCTTACTCTGGCTGACCCAACATCATTCCATCATTAAACTTCTACTAATCCCCTATAAAATAAGGTTTTAGTCTATGTCCATACACTTTAAATATTTTCTCAGATTTTGAATCTTTAATATCCACATCTCCATAAGGATAAACTTTAATAAAAAAAAATGGGCCGATCCACCTGGACTTAATTTTGCCTGTAAATAATCTTAACCTTGAATTATATGGCAAAACTTGTTGTTCTACCTGAAAAGATTTAGCAAGAATCTTTCGATCATGCCACTTCTTCATCTTTTCTTTATAAATTTTAGCACTTTCATGAGATTCATTCCTTATCTCTTTAAGCTCATTTAATTATAATAATATTTTCTCACCAGCTTCTTTCAAATTATAATTGAATTCTTTAACTGCCCAATATTTTTTATGCTCAAGTTCAAATGGCAAGTGATAAGCTTTCCCAAATATTAGCCTATATGGGGACATTCCTATACGAGCTCTATATGCAGTCCTATAAGCCCACAAAGCATAGTCAAGTTTGACTGACCAATTCATTTTTGTTGGATTCACAGATTTTTCCATAATTCTTTTAATTTTCTGTTTTGATAATTCAGCCAAACCACTTATCTAAGGATGATAAGCAATAACAATCCTATGATTTATATGATATTTCTTTAATAACTTCTCCATTATGGCATTTCTGAAATGACTTTCCCCATCAGTAATGATAACTCTTGGCATCCCAAATCTACAATATTTGTTTTCAAAAGTTTTGCAACACTTTGGTAAAGCAATAGCTTCTATTCAGTTGGATACAAGTCCACTACTAACATAATATATAAATTTCAGAAAGATGGTATAAATGGTCCCATGAAATCTAATCCCCAAACATCAAATATTTCAACTTCTAGCATATAATTGAGGGGCATCTCATTTCTTCTAGAAATATTGCCTACTCTTTAAAATCTATCACAAGTTTTGATGTAGGCATTAACATCTCTAAAAATTGTAGGCCAATAAAATCCTGATTGTAAACGTTTGTATGCTATTTTATCAAAACCAAAATATCCCCCAAAATCAGAATTATGACATTTTTGGATATTCTCATAAGTTTCTTCTAATGGTACACATCTTCAAATAATCAGATCCTTTCCTTGTTTATATAAAATCGGTCATCCCAAAAATAAGTCTTAGCTTTAGAAATAAATTTTCTTTTATATTGGTATGTCATTACATAGGGTATAATATTACTAATAATAAAGTTCACAATGTCGACATACCACGGAACACACCACTCATTAATAATGAACAATTTTTCATCTAGAAAATGATCATTAATTTCATTTTGAAAACATAGTGGTTTTTCTAATTCAAGCCTGGACAAATGATCAGCAATTTGATTTTCAGCCCCCTTCCGATCTACTATTACAAAATCAAATTCTTGTAAAAGAAGAATCCATCTTATAAGTCTAGGTTTAAGATCCTTCTTTTTCATTTAATACATAATAGCAGAATGATTTGTATGCACTATACAATGAGTTCCAATTAAATATGATTTAAATTTATCAAAAGCATATACTANTAAAAAATGTAGGCCAATAAAATCTAGATTATAAAATTTTATATGTTATTTTATTAACACCAAAATGTCACCCAAAATAAGAATTATGACATTTTTGGATAATCTCATAAGTTTCTTCTAATGGTACACATCTTTGAATGATCAGATCCTTTCCTTGTTTATATAAAAATGGGTCATCTCAAAAACAAGTCTTAGCTTCAGAAATAAATTTCCTCTTATGTTGGTATGTCATTCCATAGAGTATAATATCACTAACAATAAAGTTCATAATGTCGGCATACCACGGACCACACCAATCATTAATAGTGAATAATTTTTCATCTAGAAAATGTTCATTAATTTCATTTTCAAAATAGAGTGGTTTTTCTAATTCAAGCCTAGACAAATGATCAGCAATTTGATTTTCAATCCCCTTTCGATCTACTATTGCAAAATCAAATTCTTGTAAAAGAAGAATCATTTTTATAAGTCTAGGTTTAACATCCTTATTTTTCATTAAATACTTAATAACATAATGATCTATATGCACTATACAATAAGCTTTACTATTTTTACTAATAACTCTTTTTCAGTTGTTATATAATTAATTTGAGTTTCATTAAGAGTTTTACTAACATAGTAAATAACTTTGAAAATTTTACATCTTTGTCCTAAAACTTCTCATATAGCATAATCACTAGCATCACACATCAATTTAAAAGATTTTTCCTAGTTTTGTGAAACTATATTTGGTGCAGTGATTAGTTTTTCTTTTAATAACTTAAAATATTTTAGGCATTTGTAATCCAAATTAAAAATTTCATCTTTCTCCAGTAAATGGCATAAAAGCCTAGCAATCTTTGAAAAGTCTTTAATATATCGTCTGTAGAATCCAACATGTCCTAAAAAACTCCTACATTTGTTGGATAAGGTAAATTAGCGATCACTTGAATTTTAGCAGGATCTACTTCCATACCTTTTTCTGATATTTGATGAACTAATACAATTCCTCTTATTACCATAAATTGAAAATTTTCCCAATTAAGGACTAAATTTATTTCTTCATAGTGCTTAAGAACTTTAGATAAATGTTCTAGAAATGAGTCAAATGAAGTTCCAAAAACTGAAAAGTCATCCATGAATACTTCAATCCCTTTTTCAATTAAATCACAAAAAATTGCCATCATACATCTTTGAAATGTAGCAGGGGCATTCCATAAACCAAAGGGCATTCTTCTTAAAGCAAAAATACCATAAGAATTGGTAAATGTTGTTTTCTCTTGACCTTCCGAAGATATTTGAATTATGTGATAACTAGTATATCCATCCAGAAAATAATAGTATTTATGCCCAACTAGTCTATCCAGCATTTGATCTAGAATTGGTAATGGAAAATTATCTTTCCTAGTGCAAGATTTAATTTTCTATAATCAATGCATATTTGTCACTCTGTAACTTTTCTAGTAGGTATTAACTCATTATGTTCATTTACAGTTACGGATACTCCTCCTTTCTTAGGAACACAATGAATTGGACTAACTCATGCACTATCTAAAACAGGGTAGATAATTCCGGCATCTAACCACTTTAAAATTTCTTTCTTTAACTACTTCTTTCATAACAAGATTCAATCTCCTTTGCGGATCAGCCCTAGGTATGCAGTTCTCTTCCATATTAATTCTATGCATACAAATTGAAGGATTGATTCTTTTAATATCAACAATTGTCCATCCAAAGGCTTTCTTAAAATTTTTCAGAATTTTCATCAACCTTCATTCCTCTTCCATCATTAACTTCGAGGAAGTTATAACAGGTGAAGTAGAGGAATCTCCTAAAAAGACATATTTTAAATGATCAGGAAGTAACTTCAACTCAAGTTCTGGAGATTTTTCAATAGATGGACAAAAATAATTTTTCTTTGTCTATCATGTCTAGAATTTCAAAACTTTCTCGAACATAGTTTGAATCTTCCATAAAAAGATCATCACATTGATCTAATTTCTGTTCATTCTTTTGTTCCAAATATTTTTCTTTAAGATTTTCTTCATAAGTAGTCTTGAAATGGCATTCACTTAGATAACTTATAATATTCATTCTAAAACATCTATCATCTTTACCTTTTGCAAGGTATTTCATTGATTTTAAAATGTTAACAGCAACAGTTTGATCATTGACGCACATTGTTAATTCCCCTTTTGCACATCTATCATTGCTTTTCCTTTAGCTAGGGAAGGTCTCCCCAAAATGATAGGTATCTCTTTATCTTCCTCCGTATCTAGCACAATGAAATCTACAGGAAAGATAAATTGATCCACTTTCACTAGGACAATAACTCCTTTAGGGTATGTTATCAAACGATCTTCTCACTATAAAGTTATAGTAGTAGGGGTTATTTCTCCTAATCCTAATCTTTTAAATATTGATAATGGCATAAGGTTAATTCTTGCACCTAAATCACATAAAGCTTTCTTATAAAATCTGTCTCCTATTGCACATGGAATTGTGAAGCTACCAGGATCTTTAAGCTTTGCAGGCAACAGTCTCATTATCTTCAAACTTTATTTTTTCTATTGAGAATAACCTTTATAAACTTTACATAGCTTGGCATTTGTTCTAAGGCTTCAGCAAACATAATGTTAATTGTAAGCTTCTTAAAATTTCCAAAATTTTTGAAAATTACTTATCCAACTTCTGCTGATAAAGTGTTGACGCTATTTTTGGTTTTGGTGGGTAGTTGCCCGTAAGAAGTTATCAGTCACCGGAATCAAAATCTCATCACCCGCTTTGGAAGGATGTTTTAATTTACATATATATTTAATTTTAGAAAAATATGAAATCAAACTCACCCTATATTTTTCATAGTTTAAATGAAAGAGCATTGTACCTCAAATCATGTATCTATCCCGACGGACAAATAAAAGACTTGAGGATGAGGCTCGATCAAATAAACAAAGGAATATATGACAGCCGTTTAGTCTGCAAAACCTTTATATTTACCGACAAGTTCCCCTATTTAATATAAAGGATTAAATAGGGTTTAAGTTAAGCTGGGTTTGGACATGCTTCCTATAAGGACAAGCCCCTATAGTTAATTACATCTTAAATGACCAAAGTCACCTAAGAAAGACTCTCAATAAAGGGTAAGCCCCTATAGTTAATTACATCTTAAATGACCAAAGTCACCTAAGAAAACTCTCGATAAAATAGGAAATATTATCTTCAAGGAGTTTCAAAGGGTAGGACTGTTCAATGAGATCGGACGTAAAGGTGTGAAAGGGAGTTGGTTCAAATTTGGAACATTTTATTGTAGAATCCAAAGGAGGAAGAACTAGGGGATGTCATGGATCCAGAGGCGAACCTCGGTGACTTCCCAAGCTATCCTATTGTTTTGCTTCATTTCTGAGGAGAAATATTTAGGTGTTTCATCCTGCCAATTTTTTTAGTTAGGGCTTACATTCGTGTGAAACGATCACACAAATAGCTTGGAAGATGTGACGATTTAGGTCGTAACAAACAAAAACCTCGGAATCCTAAGACAAGTTAGGGTTTATATTGTATAGCAGGGTTATAAGAAGTCCTAAAGATAAGGTAAGGATTTACGTTGCATAAGCAAGCAACCTCGAAGTCTTATGGCTTTGTTGTTTAAGTCTAATAAATGAAAGATTTGTTTAGCTGGGGAAGATGGGTTTTGCTGTTGAAGATGTCCGTGCTGCCCACCATGATAGCTCCAAGCTCCCTACTGCGATGAGTTTGAGTTTTCTAGTGTGTCATGTTATAATGCCAAATTAAGTGGCCTTATGGTTGAAGTTCTTTAAATTTTATGAGGGCATGTTAAATTTGATTAGAGCGACACCGGTTAGAATCCCACAGTTCCCTTATTTTGGCACCACTATTTTCTTTTGGATTCACTTAGTCTAAATAAATTTACTAAGCTCCACTTAATGAGTTCCATAATTTCATTTAGACCGTGGGAAGCCTCACTAGCAATCATAGGTTACCTTCTCTAAGGGACTCCCGATTATCCGATAGAGACGTCTTCATTTAGTCGAAGTAGTTTTGGGTGATGTTTGTGATTAAATTTTGAGTTGTTTTATATTTTGAATGTTGTGGCGGTGAATTTTTATCTTGGTTGATTTTAGTTTTGGTTTTGGTTCTGTGGCTATTCTGATAGTTTTAGTTTTCCATGCAAATTTGTATAAGCACAAAAGTATAACATAAAAGTTCAAGAAAGACAATGCTGAAAAATGTAAAAAGTGTACATGGTGAGTCTTCTCGTTCCACCGCCTGAAACTTAAATTGCATGTCAGGGAAATTTGAATAGAGTAAAAAAAGTAAGGTTTTGGTAGTTTTCCTAATCATATGTCATTTCTCGGTGGGTTATTAAGAGTTTAATTAAGGATTATTTTGTTAAGTAAAACATATTAAGTTTAGTAGATCTTCGAGGTATCCAACAGATCTAGAGAAAAAAGCAGATCTGTGTTACTCTCTCGCTGCATGGTGAAAATCCCGAGTTCTTTTAAACTTATTATGTTGCTTAATAAGTCAACCAATAAATACCCATAATTCTCAGTGAACATTGATGTCTCAATTATCCCTAAGAATAGGGTAATTATCATTTTAAGAATTATGTGGGTGAAGACCCTTAAAGAAGCAAGTTAGTGTTGTTCGAACACATAGCCAAATTTTAACCCTAATTGGGCTTGTAGTGTTTGAAAGATGTTTTAATTTTCAATGATATTTACTTTTCAAATCATTATTTAAATGAAACTTGATTTAGCCTAAGTCACTACTAAGCCATTAAGACCTAAGTGAGTGTCTCATTTAAATGATACTTTGTTTAGCCTAAGTCATTCCTAAGCCCTTAAGACCTAGGTGAGTGTCTTAATTAGCTTTGAAAAGATCAAGCTTTAGGTGGTCGTGATTCATGATTTCAATTTTATTTGAAAATCAAAATAGGGGTATTAAATTGATTAATTATTGACTTCAAAAGTCATACCCCTCAGTTCTGGGCTCATTTTATTTTAATAAACTTCTCAATTTTAATAATTTAGAAATTTATTAACTTATCTTTTTCAATTAAGAAAGTGAGATTGACTTTTACAAATGAACCCCTTGTGTTTCACAAATAAATAAATTGATTAAGATCAGAGGTTACCCATTTTCCTCCATGACCAAATTTCATGATTTGTTAAATTTTATTTGAATTTTAAGAATTATTNAAATGAACCCCTTGTGTTTCAAAAATAAATAAATTGATTAAGATTAGAGGTTACCCATTTTCCTCCATGACCAAATTTCATGATTTGTTAAATTTTATTTGAATTTTAAGAATTATTTTAATTTCTGGGGTATTTAATAAATGTAAAATATTTTAAAATGAGAAATTTAAGGTTTGTATTTTTGAAAAGTCTTCCTGAGGTTAGAGAATTCATAGAAGAAGGTTTTAAATTTTTTTGAATTTTATTTGATTTATTGGAATTATTTTAGTGGAAATCCATTTTTTAGCCTTTAAAAATTAATTTAAGCTTCAAAATACCATATCTTCATTTAGAGAATCAGGAAAAACATCCCAATTATTTTTAAGTACTTATAAGACAATTTAGAACATTTCCATGAATTTAATTATTTTTGTGATTTTTATGAATTTTTAATTATTTTAAATATTTAAAAATAGGCTAAAAATGAAGTTTTTTTTAAAAAAAACTATTTTATTTTTGTAAAATACCCCTGATCATAGAGAACTCAAAAAAAAGTTTTTATAAATTTTTGAGTTAGATTTTGATTTTTAAAAAATCAATTAAGTGCCAAAAAGGATATTTAACTTAGAAAATCAATTTAGATTATCAAATGTACTTCAAATGCTTTGAAAGTTTTATGGAGAGTTCTCTGGATCTTATAAAACAGTGGAGAATAAAAATCAAGTCATTTTATTGTTTATATTTTCCAAAATGAATTATCTTATTGATTTAGTGTTTGTGAAAATTACTTCCATTTTAAATGACTTGCCTCATAAAAAAATTTCATAAAGGTTCTCTGGTTATATTAAACCTTTCAAAATTTTCTTTGATTTTTTTAAGCAACATGTTAATTATTATGATTAAATTAAGTAAATAATATGCATAAATTTGAAAAATATGGATCTCTGTCTAGAGGTCTCCTCTAACTTTAGAAAAATCAATAATATTCCCCTTGACAGAGGCTACAATATGCCAAAAATTCAAGCTATGGGGATAAGTCTACATGCATGGAGAGTTAAAATACTCCTAAAACTTATTAATTTTTTAAAAATAAGATGTTCATCGAATTGACATGAATTTTAATCCACATTGTTCTCCTCTGTTCACTGAGCAAGAGGGTATTTTTATTTTATTTTTTTTATTTTTTTACACAAAGTTATGTATTTTTGAAGTTTTGGGGATTAAATAAATAAGAAAAAGCCCCTATTTTCTACTTATCCATGTAAACCTCATAGGGGTCTAACATGCCATGTGTCGCTGCCTGATTGGCGCCACCAGCTAGCTCATTCCCACCCCTATTAGACCGCGCTCTGTCCGACGCAATCAGGGCCACCCGATCGATACACGCTCGATCCGATGGTCACGGGTCATCGTCCCAAATGATATGGACCTAAAAACCGTCCATTTTAAAACGCTAATATCTCACTCGATTCTCAACAAAATTGAGTGGGGTTTTTTTTCCAAATGCTAGTCTTGATTAGTAGAACACATCCATACTATTGATTAACCCCTAAATGGACTTTATATTCATGAATAATTAAAAGAAGCTTAGTTTAGGGTTAACTTTGAATACCTTGGTCCAAGAGAGGTAGCCTCAATTGGATGCTTGTAGAAGCTTTGTGTGGGTCCCAGGAGCCTAGGGATGGAGCCTTTGGTTGTGGTGAAATGCCTAGACCCAAATTTGACCAAGGCCGATTTGGCGGTTTGCTCGAAGTCCACTTTAGGGTGGCCGGATGATGGGGCTTTTGTGAGGAATCTTCTTCTCTTGGTATTGGGATTATGTGGATGCAATTAATTTGAATTTGATGGAGGTTTGGAGGATGTCCTATTTTGGCCTTGAAATTGAGCTCCAAAGTTGAACTCGAGCAATGGCTTTGAGTGGCTAGGAAAGGTTTGGTTAAGCTCAAGAGGTCTCCAGGAAGCTCTTGAAGAAGTTTTACAGAGTCTCCCCAAGGAATTTCAAGCTCTCTCTTTTTGACCATGGAGGGGGAGTTTAAATAAAATGTCCTAGGCTGGCACCAGGGCCAATTGAGGGGTGCAATTGGTTGCTTATGTGGAGGGCAGGAAGCTCCAATGAGAAGCTGGGCTGATTTGGCCTTTGGGTTTGAATTGGGTGAAAATCCCTTGTCTTGGCCATGGTTTTGGCCATTTTCCAGCCACCAAGGTGGCTGGCTAGCCAGACATTGGTCACGTCTTGGCTCAGGGAAGTCAAGGGTAGCTAGTGATGATTATCTCCCAAGGGTAAGAGATGATGTTGGAGATATTTCAAGTTAGGTCCAAAAATGGATAAGATCCCTTAATTTAAAGATCCATTGGTCCATCTCTTGTCATGGGTGTTATAAAAGGGTTTAGCCTGGCCTTTAGAAAGGTTTTGGTGGCTGTGAAATCATTAGGCTTAGACATGGTTAAGTCAATCTTTGGTGAAAGGGTTCAAGTGAGTGAAAATGACCAAAAATTGGGTTTCGACTAGGTTAGCCACGTCAATTGACCAAATTGATTAATCAAAATTGTGTAGATGATTGTTATGAAGATTTTTTGTGAAGGGTTGAAGTGATTTTGAGTTTAATTGGTAGGTCAATTTGAGGGATTTTGGAGATTTGGTCAATTTAAGTATATTGGGCTAGATTTGGGTCTAGATTGGGTTAGCCTTGGGATAAGTCCAAATTGATTGTTGAAAAAGGTCAATAGGAACCTCATGAAGAGTTTCAACATAAATTGGGTGCCAATTTTGGGATTAAGACAATCAATTTGGTAAAATTTGGGGACATAGTCAATTTGGGGCAAATTGGGGATTTTGGAATTATGTTGAAATTTGGCTCAAATTATGGGTCCATTTGGTTTGGATTTGGTTTGAATTTATCATATGAAATATGAATTTGAGTTTATAGTTGAAATTGAGGGAAATTTGGGCTAAATTGGTGGACATTTAAGGTGAATTTGGGGAAATTGGGCCTTTAAAGGCAATTTGGGGGTTTTGGTCAAAATGGTCAAATTGGTCAAATTGGGTTCAATTGAAGGGTACAAATTGGTTTTGGAGGCATTTGGAGTAATTTTGGAGGTTTTGGGAAAATTTGGGGTGCCAAGGGCATTTTTGTTATTTTGATAATTTTGGGGGTATTTTATTAAATTTAGAATTTTGGGTAGTTTTGGGTAGCTTGATTGTTTTCAAAAGATTTAAAATGACTTTTGAACAAGTTTGGGTATTTTGGATGCATTTGAGAATTTTGACCAACTTTGGGATTTGGGGGTGTTTAGGTAATTTGGGTAGATTTGTGGGTCAAAAGGCCAAGTTGGATATTTTTGGTAGAATTGGGGTGCCAACCACCCTATATGAGCTATGGACCAATGGAAACCCCATTTGGGTCCTCTATGTACTGATTTTAGCTAAACCCCAACTTAGGACTAGTGGGTTTAGGGGACCATCTACATGAGTCTCCCAGAAGTTCAAGGGATGAAAGTTAACAAGTTTTTGGTTTAGGATTGTGAGTGATTGTGGGCGACAGTAAGTGCAAGTGAGTGCCTTAGCCCTATACCAACACCCAGGGTTATCTCTAAGGTCCAACAGTCCTAAGGGTGACTCATCTTGAGTTTTCCCATAATGACCCCACCTACTAAGTGTTAGATGTTAGGACCAATATGTGGAATTTCAAGTTGAGTAAAGAGGAGTGTAGAATTTCTAATGGTGAGGGTTCCATGTCTAGTTTTCTGGAATAGTCAATAGGAAAGTCCTATGGCTAGTCCTTAGGCTACTAAAGAGGAAAAACTAAACCTCAATCAAAAGTGAAATCAACAAATGAACCCCAAATAGGTGGGGTGTGCTGGGCAAGCACACCACGCATATTGGCCTTGACCGACGAGATAAAAAAACCAATACAAACTCCTTAGGCAAAAGACTTGGAGGTATGCGTAGAGTTGTGTGTGTGATTTGTTTCTACTAAGGAATTAGCAGGTGATCGTCTGATTGAAATCAAGGAGTAGGGACTCTCGCTGGGATCAGAGAGTGAATTTTGAGTTATGAAATTTTGGGTATTATAAAGGATGGGAGTCAGTATATAAGTGCTGACCCCGAGGTGGGAATTAAAATTTAGGAATCAATCCTGAAATAAGAGTCATATGTTATAATCCATTTAAGATGGTCTTAAAACTAATTTCAAAAGATGAGAATAGGATGCCTTGAATTAATCAAAGGGCCTATTCCTTCAACCTCAAGAATATCGTTGAATTTGATTCGAAAGATTGTGATAGGAGGGGTTCCTAAAGCAATGTGAAATTAGATATAAAATCCTCAACCTCTAGTATATCGTAGGATTTGATTTGGAAGATTGCAATAGGAGGAGTTCCTAAAGTAACGCAGTATCGGATGTGAAATCCTCAACCTCTAGATTTGATTTGAAAGATTGAAATAGGATGAGAACCTAAAGCAACACGGAATCAGATGTGGAATCCTCAACCTCTATATTTGATTTGAAAGATTGCGATAGGATGAGCTCCTAAAGCAACGCGGAGCTGGATGTAGAATCCTCAACTTCTAGAATATCATATAATTTTATTTGAAAGATTGCAATAAAAAGGACTTCTAAAGCAGCACAAAATCGGATATGAAATCCTCAACCCCAAAAATATTGTTGAACCATTGTAAAGCAATGTGGAATCGGATGTGAAATCCTCATCCTCTAAAATATAATGTGAACCATTGCTAAGTAATGCAGAATCAGATGTGAAATCCTCATCCTCTAAAATATAATGTGAATCATTGCTAAGCAATGCGAAATGCAGATTGGAATGGGAAATCCTCATCCTCTAAAATATCGTGTGAACCATTGCAAAGTAATGCAGAATTGGATGTGAAATCCTCATCCTATAAANTCATCAGAGGAGAAAATATGATTTTTCAAAATGCAATGTAATTTATATAATTATTTTCATAAGAAAATTCTTAGCTTGAACAAGGTAAATTGTAATCCCTTGAAATTTTTACTGGAGGTAGACCTAGACCAGAGAAGCCTTTGGACAAAATTTCATGATTTTTTGTATTATCTGTGATTTATTACAATTATTTTAATTTCTAGGCTATTTACAAAAAAATAAAATATTTTGTGTGGTGAAAATTAAGTATTTTATTTTTGAAAAATCTCCTTAAGGTCAGAGAACTCAAAGGAGCAAATTTTATATTTTTTTGATTTTTCTTTGATTTATTGGAATTGTTTTAGTGAAAAACTTATTTTTAGCCTTTTAAAAACTATTTTTAAGCTTTGAAAATAAATATAAAACTTATTTTTAGCCTTTTAAAAGTTATTTTTAAGCTTTAAAATTCAATATCTTTATTTAGGAAAAATATTCTAATTATTCGGGAAGCAATTTAGAACATTTTCATGAGTTTTATTATTTTTGTGATTTTTATGAATTTTTACTTGAAACAATTTAGAACATTTCCATGAGTTTCATTATTTTTGTGATTTTTATGAATTTTTTAATTATTTTAAATATTTAAAATAGGCTAGAATTTAGAACATTTCCATGAGTTTTATTATTTTTATGATTTTTATGAATTTTTTATTATTTAAATATTTAAAATAGGCCAAAAATGAAGTTTTTACTTTAAATATAATTTTATTTTTAGAAAATACCCCAAATCACAGAGAACTCAAAAAAAACTAAGTTTCATAATTTTTTGAGTTATATTTTGATTTTTAAAAAAATCATTTAAGTGTTAAGAGTGGTATTTATCTTTAAAAATAAATTTAAGTTATTAAATGAACTCAAAATATTGTGAAACTTTTATGATGAGTTCTCTGGATCATAGATCACAGTGGAGATAAAAAATCAAGTCATTTAAATGTTTATATTTTTCAAGTTTAATTATCTTAGTGATTAATTTAAGTGCATTTTAAATGACTTGACCCATGAAATTATTTCCAAAGGTTTCTCTGGTTATGGTAGACCTTNGTCAGATGTGAATTCCTCATCCTTTAAAATATCGTGTGACTCATTGCTAAGCAATGCAAAATTTTATGTGAAATCCCCATCCTCTAAAATATCATGTGAATCATTGCTAAGCAAGGCAGAATGGAATGTGAAATCCTCATCCTCTAAAATATTGTGTGAACCATTGTAAAGCAATGCAGAATCGGATGTGAAATCCTCATCCTCTAAAATATTGTGTGAATCATTGCTAAGTAAAGTGGAATCGGGTGTGAAATCCTCATCCTCTAAAATAAAGTGTTTCAAATTTGTGGGAAACTAGTAGAATTTATGAAGATTGACATTGGTAAGGAAAACAAATCGGGACCTCGAGCTCAAGGAATTGAAATTTTGTTGATGTTCAACTTGTGCAATAATTGATGAAGAATTTTGCTGAGATCTAGCTCATGCAAGGAATATGAAAAATTTTTCTGAGTTTTATATATGGAGAGATCATGAAAATTTTGCAAAGTGCGGAGAACGTCTGTATAAATTCGTACATTGCAAAATTTAATTGAAATGTCTGCGTAGAGACTCACAAAAATTTACGAGGTACAAAATTTTGTTTCAATGTTGATTTTTATTTTGTTGCATTTGTTTTAGGATTTGGACCCAGTTTCAGACAAGGGTGACATCTGAGCTTCTAAGAATGAGCCTGTCTTTGAAACACGGGGCACAGTGTTTCTTGAAGTATCGTCCACTGACTAAGGACAAGTGTTAGAGCATAACCCACTCTTTAAGGTGCTATCAGAATTATATTGTTTCAAGTACCTATAAAGATGTGTTATCTCTAAGAAAACCACAGCTGAAGAGGCCGCAAGTTCATAGCTCCATTTGTAGCAGTCATCATTTGATTTTTTGCAGATTCTATAAAAGTTGTTGAAGTTGTCTTTGAGAAATTTTCCTAATGTTCCTCGAGTTGAAGTTGGAGTAGTATTTGTTGGATACTGAAGGATATGACTGCATGTTTGAATTTCCATTAACTGCTAATATCATCCTCATTTCTTTAATTCTTTCTTATGAGCCTAAGCAGATTTCAAAATTTTGGTTGTGTGATCAAAAAATTTTTCATTTTTCAAAGATATTTTTGAGTCAATTAATAACCGACCAAAAAACTCAAGATCATTGAACTTTTCTTGAATATGATATCAGAAGAATTTTTTTAAGAGTGCATTTTAAGTTTCATTAATCAGGGGAAACTTGGACACAAATTTTTAATTATACGTCCACCTCAAGCTTCTTCTAAGGGAGACTTTTCTTTTTTTTGATTTTTTTTTTGCTTCAAACTTTGCACATAATCAATTTTTTTTTATTTTCCCCATGTTTTGTTGAGAATTACTATATCTGGTAGAACATGATTTAAATATTTTGAATCTCTTAATTGAGATACCAATTTTTAATTATAAGCTCACCTCAAGCTTATTCTTAGGGAATTTTCACACAATAATTTTTTTGCTCCCTTTATTTTCTGAGAATTACTATATATGAGGGAACATATTCCTTTTAAAGATTTTGAATGTCCAAATTCCCCTGACTAATAATCCTAAAAAATTTTTTAAGTCAAATTCTGGGATATTATAACTCGTTTGAAAGTCAGGACCCAGTCATGTGGCAGGAAATTAAAAGGCTCGTGATATCCTGAGTCAATTACTCGTATTTCAACCACACTATCTTATTTTGAAATCAACTTAGGACCTAGTCCAAATTCTTTAAAGTTGATGACTCAGATATTAGGGCATTAATTTCATTCTCCCCCGAAGTCGTAGTCTTATAAAAAAATCCAAATTTTCCTTCGAGGTGATCATTTTTTTTAAATATTGCACAATTCTGAACAACAACAAACTCTTTCTTTTCATTAATTGAGATGGGAGGGATGTGATACACTAACACTGATCATGCTAATTTCCCATTTAAACAAAAATAGTAATACAGTAGTAGCCAAGAGGCATTTCATTCATTGGCAGTTGCATAGGAATGAGTTTGAACAAATAGATCGACCGAAATCATATTGATAGAACCTCTTTTAAGTTTCTTTCAAATCTTCTTTCGAGATCGTTTCGTCCCCATTATTGAAATTTTCCTCAAACAAGTCTTTGAAACTACAACACTCTTCTATGGTGTGTCCAACGAACCTGTGGTACGGGCAATATCTCGGATGTCCTTTCTTGTTAGCCTCGTCGGGCCTCTTCGGCTTAGGTAACCTGAACTCGGAATTCTTGATCAGACTGTGGAACATCTTTTTTGTTGCTTCATCTTTAAAAGAATATATGCCATTTGATCAAGTATTCATGATTAGAACTTGTCTTTTATATGTCTGGTAAGGTCTCAGCTCAGATGATTGTTGAATATTTTGACAAGGATGTTGGAAGGTTTGTTGATGTTGTTCTGCTTGTATTTGTAATTGTTGTTTTCCCCTGCAACCACAGGAACTGTCCCAGATTTCTTCTCAAATATCTTAGTTATCATGGACTTCTCATCCATCTCGGGTGAATCCATATACTTGACTTCTTCTTGCAGATTGCCAACTTTGTTGAGTCACTTCTGGAAAGACTTGATGGTAAGTCTCTTAAGTATGAAAGCTATTGACTCATGTATGCTTTTGAGTAGGATCTCAACTGCATGATGTTCCTATAGCTGTGGTTCACATTTCATGCTAAGGTTTCTCTACCTCAAGATATAATCCACTAAAGTTTTGTTAGGCTTTTGTTTTTCTACCACGAGATCTCCTTTAGAAACATGATACTGCACTCCGGTAAATCTTTTTATAAACAACAGCTCTAACTTGTCGAATGTCTTCACTGATCCGTTGGGCAACTTAGCATACCAATAAAATGCTATTCTAGATAGACTACTAACAAACTGTTGGAAGAGTAAAGCTTCATTATTTCTTGTGTTGCCACAATTGACTCAAAAATGTGCTATGTTTTGTCTGGGATTTCCAGTCCTGTTAAATATCTTAAATTTTGGTGACACAAAACCCTTCGGGTAGGGTACGTCATTGAACTCCTCCGAGTAAGGTCTACCTTTTAGAATCAATGCACAACCCTTACATTGGGTTAAGGCATCTCAAACTTGCTCGACCATCTGTTTGAATTCTTTCTCCGGCATGACACCCGGTGGAGAATCCCTCTTCAGATGCTCATCTCTATTTGCTGAGGTAACCTCTCTTCTTTCATCTATAACATGAATGGTTTCTGGTTGGTTCATTATTAAAAGTTTCAACTACAGTGATTGTGACTGTCTTTGCATTGCAATCACGGTGGTCGTCAATTCTTCGATTTTCTTTTCGAGACGATTGATCTGTTTGTCCCTTTGTTGGGTGGCCCCTTGCCTCTCATCCATGACGTTCTCCACACCAGAAGCTGGAGCGTCACACAGAGATAACTTGGCGTGGGTATTGACGACATTGATTTCAGTTAATCTTTCATCCATGTAATCTGACACATCGTAATTTTCATCATTCATATCTTTTCCTTGTTCTTTAGATAAACGCGCAATATTGGCTTGGAGTCTCTCTAGCTTAGCCTTGATTGACCTTCCTTTGATTATTTTTAGGTTAGTTGGGGGTTTCTAAAGAATGTCATTTCTTTTATTGAGCACCGGTGTGATTGTGTAGAAGTTAATTGAATCAACCGAAATCATATTTATGGAACCTTTTTCAAGTTCTTTCAAATACTCTTTCGGGATTGTTACATTTCTACTTTTGAAATTCTCCTCAAGCTAATCCTTGAAGATAAAGCAATTTTTAATAGTGTGGCCGAGTAACTGGTGGTATGGAAAATATTGAGGATGATCTTCCATATTGGCTTCCTCTGGCTTTTTCGGCTTTGGTAGACTAAATCCTTGTTCCTTTAGCAATTCATGGAACATCTTTGACACGACTTCCTCTTTGAAGGAATACACCACTTTCTATCGTTCTTCCAATGATATCCTCTTATTCTATGCTCGATATGATCTTCCTTGAAGCGGTTGTTGGCTAGAATGGCCATATTGTTGTGACTGTTGTTGGCGGGATTGTCGATGTTATTTGGCTTTCAAAATTTCCTGGACTTGCCTCCTTTCCTGTGCCTTTATCAATTGTGCAGGCTTTGAATTCAACCCAATCTTGAATCCAAAAAGCAGTGGGGCATAAGCGTCAATTGACTCTTCCTCACGTAGAATCTCTTTTTCCTCACTCAGAAAAATAGTTGGCACGGTGATGGTGAATCCGGTAGTTGGAGCAGAAATAGTTCTCGAAGAAATTGCAATGCTCCCAATGATAGTCTTCTCAGCACTAGTAGACCTCTTTTCAAGAAACACCTTTTAAAGAGAAAATTCCTTAGCAGATTTCAAATTGAATTCTACAATAGGCTCCACGAACTTGTCTGTTTCAAACTTCATTACTGTGACGGCAACCTTACCGAACTTGACTCCAATGTCATCAAACCCTTGTCCAAACTTAATAACTGCTAGGTCAGGCAGTTCATCCCTGTTGACAAAGAACTCCATTCCAGAAGCAAAAGAAAAGATTAATCTTAGTGAAGACATTGTCCCTGTCATTTGAAGAATTTTCGGAAGTCAGTGATGTCCCGTGCCTTGCAGTTTCGACAGAAGTACTCAAATTGACGCACTTGTCTTATAAACTGGACATTTTTTATTTTTTTAATTTTAAAATTTGTTATTCACTTGTGATTAAAGCACCGAAGAGTTGCAATTAGCAAATTAAATAAGCGCAAAGAGGCATAACAACTTGGCGTGATTCATAGAAAAGCAAACCAACTCCGAATAAGATGAAGAAATGCACAGTTTAGGACCAAGTGCGGGACCAACTTTACAACTACAACGCCCAGGTGGAACTAGTCCACCGACACACCTATTGGGGGTCCGACCCCATATGAAAATTTAAAGAGTCCTTAATGGCCTCATGAACCCTTGTGTTCAAAGGTGGTTGAACAGCTAGTCCTGAAGTCCAAGGAGTTGGCTGTACCTTCCCAAGATAGAAATGGGTAAAATATGCCAACGAAAGAAGGGTAATTTGGTCCAAGAGGGACATGAACACATTACCAATGTCTGAAGATAATATTTCTTTATTTTAATTGAGAGAAAAGCTTGTCCCCAGCTGAGTCGTCAAAAGCTGTCGGTGCTATTTTTGGTTTTGGTGGGGAGTTCCCCATAAGAAGTTGTCGGTCACCGGAATCAAAATCTCGTCGCCCGCTTCGGACATATGTTTTAAGTTACATATATATTTAATTTTACAAAAATATGAAATCAAATTGACCCCATATTTTTCATAGTTTAAATGAAAGAGCACTGTACCTCAAACCCTATATCTATCCCAAAGGACAAACACAAGACTTGAGGATGAGACTCGATCAAATAAACTAATAACTATATGACATCCGTTTGGTCTGTGAAACCTTTATATTTGCCGACAAGTTCCCCTATTTAATAAATTAAGCTGGGTTCAAACATGCTTCCTATAAGGGCAAGTCCCTATAGTTAATTACATCTTAAATGACCAAAGTCACCTTAGAAGACTCTCGATAAAAATCAGGAAATATTATCTTCAAGGAATTTCAAAGGGTAGGACTCTACAAGACTCTCGATAAAAATCAAGAAATATTATCATCAAGGAGTTTCAAAGGGTAGGACTTTTCAATGAGATCGGACGTAGAGGTGTGAAAGGGGATAGTTCAAATTTGAAACATTTTATTGTAGAATCCAAAGGAGGAAGAACTAGACGATGCCATGGATCCAGAGGTGAACCTCAGCTTTGGATTCATTTCTGAGGAGAAATATTTAGGTATTTTATTTTGCCAATTTTATTAGTTAGGGCTTACATTCATGTGAAACGATCACATAAAAAGCTTGGAAGATGTGAGGATTTAGGTCATGACAAACAACAACCTCAGAATCTTAAGACGAGTTAGGGCTTATATTGTATAACAGGGTTATACAAAGGCCTAAAGATAAGGTGAGCACAAGAAAGAAAGCTTGAAGTCTTGTGGCTTTGTTGTTTAATTCTAAGGAAGAAATATTGGTTTAGGTGGGGAAGACGGGTTTTACTTTTGAAGATGGCCGTGCTGCCCACCATGCTAGCTCCAAGCTCCCTGTAGCGATGACTTTGAGTTTTCTAGTGTGTCAAGTTATAATGTCAAATCAGGTGGCCTTATGGTTGAAGTTCTTTAATTTTTACAGAGGGCATATTAAAGTTGATTGGAGCGACACCGGTTAGGATCCTACGGTTCCCTCATGGAGGGGTATATTAAAGTTGATTAGAGGGACACCGATTAGGATCCTACGATTCTCTCGTTCCGACACCACTACGTATTAAAGTTGATTAGAGCGACACCGGTTAGGATCCTACAGTTCCCTCGTTCCAGCATCACTATGTTAAAGTTGATTAGAGCGACACCAGTTAGGATCCCACGGTTCCCTCGTTTCGGCACCACTATTTTCTATTGGACTGACTTAGTCCAAGTGAATTTACTAAACTCAACTTAATGAGTTCCATAATTTCATTTAGACCGTGGGAAGCCTCGTAAACGAACTTACTAAACTCAACTTAATGAGTTCCATAGTTTCATTTAGACCGTGGGAAAACTCGTTAAACCGTAGGTTACCTCCTCCGAGGGGTTCCCGATCTTCCAATAGAGACATATTAATTTAGTTAACCGTAGGTTACCTCCTCCGAGGGGTTCCCGATCTTCCGATAGAGACGTTTTAATTTAGTTCGTAGGTTACCTCCTCCGAGGGGTTCCCGATCTTCCAATAGAGACCTTTTAATTTAGTTGAAGTGTAGGTTACCTCCTCTGAGGGATTCCCGATCATCCGATAGAGACGTCTTAATTTGGTTGAAGTACTAAACTCAACTTAATGAGTTCCATAATTTCATGGATTCACTTAGTCCAAATGAATTTACTAAACTCAACTTAATGAGTTCCATACTTTCATTTAGCAAATGAACTTACGAAACTCAACTTAATGAGTTCCATAATTTCATTTAGACCGTGGGAAGCCTCGTTAGCAACCGTATTTACCTCCTCCGAGGGGTTCCCGATCTTCCAATAGAGACGTATTAATTTAGTTGAAGTTGTTTACCTCCTCCAAGGGACTCCCGATCATCCAATAGAGACGTCTTAATTTAGTCGAAGTTGTAGTTTTGTGTGATGTTTGTGAGTAAATTTTGAGTTGTTTTATATTTTGAATGTTGTGACGGTGAATTTTTATCTTGGTTGATTTTAGTTTTGGTTTTAGTTTTGGTTTTAGTTCGGTTGCTATCCTGATAGTTTTAGTTTTCCATGCAAATTTGTATAAGCACAAAAGTATAGCATAAAAGTACAAGAAACACAATGCTGAAAACTGCAAAAAACGTACCTGGAGAGTCTTCTCGTTCCACCACCTGAAACTTAAAATGCATGTCAGGGCAATTTATATAGAGGCAAAAAAGTAAGGTTTTGGTAGTTTTCCTAACCCTATTTCATATCTCGGTGGGTTCTTAGGAGTTTAATTACGAATGATTTTATTAAGTAAAACATATTTAGTTTAGTAGATCTTCGAGGTATCCAACAGATCTAGAGAAAGAAGCAGGTCTGTGCTACACTTTCGCTACCTGGTGGAAAATCCCAAGTTCTTTTAAACCTATAATGTTGCTTAATAAGTTATCCTATAAATACCTTTAATGCTCAGTGAACATTGATGTCTAAATTATCCCTAAAAAAGGGTAATTATCACTTGTGATTCAATTTAAGAATTATGTGGGTGAAGCCCCTTAAAGTGGCAAGTTAGTGTTGTTGGAACACTTAGCCAAATTTTAAACCTAATTGAGCTTGTAGTGTTTGAAAGATGTTTTAATTTTCAATGATATTTACTTTGCTAATCCTCATTCAAATGAAACTTGATTTAGCCTAAGTCACTACTAAGCCTTTAAGACCTAGGTGAGTGTCTTAATTTGCTTTGAAAAGATCAAGCTTTAAATGGTCGTGATTCATGATTTGGATTTTATTTGAAAATCAAAATAGGGGTGTTAAATTGATTAATTATTGACTTCAAAAGTCATACCCCTAAGTCCTGTGCTCATTTTATTTTAATAAACTTCTAAATTTTAATAATTTAGAAATTTATTAACTTATCTTTTTCTCATTTTATTTTAATAAACTCCCAAATTTTAATAATTTAGAAATTTATTAACTTATCTTTTCAGTTAGATTGGTTCTATCAATGACCCTTTGTATTTAAAACATCAAATAAATTGATTAAGATCAGAGGTTAACCATTTTCCTCCTTGAATTAAGCCTAAATATTAATTAAGGCTAAATTTCCAAAATTACACATTTTGCCCCTAAGGCTCTATCACTTCATAATTTATCAAATTTAATCCAAATGACTTTGGAATTTTTATTTTACCTGATTCATAGGGCAATTAAGACATCAGAGGAGAAAATTTGATTTTTAAAAATTTAATTTAAATTTTATAATTATTTTCATGCAAAAATAGGATTTTTCAAAAAAAAAATTCCTAACTTGACCAAGGCAAATCCTAATCACTTGAAATTTAACTGAAGGTAAACTCAGACCAGAGAAGCCTTTGGACAAAATTTCATGATTTTTTGAATTTTATTTGAATTTTAAGAATTATTTTAATTTCTGTGGTATTTATTAAATATAAAATATTTTAAATGGAGAAAATCAAGTTTTGTATTTTTGAAAAGTCTCCCTGAGATTTTATATTTTTTGGAATTTTATTTGATTTATTAGAATTATTTTAGTAGAAGTCTTTTTTTTAGCCTTTAAAAATTATTTTAAGCTTCAAAATATTATATCTTTATTTAGAGAATCAGGAAAAATAGCCCAATTATTTCTAAGTGCTTAAAAAACAATTTAGAACATTTCCATGAATTTTATTATTTTTTTAATTTTTATGAATTTTTAAATATTTTAAATATTTAAAAATTGGCTAAAAATGAAGTTTTTATTTTAAATACCATTTTATTTTTATAAAATACCACTGATCACAGAAAACTCAAAAAATAAGTTTTTTATAAATTTTTGAGTTATATTTTGATTTTTAAAAAATCATTTAAGTACTAAAAAAGATATTTAACTTGGTAAATCAACTTAGACCATCAAATGTACTCAAAATGCTTTGAAATTTTAATGGGGAGTTCTCTAGATCTTATAAAATAGTGAAAATTAAAAATCAAGTCATTTTGTTGTTTATATTTTCCAAAATTAGTTATCTTATTGATTTAGTGTTTGTGAAAATTACTTGCATTTTAAATGACTTGACTCATGAAAAAATTTCATAAAGGTTCTCTGGTTATATTAAACCTTTCAAAAATTTCTTGGATTTTATAAGCAACATGCTAATTATTATGATTAAATTAAATAAATAATGTGCATAAACTTGAAAAATATGGATCTCTGTCTAGTGGTTTCCTCTAACTTTGAAAAAATTAGGGAATGTTCTACTTGATAGAGGCTACAACATACCAAAAATTCAAGCTATGGTGATAAGTCGACATGCATGGAAAGTTAAAATACTCCTAACACTTATTAATTTTTTTTAAAAAATATTCATCAAATTGACATGAATTTTAATCTACATTGTCTCTTCTGTTCATTGAGCAAGCGGGTATTTTTATTTTATTTTTGTGATTTTTTTACACAAAGTTATGTATTTTTGAAGTTTTGTGAATTAAATAAATAAGAAAAAGCGCCTATTTTTCTACTTATCCATGTCAACCTAGTACGGATCGAACAGGCCATGTGTCGCCAGCCAGCTCATTCCTGCCTCTATCAGACAGTGCTTCGTTCGACGCGATCAGGGCTACCCGAACGATACACACTCGATCCAACGGTCACGGGTCATCGTCCCAAATGAACTGGACCTGAAAACCGTCCATTTTAACCTGAAATTGAGTGGGGTTTTTTTAAATGCTCGTCTTGATTATTACAACACATCCATACGGTTGATGAGCCCTTAAACAAACTTTACATTAATGATAAATTAAAAGAAGCTCGATTTAGGGTTAACTTTGAATACCTTGGTTTATGAGGGGTAGCCTCGATTAGATGCTTGTAGAAGCTTTGTGTGGGTCCTAGGAGTTTAGGGATGGAGCCTCTGGTCCTGGTGAAATGTCTAGACCCAAATTTGACCATGACCGATTTGGTGGTTTACTCGAAGTCCACCTTAGGGTGGCTGAATGATGGGGCTTTTGTGGGGGATCTTTTTCTCTTGATGTTGGGATGGTGTGGGTGCAATTAATTTGAATTTGGTGGAGGTTTGGAGGATGTCCTGTTTCGGCCTTGAGATTGAGCTCCAAAATTGAACTCGAGCAATGGCTTTGAGTGGCTAGGGAATGTTTGGTTAAGCTCAAGAGGTCTCCAGGAAGCTCTTGAAGAAGTTTTACAGAGTCTCCCAAAGGAGTTTCAAGCTCTCACTTTTTGGCCATGGAGGGGGAGTTTAAATAAATGGCATAGGCTAGCTGCCAGGGCCAATTGAGAGGTGCATTTGATTGCTTATGCAGAGGGCAGAGAAGCTCCAATGAGCAGCTGGGCTGATTTGGACTTTGGGTTTGGATTGGGTGAAAATCCCTTATCTTGGCCATGGTTTTGGCCATTTTCCAGCCACCAAGATAGCTGGCCAACCAGGCATTGGTCACCTCTTGGCTCAGGGAAGTCAGGGGTGGCCAATGATGATTATCTCCCAAGGGTAAGTGATGATGTTGGAGATATTTCAAGTTAGGTCCAAAAATGAGTATAATCCCTTAATTTGGGGATCCATTGGTCCATAGCTTGTTATGGTGGTTATAGGAGGGTTCAGCCTGGTCTTTAGGAAGGTTTTGGTGGCTGTGAAATCATTACTTTAGTGGCTTAGACATGGTTAAGTCAATTTTTGGTGAAAGGATTCAAGTGAGTGAAAATGACCAAAACTTGGTTTTGGGCTACGTTAGCCATGTTAATTGACCCAATTGATTGATCAAAATTGTGTAGATGATTGTTATGAAGATTTTTTGTGAAGAGTTGCCATTAGTAAATTAAATAAGCACAAAGAGGCACAACAACTTGGCTTGATTCACAGAAAAGCAAACCAAATCCGAAGGAGACCAAGAAATGCAGAGTTTAGGACCCAGTGTGGGACCAACTTTACAACGCACAACGCCAAGGTGGAACTAGTCCACCGACAGACCTATTGGAGATCCGACCCCATATGAAAATTTAAAGAGTCTTTAATGGCCTCTTGAACCCCTGTGTTCAAAGATGGTTTAACAGTTAGTCCTGAAGTCCAAGGAGTTGGTTGTACCTTCCCAAGACTGAAATGGGTAAAGTATGCCAACGAAAGAAGGGCAATTTGGTCCAAGAGGGACATGAACACATTAGTAATGTGTGAAGATAATATTTCTTGATTTTAATTGAGAGAAAAGGTGTCCCAGCGGAGTCGCGCGAAGCTATCGGCGTTATTTTTGGTTTTGGTGGGGAGTTGCCCGTAAGAAGTTGTCGGTCACCGGAATCAAAATCTCATCGCCCGCTTCGGAAGGATGTTTTAATATATATATATATATATATATATATATAATTTTACAAAAATATGAAATCAAACTGACCCCATATTTTTTATAGTTTAAATGAAAGAGCATTGTATCTCAAATCTTGTATCTATCTCAAAGGACAAACACAAAACTTGAGGTTGAAGCTCAATCAAATTAACTAAGGAATATATGACATCCGTTTGGTCTGAAAAACCTCTATATTTTCTGATAAGTTCCACTATTTAATATAAAGGATTAAATAGGTATGCTTTCTATAAGGGCAAGCCCCTATAGTTAATTACATATTAAATGACCAAAGTCACCTAAGAAGAATCTCAATAAAATTCAAAAAATATTATCGTCAAGGAGTTTCAAAGGGTAGAACTTTTCAATGAGATAGGACATAGAGGTGTAAAAGGGGATTGGTTCAAATTTGGAACATTTTATTGTAGAATCCAAAGGAGGAAGAACTAAGGGATGTCATAGATCCAGAGGCGAGCGTCGGTGACTTCCCAAGCTATCCTAATGTTTGGCTTCATTTCTAAGAAGAAATATTTAGGTGTTTCATCCTGCCAATTTTATTAGTTAGGGCTTACATTCGTACAAAACGATCACCCAAATAGCCTGGAAGATGTGAGTATTTAGGTCATGACAAACAACAACTTCGGAATCCTAAGGCGATTTATGACTTATATTGTATAGGAGGGTTATAGAAAGGTTTATAGATAATGTGAGGATTTACGTTGCATAAGAAAGCAACCTCAAAGTCCTATGACTTTGTTTTTTAAGTCTAAAAAAGAAATATTGGTTTAGCTGGGGAAGATGGGTTTTACTGTTGAAGATGGCCGTGCTGCCCACCATGCTAGCTCCAGGCTCCCTGCTGTGATGAGTTTGAGTTTTCTAGTGTGTGAAGTTATAATGTCAAATCAGGTGCCCTTATGGTTGAATTTCTTTAAATTTTATGAGGACATGTTAAAGTGGATTAGAGCGACACCGGTTAGGATCCCACGGTTCCCTCGTTCCGGCAATAATATTTTCTTTTGGATTCAGTTAGTCCAAATGAATTTACTAAAATCAACTTAATGAGTTTCATAATTTCATTTAGATCGTGGGAAGTCTCGTTAGCAACCGTAGGTTACCTCCTCCGAGGGACTCCTGATCATCCAATAGAGATGTCTTAATTTAGTCGAAGTTGTAGTTTTGTGTGATGTTTGTGATTAAATTTTGAGTTGTTTTATATTTTGAATGTTGTGGCGGTGAATTTTTATCTTGGTTGATTTTAGTTCTGGTTTTGGTTCTGTAGCTATCCTAATAGTTTTAGTTTTGCATGCAAATTTGTATAAGCACAAAAGTATAGCTTAAAAGTACAAGAAAGACAATACTGAAAAACTGTAAAAAGCGTACCTGGCGAGCCTTCTCGTTCCACCACCTGAAACTTAAAATGCATGTCAGGGCAATTTATATAGAGACAAAAGAAGTAAGGTTTTGGTAGTTTTCCTGACCCTATGTCTTATCTCGGTGGGTTCTTAAGAGTTTAATTAATGATGATTTTGTTAAGCAAAACATATTAAATTTAGTAGATCTTTGAGGTATCCAACAGATCTAGAGAAAGAAGCAGGTCCGTGCTACTTTCTCGCTGCCTGGTGGAAAATCCCGAGTTCTTTTAAACTTATTATGTTGCTTAATAAGTCATCCTGTAAATACCCTTAATGCTCAGTGAACATTGATGTCTCAGTTATCCTAATAATAGAATAATTATCACTTGTGATTCAATTTAAGAATTATGTGGGTGAAAACCCTTAAAGAGGCAAGTTAGTATTGTTGGAACACTTAACCAAATTTTAACCCTAATTGGGCTTGTAGTGTTTGAAAGATGTTTTAATTTTCAATGATATTTACTTTTCAAATCATTATTTAAATGAAACTTGATTTAGCCTAAGTCACTACTAAGCCCTTAAGACCTAGGTGAGTGAAATCCTTGTTTAAATGAAACTTGATTTAGCCTAAGTCACTACTAAGCCCTTAAGACCTAGGTGAGTGTCTTGTTAAGCTTTAGGTGGTTATAATTCATGATTTGAATTTTATTTGAAAATCAAAATAGGGGTAATTTAAATGAAACTTGATTTAGCCTAAGTCACTACTAAGCCAACTTAGGTGAGTGTCTTAATTAGGTTTGAAAAGATTAAGCTTTAGGTGGTCATAATTCATGATTTTTAGGTGAGTGTCTTAATTAATTTTGAAAAGATTAAGCTTTAGGTGGTCATAATTCATGATTTCAGGTGAGTGTCTTAATTAGTTTTGAAAAGATTAAGCTTTAGGTGGTCATAATTCAAGATTTGAATATTATTTAAATGAAACTTGATTTAGCCTAAGTCACTACTAAGCCCTTAAGACCTAGGTGAGTGAAATCCTTGTTTAAATGAAACTTGATTTAGCCTAAGTCACTACTAAGCCCTTAAGACCTAGGTGAGTGTCTCATCAAGCTTTTGGTGGTCATGATTCATGATTTGGATTTTACTTGAAAATCAAAATAGAGGTATTAAATTGATTAATTATTGACTTTAAAAGTCACACCCCTAAGTCCTGGGCTCATTTTATTTTAATAAACTTCCAAATTTTAATAATTTAGAAATTTATTAACTTATCCTTTTCAATTAAGAAAGTGAGATTGGCTTCTACCAATGAATCCCTTGTGTTTAAAAAATCAAATAAATTGATTAAGATCAGAGGTTACCCATTTTCCTCCATGAATTAAGCCCAAATGTTAATTAAGGCTAAATTTCCAAAATTACACATTTGCCCCTAAGGCTCTATCACTTCATAAATTTAGTAAAATTAAATTCAAATGACTTTGAAATTTTTATCCTACCTCATTCATGGGTCAATTAAGATCCTCCTTGAATTAAGCCTAAATGTTAATTAAGACTAAATTTCCAAAATTACACATTTGCCCTTAAGGCTCTAACACTTCATAATTTATCAAATTTAATCTAAATGACTTTCAAATTTTTATCTTACCTCATTCTTGGGTCCATTAAGATATCAGAGGAGAAAATGTGATTTTTCAAAATTTAATTTAATTTATATAATTATTTTATTCAAAAAAGAGGATTTTTTAAAGAAAATTTCTAACCTGACCAAAATAAGTCCTAATCTCTTGAAATTTTTACTAGATGTAGACCTAGACTAGGGAAGCCTTTGGACCAAATTTCATGATTTTTTGATTTTTATTTGAATTTTAAGAATTATTTTAATTTATAGGATATTTATTAAATATAAAATATTTTAAATGGAGAAAATTAAGTATTTTATTTTTGAAAAGTTTCCCTAAGGTTAGTGAACTCAGAGGAGAAGATTTTATATTTTTTGAATTTTATTTAATTTATTGGAATTATTTTAGTGGAAATCCATTTTTTAGCCTTTAAAAATTATTTTAAGCTTCAAAGTACAATATCTTTATTTAGAGAATCAGGAAAAATATCCCAATTGTGTTTAAGTGCTTAGAAAACATTTTATAACATTTTCATGAATTTTATTACCTTTGTGATTTTTATGATTTTTTAATTATTTTAAATATTTAAAAATAGGCTAAAAATGAAGTTTTTGTTTTAAATACCATTTTATTTTTATAAAATATCCCTGATCACAGAGAACTCAAAAAATAAGTTTTTATAAATTCTTGAGTTATATTTTGTTTTTTAAAAAATCATTTAAGTGCCAAAAAAGATATTTAACTTTAAAAATAAACTTAGACCATCAAATGTACTCAAAATGCTTTGAAATTTTTATGAGGGGTTCTCTGGATCATTTAAAAAAGTGGAGATTAAAAATCAAGTCATTTTGTTGTTTATATTTTCCAAAATTTATTATCTTAATGATTTAGTGTTTGTGAAAATTACTTGCATTTTGAATGACTTGACTCATGAAAAATTTTCATAAAGGTTCTCGGGTAGCTTGGTTATTTTTGAAAGATTTAAAATGACTTTTGAACAACTTTGGGTATTTTGGATGGATTTGAGGATTTTGACCAATCTAATATTTGGGGAAGTTTAGGTAATTTGGGTAGGTTTGGGGGTCAAAAGGCCAAGTTGGATATTTTTGGTAGAATTGGGGTGCCAACCACACTATATGAGCTATGAACCAATGGAAACCCCATTTGGGCCCTCTATGTACTGTTCTTAGCTAAACCCCAGCTCAGGACTAATGGGTTTAGGGGACCATCTACATGAGTCTCCCAAAAGATCAAGGGATGAAAGTTGACAAGTTTTAGGTTTAGGATTGTGAGTGATTGTGGGTGACAGTGAGTACAAGTGAGTGCCTTAGCTCTAGACCAACACCCAAGGTCAACCCTAAGGTCCAGCAGTCCTAAAGGTGACTCATCTTAAGTTCCCTCATAATGAACCCACCTACTAAGTGTTAAAGGTTAGGAACAATTTGTGAAACTTCAAGTTGAGTAAAGTGGAGTGTAGAATTTTTAATGGTGAGGGTTCCATGTCTAGTTTTCTAAGAATAGTCAATAGGAAAGTTTTATGGCTAGACCTTAGGCTACTAGAGAGGAAAATTTAAACCTCAATCAAAAGTGAGGTCAACAGGAAATGGAGGTGGTGGTTTTTCCAAATCAATTTTTATTGGAGAAATAGGTCTCTCAGAATCTTTTGGAGTGTCCTCTTTTGATTCTTTGATTTATTCACTCTCAACTTCAATTTCTTTTTGAACCCGACCTTTCAACTCTCTTTTGCTTCTAAGTTGAATGGCTTTGACTTGTTCTTTATTGTAGTATTTTGGATTTGATTCAATATTAGTAGGAAGTGTTCCTTGGGATCTATTACTGAATGAATTTGCTATTTGCCCAAGTTGATTATCGCTATTTCTAATTGTAGCTCCTTGACTTTATAAATGATTTCCCATTTGTAACACCACTTCTTCTATAAACAACTTCTTCTCTTTAAATTGTGTATTACTGTTGAAACCTGGAGGATAAGTAGATTTATAATTATTATTCCCTTGGTTGTTCCAATTTCTCAATGGGTTTCCTTGGTTGTTCCCCCATTGCTGATTATTACCTCCCGAATTGTTATTCCAGTAGTTTCCTTAGTTGTTCCCCCATTGTTGATTATTACCACCCGAGTTGTTATTTCAATTAAAGTTGGGATGGTTTTTCCAACATGGGTTATAATAATTGGAATATGTGTTATTTTGCTTATTATTTATGGCATTCAAAGTTTCTAATGATGCTTGAGAATCTACCATTTGGCCTAATAAATTCTCCTCAGTCATGGAAGTTGGTTGACAAAAATTCATTCCAAATTAGTCTAACTTCCTTGAAATTGCAGCAACTTGATTTACTAACATGGTAAATGCATTAGATTCATGAATATTGGCTACTTTCTTAGGATTTACCCTCTTAGAAAGCCATTGAAAATTATTGGTAGCCATTTTTTCAATTAAAGCATAGGCGTCCTGAAATAGTTTTGACATCAATGAAACACCAGCAGCGGCATCGATAATTGATATAAGAGATCCAACTAATCCATTATAAAAAGTTTGAATTATTAACCAATCTGGTATAGCATTGTGGACACTTTCTTAAGAGTTATTTAAATCTTTCCCATACTTCATAAATAGATTCTCCTTCAAACTGATTAAAAGATGTAATATCATTTCTAAGCTTCGTAATTTTTTATGGTAGAAAATATTTAGCAAGAAACTTTTGTGCTAAATCACCCAAGTTATGATAGATCTAGGTTCTAACAAATTCAACCACATCTTGGCTTTATCCCTCAGTGAGAAAAAAAATAAGCTAAGTCTTACGACATCATCTGATACACCATTGTATTTAAATGTAGCATACAATTCTAATAAATTGGCAAGATGTAAATTTGGATCTTCAGTTGGTGATCCCCCAAATTGACTATTTGATACCATTTGGATAATAACAGGTTTAAGCTCAAATGAATTAGCCACTACAGTAGGTTTTTGAATACTACAATAAAGTTCATCTACAGTAGGATTGGCATAATCTCTTAAAGGTCTAAACTCTCTATGAATTTCAGAAAAGTAGGGTTGGCATAATCTCTTAAAGGTCTAAACTCTTGATGAATTTCAGCATTTTGATTATTTGGTTTTTTCATCTATAGTAGGGTTGACATAATCTCTCAAAGGTCTAAAATCTTGATGAATTTCAGCATTTTGATTATTTTGGTCTGTCTTGGCATAATCTCTTAAAGGTCTAAATTCTTGATGAATTTTAACATTTTGATTATTTTGGTTTGTCATTTCTAGTAATTTTTGATTTTTCAAAATTTATAATTTTTTTGGTTCTTCTAATTTTTCTAATAGTTCTTTCTAATTCAGAATCGTAAGGCACTAGTCCTTCAGAACCTAAACTACGCATACACTATCATAAAATAAAATAAAATAAAATTCAAAACACACATAAGAAAATCATATACAATACTTAAAGCTTAAATAAAAATTTCTAAAAAATAGAAAATTTGCCTCCGATTTCCCAGCAACGACGCTAAAAACTTGATCCCGGGATACTACTAATATGCAAAGTACAACAATAATTCAGATTAAATTTCACTTATATTTCCTTACTTTGCAATAAAACCAAATACTTGATCCTGAAGAAAAATAAGAATTTAAATTTTAATTTATATATATTGGGATACTACGTAAGTATACATATTGTTATCAAGTAATATCAAACTTTTTGATTAAGACCTGAATATCGAACCCACAGGGAATTATACAATATGCACCTTTAGAAAACTTTCTATTTTTAAAAAGACAATTACTCAAACTGAAGATATTTTGCAGTAATAAAAATTCAAATATTTTTGGTATTTTTGATATTTTGACAAAACATTAACAACTTAAAAAGATAACTAGTTTTGTAGATGAAAAGCACTTAATAAAAAAATATCTTTCTTCTTATCTTGAATCAATAATATGTATAGGAAATATGTTGTGGAAATATTCAAATTGTGTTGTGCCAAATAGGAGCAATAATATTCTTCATCCTTACTACAGTTGCTATAAAGAACATTGGCTAATTTAAAGTTTGAATAGTTCTGAACACCGGCTAGGCAAGGAAGATACTAGCTCTCACTTTAGAGTTCCCTCGATTCCCTCCACCTGAGGGCTAACATCTCGTATCAGAACCTAAAACATTAAACCAAGTTGAGGGCTTTAACCCGTCACTTTAATGTCCTCTAACTCTACACTCTTCAATGAATATTTCCCTATTATTTGCACTCAATCATATGAACTACATTCTCATTCATACAACCTCATGTGGTTCTTTCCATACCTATTTGCACTCAATCATATGAACTACATTCTCATTCATACAACCTCATGTGATTCTTTCCAAATTGACTGAGACAATACCAGCCTAGTTCTTACTTGTTCTCACAACAAATTTTAACATCTAGATTGGCCAAATCAAGAAGTAAATAAAGTGCATGGATTTAAATCATCACAACTTCTTCCAACATTAAGGATCAATAGTCTCTACAATTTCCATCCAAAAATTAATTCCTTATTATTTTAAGAAGAAAGATAAAAAAAAATACTCAGAATCGATGGAGAAAATAAAATTACATTTTAGTTTAAATGTAGAAATCATTGTCAAACCAACAAAAAGTCTCAATTAAAACTAAAAGTATCTCAAAACAAAAAGATAAAAACTTATCTCAAGTTCTCCACCAAACTCTTGAAGTTCCTTTGATTCTCTTCTCTTTACAGTCACTCAAAAGAAACTAACAAAAAGGATAAAAAAAAGTAAAAGTGGTGCCTGAAAATCTCTCCAACTAACTCCCTAATTTGATGAACTTTGAAAACTTTTCAAGTATTTTCAGGACTCTTTTGAAAGTCCTCTTTTCTTTATTTTACAGTTTTCTATGATTTGCCTTGGAAACTCTTCAAAATGTGTCCCAAATTGATGTATTTCCCAAAGAGATGCATCCTTTTGTGATAATTTTTGTCCATGATGGTTATAATCACCTATTAAGACAATGGGTGCCTCAAAAACCTCTTCAAAATTCACAGAAACCGAATTTACTTGCCCAATAACTGACACTGCCGCTTAAGCCTGAGACCTCTGGCACTTAGGTGTGACATTCTCTATTTAACCAGTGCTTAAGAGTTGAATCTGGCGCTTAGGTGCCAAAACTCTTTTGCTCCAAATTTGATCCTTTTTCATCCCATTAAGCATTTTTCACCTTTTTTTTTGTATCTGCAAGAAAAACACAAAAATACCTTCCATTAAAGCATACTATCTCAAAAAAATATTTATAAAAATGTTTCTAAAAATACTATATAATTTAGTTGTATTAGTCCCCTTGATTGTGTGTCAGAATCCCAGAAGGATTTCCTTGTCTGTTATTAGTGAAGTTGTAATAACAACCACATAGTATGGTGATCTTTCCCTTTTCACGCATGCATTTATTGACTCAGAATAGGTTCTTTCTATCAAGAGGCCAACTCAACCTCTGTCTCTCAGATCAAAGATGCAGTCAAGAATACTTCATTCATCGCTTTTGAAGAAGACCCTGGTATATAGCTCCAAGCCTTCTAGTATTTTAATGAACCTTCCTTGAACTTCTTCATAGAATTCAAAATCCCTTTTGTTTAATTTACACATTTTATGGTATTCTATCATGGAGACGATCGGCGGCTGCCGAGGGTACTCCCTCATTTCAACATCGGCGGGAATCCAAGTTGGTGTTGTTTCTGTCTGCAACAGAATGTATGACTTTGTTTCCAACGAGATATATGACTCTGTATCCAATGGGACATATGGTTCCCCCATTGGGTAATCATCAGTCTGAAATCCATCATCAGTGGACACGTACTCCTCCAAAGTATTGTAGCGCTCCAGGTGGAGGACATTGCAGTCCAGACACTCCACAAATGCCCCTATAGTTGATGTACGTGCAGGTATCTCGGTGTTGCATGTCAGACAACCAGTATAAAGAACATCTGAAATTGGATGTATCTCCGACTTTGTAGCAAATCCAGACTCATCGTCTGTAGCAGGTAGGCTGGAAGAGGTCTCTCTCATTCTTAGATCGTAGATATTCTCCTCAGGAATAGGGGTGAGCAAGTTTTCCGCCTCTTTCTTACATCTTCTTTCTTCACGTAAGAAAGCCCTATGCTTTTGGCAGTTGGCATTTCTGCGCCGAGTTCTCCGTGGCGGTGCATCTGTTAGTCTTTTATCATTCGGAGCAACCAGGCCCCTGGTTGGTGTATCTATCATGGACGGTAGTCGCTAGTCCCCTCCATCGGGTCTTGTTGTACTATCACATTTTTTTGCTTCAGTAAAGAATTATCTCTGGTTCTTACCCTTAGTAGGGATGACGGCTCTTCTTTTTTTTATGGCTAATCACGTCCATATGAGGACCCTCATAGTCCATTAGACTTGACTAAAGTTCATGCCAAAGTTTATTGTGCCGCCCTGCGATGCCCTTTCCTCGTTGAGTGTGAGGTTCCAATCATCTTTAAAAGTAAATATCAGCCTCTGGCCTGACATTTCTCTGCAGACGACAGGAAAAATATCAGTGAGCTGAAAATTAGCGTGAAAAAGAACAAAAAAAAGTTTTTATTAAAGAGGATTTTAATTTATGTTGATGAGAAAATTATTTAGTCATGTATGTATTTTGTTTAATTTAGTAGAATATTAAATTTAAAAAAAAAAGAGAAAATTAAAGAGCATAATTTCAAAAATTTTCATTAAATTGAGGTTAATCTTATTACAAAATTTTGGACCCGGTCACAGACCTTTGTCAAAATAAATAACCCCAGAACAAACAAAATTTTAAAATTTCAAATCAAACAATGTCAAGCAATGTCAGGTTGCGTAGGATGTCTTCAAGTATCGTCTGTTGATTGGCAACATGGGTCTCTCACCATGGAAATCTACTAGCTAGTAGGCTCCTCCTGCGTAGATCTTTTCTACGACAAATGGTCCCTCCCAAGTTGGCTCAAATTTTCCACCTATCATGCGGTGTGCAAGAATGGGTCTTTTGAGCATGAGGATAAGGTCACCAACTTTGAAAGCCCTTAGTCAGACCAATTTGTCATGAGCTTGTACCATCTTCACTTGATAAAGTTTCAAATATTTTTATGCTTCTAGTCATTTTTCTTCAAGACTCTCTAGTTCTTCAAGTTTGAGTTTTGCACTTTCTTCTAAAGTAAGCTAGTTGGCGACACTGACTCTGAGAGATGGTGTCTGAACTTCTAGCAGTAGTATGGCCTCGGACCCGTACACGAGCATGTATGGTGCGCATAGAGTGGGAGTCTTGAATGTTGTCTGGTAGGCCCACAATGATTCTAATAATTTATTGTGCTGATATCTTTCATTTTTGTCCAATGTTTTGTTTTAAAGCTGTACCAATGTTTTGTTGAAGGCTTTGACTAAGCCATTTGCTCTCGGATAGTAAATTGTAGAATATCTCCAGTCTATCCCATGTTGTTTGACAAAATTGTTGATTTTGGTGCTTTGGAAGGCTGTCCCATTATCGAAAATTATTCTTTGCGATACTCTGAGCTGATAGATGATTTGGCTTTTGAAAAATTGAAAGACGTATTGTGTCATAACCTCTCGTAACAACACTGCCTCTGCCCATTTGGATAAGTATTCTGTAACGAAAAGTATAAATTTGTGACCTTTGGAAGATGGAGGGTCTATGAGACCTATTATGTCAGTGCCATAACACTCGAATGCCCATGAGGAAACTGTTGGGTGTAGCACATTTGGAGGTTGGTGCAAGACCACCCCATGCACTTGGCACTTGTGACATCTTTTAGATGCATCCATGCAGTCAGACATCATTGCTGGCCAATAATATTTGAGTCTGTTGATCTTCATTTTCTTCTTCGGCCCTGACTGGTGAGCACCACACAATCCGACGTGTAGCTCCTTGAGAATATTTTGTGCTTTTACTTTGCTTAAAGATCGGAGCCACATTGGATTAAATGTTTTTCTATGGAGCACATTTCCTATTAGAGCATATGACATAGCCCTTTCTGTGATGTGTTGTATTGCTGACTTGTCTTCTAGCAGCTTTCCAATTTGCAAATATTTTATCAATGGCTTGTGCCAATCTTCGTTGATATCATCAACCACAATCATCATTTCTTCTTCTTTTCCAAGATTATGTAGACTGTCAAGGTTAACTTGAGACAAAAATCTGTCTTCCTCATACTGTGCTATTGATGGAATCCTCTAGGGAACATGATAATTCCTTTGCAAGTTTTGCTAGAGCGCCAGCATGGGCATTATCTCCCCGAGGAATTCGGTAAAAAGTTACATTGGGAATCTACTTAAGCAGCTTCATTGTGTATTGGTCGTATGCTCTAACCTTGGCTTTAAAATCATGAATTTTTCGGCATCTTGCTGGATGACGAGTTGAGAGTCACCATAGTTAGAAATATCTTTCATATCCGTTGAGATTGCTAACTCTAACCCGATAATTAGCGCTTCACATTCGACTTCATTGTTGGTGCATGGTTCTGTCAGGTGATAAGAGAACCTCAGCGTACCCTTATTTGGCATGATAAAGATCAAACCAATCCCTTCTTTGCCCGACATAACTATGCCCGATCCTTTTCCTTTTTTGGCTGATGAAACTCGGTCGAAGTACATCTCCTAGTGTTGCGCATCGGAGAAATTTATCTGTAATACTTGTTCATCTGGTAAGTCATCATTAAGTTGGAACCCAGCTGGAAGTGGGTGTGCAGCGAGAAATTCTACTAAAATTTGTTCCTTGATAGCACAAAGGGAAACAAAAGTTATATCAAATTGCAATAAAATCATTAACCTTCTTGCTAGACGTTCAGAGAGTGTTGGTCGGGTCATCAAAGATTGCAACAGATTAAATTTTGAGATTAGGTAATCTTATGAAAAAGCATGTAGTGTCTAAGCTTTTGGGAGGCAAAAATTAAAGCTAGGCAATGCTTCTCAAAAGGTGGATACTTTATCTCTGTAAGTATTAGGCGATGACTCAAGTAGTAGAGTGCATTTTCTTACCCTTGTCATTGACTTGGGCTAAAAGAGCTCCAAGAGAGTCTTCTAAGGCTGCGATATAAAGTATGAAAGGTTTCCTTGGGATAGGGGCTGCCAAAATAGGTGGTGTCATTAAATACTATTTAACGTCCTCAAAGGCCCGCTGACATTTTTCTTCCCAAATAAATTTGGCATCCTTTTTAATTAATGTCGAGATGGGCTGACACTTACCTAAGAGATTAGAAATAAAGCATCTTAGATATGCCAACTTTCCTGGGAAGGAACGTAGTTGCTTTAATGTTTTGGGTGGAGGCATTTCCAAGATAGCTTTAATTTTATCTGGGTTGATCTCGATTCCCCGATGACGGACAACGAATCCTAGAAACTTCCCGGAGGTAACACCAAAGGTGCACTTTAAGGGATTCATTTTAATTACATATCGTCGTAATCGTTCAAACACGATCCTCAAATCGTATAAATGGTTAATTTTTTGTTTGCTTTTGATGAACAAATCATCCACGTAGCATTCCACCTGGTTGTGAATGAGGTCGTTAAAGATCTTTGTCATAGCTTGTTGATATGTTGCTCCGACGTTCTTCAACCCAAACGAAATCACTGTGTAGCAAAAGATTCCAAATGGAGTTCTGAAGTTAGTTAGTGCTGCGACTTTTTGAGCCATCTTGATTTGGTGGTACTCCGACGATCCATTCATGAAGGAGAAGATTTCATGAATTGAAGCGATATTCACCATCATTTCTGGTATCGGTAATGGAAATTCATCTTTTGGACACGCTTTATTTAAATCTTTGAAGTCATCACAAACACATATTTGTCCATTTTTCTTCTTAACTAACACAATGTTGGCTAATCACGTGGAGTATTGCTTCTCTTTTACAAAGTCAGCATCTTTTAACTTTTTCACCTCAGCTATGACTTGCTGTTATATTTCGAGGTGCATTCTTCTGGGAGCTTGTTTTACTTGGGTTATATCTTTGTCTACCCTGAGTTTATGAACTAGAACCTCTATTGACAGTCCTGAAATTTCATCATAGCTCCATGTGAAGCAAACTTTGAAGTTTGTTAACAGTTTGATCAACTCTAAAGATTCTTCATCATTGAGTAGAGAACTTATAAATGTAGATCGGGGCCACTCTTCCTTCCTGAGGTTAATTTCATTTAATTCATTGACAGTCGATTAAATTTCCTCGTAAGATTCTTGCGGAGCATCTTCTATTAGCTGATCAGTAGAGTCATCCTCTATATTGAGGCAGTCCTCTTTTGATTCACTAGTAACAACCATGAAGAATTGTGAATCATTGACTGATTTGACTTTACCAAATCCGAGACCCTCTTTTGGGTTGGGAGTTTGACTTTTAACATCCCTAATTTCATTCAATTCATCGACAGTCAATTAAATTTCCTCCTAAAATTCTTGTGGAGCATCTTCTATTAGCTGATCAGTAGAGTCATCCTCTATATTGAGGCAGTCCTCTTCCGATTCACTAGTAANCCAAATCCTAAAAATTTCTTGGAGGTAACGCCAAAGGCACACATTAATGGATTCATTTTAAGGTCATATCATCGTAATCATTCAAACACAATCCTCAAATCATACAAATGGTATATTTTCCATTTACTTTTGATGACCAAATCATCCACGTAGAAATCTACTTGATTGTGACTGAGGTCGTCAAAAATCTTGATTATTGCATGCTGATATATTGCTCCGGCGTTCTTTAGGCCGAACGGCAACACTGTGTAGCAGAAAATTCCAATCAGTTTTCTGAAAGCTGTAAGTACTGCATCCTCGGGAGTCGTCTTAATTTTGTTGTATCCCCATGACCCATCCATGAAGGAGAAAATCTAATGTGTTGAAGTAATAAGCACCATCATCTCTGGTATAGGTTGTGGAAACTCGTCTTTTGGACATGCCTTGTTCAAATCTATAAAGTCGACACAGACGTGGATCTGTCCATTTTTCTTCTTAACAAGTACAATATTGGCTAACCACGTGGGGTATTGCTCTTCTTTAACAAAGTTGGCGTCTATCAACTTTTCACCTCGGCGATGACTTGTTGTTCTACTTCAAGGCGCATTCTCCAGGGAGCCTGTTTTACTAGGGTTATATTCTTGTCCACCCCAAGTTTATGGACTGCAATTTCTACTGATAGTCTTAGCATTTCATCGTAGCTCCATGCGAACCAATCTTTAAATTCTATTAATAGTTTAACCAGTTCGTCAAATTCTTCGCCATTAAGTAGAGAACTTATAAATGTAGGTCGGGGTCGTTCTTCAGTTCTGAGGTTAATCTCTTTCAATTCATCGACAATAGATTTAATTTCCTCCTCAAATTCTGGTAGAGCATCTTCTATTGGTTGATTAGTAGAGTCATCTTCTACATCGAGGGAATCCTCTTCTTACACATTAGTAACAACCAAGCAAAATTTAGAATCATCGACTGGTCCAACTGTACCAAATCCGAGACCTTCTTTTGAATTGGGAGTTCAACTTTTAGCATTCCACAGTTTTTTAAAAAGTTGAAATTTATCTTTTGGCATTTGTTTTGGCAAGTGTCCCTGTTGAATTAACTTTTGAACACAAGGTGAGAAGTAATCAACAGGCAATTCCATTAATTCATTACAATCAACATCCAAATTTACATGTTTTTCAAGCTTAGTAGAGGTAGAAGCACTGTAAGATTTGATCGTCTTTGAACCAACACTACGGACTTCCTTGACCTATAAACTCTCGACCTTTTGCGGGAGAATCGGAGTAATGGCCATAGTATTCACATAGTGGTTTATCTGATAATACATTATTTCATATTCATTCTTCTCTGTATCTTCTGGGGATATCTCGTACTGAGGTTTCTTCTTCTTTGTTATCATTATTTCATCTTCAGAACTGTTTTCATCACCAATGTTGATGGTTGGCCTAGTCCGTTCAACAAGTAAATTGATCTTTCCTTGTATGTGTCCTCAGCCTCGACCTCGAGTACGTGAACTAGAAGAACCTCCACCAACTCGTTGTATGGGAGTGATAGAAGGTTGTTGAAGCGGAGTTGTATGGCATCCTTTTTGTGATTCTTCTAAATTTTCATCTTTGTTTGTCAAAATCTCACGAGAGAAGACAGTCTTCTTTGGAGGCACGTAGTAGGCAGCATCTTCATGGATACCAACTTACGCGAGAAGACAGTCTTCTTTGGAGGCACGTAGTAGGCAGCATCTTCATGGATACCAACTTCCGTGCGAGAAGACAGTCTTCTTTGGAGGTGCGTAGTAGGCAGCATCTTCATGGATACCAACTTCATGAGAAGACTGTCTTCTTTGGAGGCGCGTAGTAGGCAGCATCTTCATGGATACCAACTTCATGTACTGAAAATGGTTGTAGGTATCCATTGATGCAATTCTCTTGACCATCTTTGTGGTATTTAATGCACTGGTGTAGAGATGATGGAACCATATTGTGCTCATGAATCCATGGTCGACCTGAATAGAGTGTTAAAAGAGGTCTTGGCGTCGATGATGTTAAATTTAGCGGTTGTTACGAGTTCTCCAACCTTCATAAGTAATGTAATCGATCCAAGGGCTCTTTCTCCCTTTTGGTTGAATCCTCTTAACATCATTTTATCGACCGTAAGCTATTGAGCTTCAATATCCAAATAGGTCAATGTCCATAGGCTCATCAAGTTAAAAGATGCTCCAGGATCCACTAAAACTCTAGATAACACAAATCTGCCAATGTTGACGGAAATGTAGAGCGGACAGTTGTGGTCGGCGGTACTGAACAACAAGTCTTCATCTGTGAAGGTTACCCCTGAATTTTCTCTCAACGAGCAAACTTCATATGAGGATGTGCTAGCCAATCGAGCTAAGCTAATTCTGGATCAAGAAAAACTATAACCAGAGATTCTCTCATCTCCTTTGATAGGATCAGAGTGTCGTAGATGCTTAGTCGGGCAGGAAATTTCGTAAGATGAGCTAACATGTTTTAGTCTACTTTGCATGATCCTTTGATTTTATCTTGATCAAGTGGTTCTTCCACTGGTGGAGGTGGGGGCATCTTCTTGAGTCATTATCTGTTTTCCTTTGTCTGTTGGAGCTGTTCTTGGTGGTAACACTTTTCCGCTCCTTAAGTTGACTTCTATGAGTTCTTCTTCTTCAGATATCATTGTTGAATCTTTGAGTGTCTCTTCATCTCCATCAGAAAGACCTAAGTTGATGGCAAGCGGTGTACCATGATGCTCGAGAACTGGCTCCTCGTTATCGGTGCTGTCGTAAGTGATATCATTGAGTTCTTCTTTGGACTTGACAACGAGTTCATCTAACTTGAGTATAATTTGAGGATCATTTTGGGAATCAAGATCATAGCTAGATCGGTCATAATCAGTTACGTTATCACCAGAAACAGTCAAAACGTAGCCAAAATCACAATCATTATATTCATAAGACCCCGGAGGGACAAAAAGATAAACATACAAAGTTAAGGGTTCGAGGATTTTCTTCTGTGAATCCAAGACAACCAATCTAGTAGAGGCTGCCCCTGTCCTACCCCCCCGTGCTATCAATCTTGGCAGTGACGCTTTTCTTTTTCTTGTTCTTTATCCTTGACAATGACGGATCTCCTTGTGAAACCTTCATCTCGGGCACGGTATGTTGTGGACTCTGAATGGAGGCTTGTTTTGATGCAGGCTGTATCTTGTTCAGTATCTTCTTGGACGATCTACTCCAGACCTCCTTCCATTCTTCTTCGATATTTGTAGAAGCTTGTTTTGATGAATCCTATATTTGATTAAGGACCCTCTTGAGTTCATCTCAAGTTGTACTTCATCCATCTACTCCAGCATACAAATCAATCGAGGAGATTGACTCAGTTGAAATCATGTTTATGGAACCTTTTTTAGGTTCTCTCAAATACTCCTTCAGGATTGTTATATTCTCTTCCTTGAGGTTCTTCTCGAGCAGGTCCTTAAAGACAAAACACTTGTCTATAGTGTGCCCAAGAAACTGGTGGTATGGGAAATAATTTGGTTCATTCTTCTTATCCACCTCTTTGGGTTTCTTTGGATCAGGTGGTATGGGCAATAATTTGGTTCATTCTTCTTATCCACCTCTTCAGGTTTCTTTGGATCAGGGATTTAAATTCTGGTTTCTTCATGAGGCTTTTGAATATTTTAGTACAGCTTCATCCTTGAAGGAATACATAACTTTTTGTCACTCTAACAGGGATATTCTTTTACCCATTGTTCGAGGTGATCCCTCCTGAGGCTGTCGTTGGTTGGATCGATAGCTCTGTTTCTGAGAGTACTGTGATGAAGACTGGTAAAGTTCTTCTGCAAATATCTTTATCAGATGCTTTCCTTTATCGACAGTTGCAACTACTCCTGATTTCTTTTCAAACACTCTGGTCACCTTAGCCTTTTCATGTGGCTCCATGTGCTTCATTGCTTCTTGAAGACTACTGGCTTTACTGTAAAGGATTTGATGATGAGTCCCTTAAGCATGAAAATTACTGGGCCATGAATGCTTTTGAGTAGAATCTCAATCGCTTGATGTTCTTGTAGCTGAGGTTCACATTTCATACTAAGGTTTCTCCTCCTCAAAATATAGTCTGCCAAATTTTTGCTGGGCTTTTGCTTCTCCATCATGAGCTCTCCAATAGACACATCATGCTGCGCCCCAAAAAATCTTTTCCCAAATAACTGTTCGAACTCAGAAAATGTTTTAACTGACCGGTTAGGCAAGTCAGCAAACCAGTCGAAAGCAATTCCTGATAAGCTGCTGACGAGCTGCTGACAGAGTAGAGCCTCATTATTCTTTGTGTTAACACAACTTGCTCAGAAATGTGCTTTATGCTGTCTGGGATTTCCAGTCCAATCAAATATCTTGAAGTTTGGGGTCACAAAACCCTTGGGGAAAGGCACAACATCAAACTCCTCCAGGTAAGGTCTACCCTTCAAAATTGATGCACCACCCTTGGATTGGGCTACGGCATCCCACACTTGTTCAACCATTTGCTTGAATTTTTTTTCTAGCATGGAACCTAACGGAGAATCATTCTTTGGTTGTTCATCTTTTTATGCTGAAGTAGCCTCTCTTCTTTCATCTCTAATGTGTATGATTTTTGGCCAATTAATCTCTAAAGAAGCCAATCTTGATGCTTGTGATTGCTCTTCAATGGTGGCCATGGCAGTCATAGCTACAGTCATCTCTTTTATTCTTTTCTCCAGTAGACTTACTTGCTCATCCCTTAAGAAGATAACCCTACACAACTCATCTATGATGTTCTCTTTGGTGTGAGGTTGAGCCTCGCGCGCAGATGTGGTAGCTCTAGTTTCGATCACATGGACATCCATGAAATCACCCTCCAGGTAATCATTGTAATCAAAATCTTCATTGTCACTATTGACAGAAACTCCATGCTCTCGAGCTAACTCGGAAATCTCAATCCTGAGTTTCTCAACTTTCTCCTCAATTATTGATTCCTTAATTGCTTTAAGATTTGGAGGACCTTGGTGGATATCTTCTACTTGTTCCACCATCTCGCTGGCTATTGTCGCGACGATGTCAGATATTTCAGGCACTGGTTTTACTTCATGTCCTCCAGGCTCACTGAACTGTATCGATGCAGTGACCTTGGGTACCCATACCCTCTTCTTTTTCGATGATGATGTCTCAGGATGGGGCGTCTTAGTAGAAACATCGATATGTTGAGGGAAGGTATGCTCCCCGTGGTGTAAATCGGCTACAATGTTAGGTAATCACTTTTTCTTTATCTTTGGGATTGCAGGAATGACGGGTAAGATCTTCGGACCCAGTCTCGACTTAACCGGTCGACAGCCTATGGTCCTGGTGGTAGTATGATCAATAGTAATCACTACGGTATCAACTCTGTTCCCTAAGTGGAACCAAACGGGAATGCGAGTAGGTGGTGCTCCAATTGTCTTACGGGATTGTCTGGCGGATTTGACCCCTTTCAAAATTTCCTTCTTCAAGCGAGGGGAAATTGCATCTCCCACTCGTTTAAGTAACTCGCTAACCAAACATCCCTATTTGGTAGCAAGCCTTCTAAAAACTGCGCTAACTCGAGTGATAGGAGTGAACTTCTTTTCCTCCTCACCATGTCCATGAAGTGATGGTAATGCGGCAGCGATCCTTTGGATACCCTCATATCCATCAGTATCTGTTAGAGGATGGAATCTACTCCCTCGTAGGAGTGGATAAATCTCCGGTAACTCTTCTTCAACTTAATGAGCCTCCTCCTCAATGGGTGTCTTTTTAGGAGCCTAGAATTTGATAGCCCTCTGAACTCTTCTATTGCGGTTCCTCCTTTGAGTTTGGGTCAGCGGTATAGTCCTTGAGCTTGACGAGATTTCAAACACGGGTGGCGGGACAGTTAATCCTTCAGTCGGCTCTTCAACGATCATCACTTCTTTCCCCTTAGCAGTAGCGAGGATAGCAGGTTTGACGGGTGCCGCGACAGCAGTAACTTTAGCCTTCTTGTAGGCAGGGAAGTCTTGAAGGCAGTTCAGGTTGAATTCTGCAGGCAGTTCATGCATTTCCAGAGCAGCAATCATCATTATCATGAATGGGGCTTTTTCGAGGATAACCTCGAGATCTTCAAATCCAGCTCTGAACTTGATGGTGGGAGCGATGTTATGGGCGTTGCGGTTCATTGGCAGGTTGCAGGAAAAGGTCAACATTGGGTAGGCCATTGCAGCGGGCTTCAAAACAAAATGTTTTAGGGTTAGCTATATGGCCAAAAACCTCATAATCTTTAGTGTAAGCATTGAAAATAGAGGTTGATCTGTAGACCGGGCGGGTCTTAAATTATGGGTATTTTTAACATTTTTTTTTAAAAAGGTGTAAAATTTAGTTAATATAGGAAAATTTCAAAGTGCGCGCAACACAACAAGATTTGGTTTAATTTGCAAAATAACAATTCAAATTTGGAAGAGAGATGTGAAAAATTTTAGGACCCAGTGAGGGACCAAATTAATGGCAGAAAATGCCCTTGCAGAATTAGTCCACCGACACACCTATTGGCGATCCGACCCCATATAAAAAAATTTAAAGAGTCCTTAATGGCCTTCTGAATCCCTCCGTTCAAAGATTGTTGAACAGCTAGTCCTGAATTCCAAGGAGTTGACCATACCTTCCCAAGACATAAATGGGTAAAGTATGTCAACGGAAAAAGGGTAATTTTGTCCAAGAGGAGCATGGACACATTACCGATGTGTGAAAATAATATTTCTTGTTTTGAATGGAGAGAAAATCTTGTCCCTAGCAGAGTTGCCAGAAGCTGTCGGGGCTATTTTTGGTTGGAGGGAAGCTATCGGCCGCCGAAATTGAAATTTCGTTGCCTACTTCGGAAGGACATTAAAGTATGAAATCAAACTGACCCCATATTTTTCATAGTTTAAAATGAAAGAGCACTGTACCTCTCTGTATCTATCCCGAAGGATAAACACAAGAATTGAGGATGAGGCTCATTCAAATAAACTAAAAAGGATAAACACAAGACTTGAGGATGAGGCTCGATAAAAAAAACTAAGGAAAGTATGACGTCTGTTTGGTCTGCGAAACCTTTGTATTTTCCCACAAGTTCCTAGCATTGTACTTCAAATCCTATATCTATCCCGAAGGATAAACACAAGACTTGAGGATGAGGCTCGATCAAATAGGATCCTGTATCTATCCCAAAGGATAAACACAAGACTTGAGGATGAGGCTCGATCAAATAAACTCCTATATCTATCCCGAAGGATAAACACAAGACTTGAGGATGAGGCTCGATCAAATAAACTAAAAAAGTATGACGTCAGTTTGGTCTGCAAAACCTTTGTATTTGCCGACAAGTTCCCCTATTTAATATAAATAATTAAGTTGGTCTGCGAAACCTTTGTATTTGCCGACAAGTTCCCCTATTTAATATGAAAGATTAAATAAATGGTCTACGAAACCATTGTATTTGTCGACAAGTTTCCCTTATTCAATATAAAGGATTAAATATGGTTTACATTAAGCTAGGTTTGGACATGCTTCCTATAAGGGGAAGCCCCTATAGTTAATTACATCTTAAATGACCAAAGTCTTCTAAGAAGTCTCTCGATAAAAATTAAGAAATATTATCTTCAAGGAGTTTCAAAGGGTAGGACTTTTTAATGAAATCGAACGTAGAGGTGTGAAAGGAGATTGGTTTAAATTTGGCACATTTTATTGTAGAATCCAAAGGAGGAAGAACTAGGGGATGTTAGGGGTCCAGAGGCGAACCTCGATGACTTCCCAAGCTATCCTAATGTTTGGCTTCAGTTTTGAGGAGAAATATTTATGTGTTTCATCCTGCCAATCTTATTAGTTAGGGCTTACATTCATGTGAAATGATCACATAAATAGCCTGGAAGATGTGAGGATTTAGGTCGTGAAAAATGACAACCTCGGAATCCTATGACAAGTTAGGGCTTATATTGTGTAGTAGAGCTATGCAAAGGCCTAAAGATAAGGTGAGGATTTACATTACATAAGCAAGCAACCTCGAGTTCCTATGGCTTTGTTGTTTATGTATAAGGAAGGAAGATTGGTTTAGCTGGAAAAGACAGGTTTTGCTCTTGAAGATGGCCGTGCTGCCCACCATGCTAGCTCCAAGCCCGTGCCGCGATGAGTTTAAGTTTTCTAGTGTGTCAAGTTATAATGTCAAATCAAGTGGCCTTATGGTTGAAGTTCTGTAAATTTTATAGGGGGAATATTAAAGTTGATTAGAGCGACACCGATTAGGATCCTACTGTTCCCTCGTTCCAGCACCACTATTTTCTATTGGATTCACTTAGTCCAAATGAACTTACTAAACTCAACTTAATGAGTTCCATAATTTTATTTAGACCATGGAAAGCCTCGTTAGCAACCATAGGTTACTTCCTCCGAGGAATTCCCGATCATCCGACAGAGACGTCTTAATTTAGTTAAAGTTGTAATTTTATGTGATGTTTGTGATTAAATTTTGAGTTGTTTTATATTTTGAATGTTGTGGCAGTGGATTTCATCTATGTTGATTTTAGTTTTGGTTTTGGTTTTTTTGCTATCCTAATAGTTTTAGTTTTCCATGCAAATTTGTATAAGCACAAAAGTATAACATAAAAGTACAAGAAAGACAACACTGTAAACTGTAAAAGCGTACCTGGCGAGTCTTCTCATTCCACCACCTGAAACTTAAAATGCATGTTAAGGCAGTTTATGGAGAGCAGGAAAAGTAAAGTTTTGGTGATTTTCCTAACCTTATGTCATATTGTGGTGGGTCCTTTTAACTAAGGATGATTTTGTCAATCAAAACTTATTAGGTTTAGTAGATCTTCAAGACATCCAACAGATCTAGAGAAAGAAACAGGTCTGTGCTACTCTCTCGCTACTTGGTGGAAAATCCCGAGTTATTTTAAACTTATTATGTTGCTTAATAAGTCATCCTATAAAAACCCTTATTACTCATTGAACATTAATGTATCAATTATCCTTTAGAATATGGTAATTATCACTTGTGATTCAATTTGAGAATTATGTGGGCAAAGACCCTTAAAGAGGCAAGTTAGTGTTGTTGGAACACTTAGCCAAATTTTAACTCTAATTGGGCTTAGTGGTGTTTCAAGGATGTTTGATTATATTATGTTTATTTTTCTAATCCTCATTTAGTCAATTTTGATTTAGCATGAGTCACCACTAAGCCCTTAAGACCTAGCTGAGTGTCTTAATTAGTTTTGAAAAGGTTGAGCTTTAAATGGTCATGATTCATGATTTGGATTTTATTTGAAAATCAAGATAGGGGTATTAAATAAAATTAATTATTAACTTCAAAATTTATACCCCTAAGTCCAGGATCATTTAATTTTAATAAACTTCCAAATTTTAATAATTTAGAAATTTATTAACTTATCTTTTTAATGAGGAAAGAGAGATTAGTTTCTACCAACTAACCCCATGTATTTCAAGCATCAACTAAATTGATTAAGATGAGAGGTTACCCATTTCCCTTCTTGACTTAAGCCTAAATGTTAATTAAGGCTAAATTTCTAAAATTACACATTTGCCCCTAAGGCCTTGAATTAATCCTAAATGTTAATTAAGGCAAAATTTCCAAAATTACACATTTGCCCCTAAGGCTCTTTAACACTTCATAAATTTAGTAAAATTAAATTCAAATGACTTTGAAATTTTTATCCTACCTCATTCATGGGTCAATTAAGATCCTCCTTGAATTAAGCCTAAATGTTAATTAAGACTAAATTTCCAAAATTACACATTTGCCCTTAAGGCTCTAACACTTCATAATTTATCAAATTTAATCTAAATGACTTTGAAATTTTTATCCTACCTTATTCATGGGTCAATTAAGACATTAGAGAAGAAAATGTGATTTTTGAAATTCAATTCAAATGACTTTGAAAATTTTCAACTTCAATTCTGAAATTACACATTTGTCCCTAAGACTTTCAAAAGGCTTGTGGACCAAATTTCATGATTTTTTGAATTCTCTGTGATTTACTAGAATTATTTTAATTTCTGGATTATTTCATAAAAATAAAATATTTTAAATGATGAAAATTAAGTTTTGTAATTTTGAAAAATCTCTCTGAGGTTAGAGAAACCAGAAGAGCAAATTTCATATTTCTCTGATTTTTCTTTGATTTATTGGAAATATCTTAGTAAAAAACTCATTTTTAACCCTTAAAAATTATTTTTAAGCTTTGAAATTCAATATATTTATTTAGAAAATTAGTAAAAATATTCTAATTGTTTCTAAGCGATTAGGAAGCAATTTATAACATTTCCATGAATTTTATTATTTTTGTGTTTTTATGAATTTTTAATTATTTTAAATATTTAAAAAAGGGTAAAAATCAAGTTTTTATTCTAAATATTATTTTATTTTTATTAAATATCCATGATCACAGAGAACTCAAGAAACTAAGTTTCATAATTTTTTGAGTTATATTTTGATTTTTAAAAATCATTTAAGTGTCAAAAGTGATATTTATCGTTAAAAATCAACTTAAGTTATCAAATGAATTAAAAATATTTTGAACTTTTTACAATGAGTTCTCTGGATCATAAACCACAGTGGAGATCAAAAATCAAGTCATTTAAATGTTTATAATTAATTATTTTAGTGATTTAGTGTTTGTAAAATTTAAGTGCATTTTGAATGTATTTTCTAAAGTTAATTATCTTAGTGATTTAGTATTTGTAAAATTTAAGGACATTTTAAATGACTTGACCCAAGGAATTATTTCCAAAGCTCCTCTAGTCATAGTGGGCCTTCCAAAATTTTCTTAGAATATTCTAATCAATATGCTAATTTCCATGATTAGTTTAAGGAAATAATGTGCAAGATCTTGAAAAATATGGATCTCTGTACAAGAACCTCCTCTGACTTTGGAAAAATCAGATGATGTTTACCTTGACAGAGGCTAGAACATGCCAAAATTTCAAGCCAAGGTGATGTATCAATATACATGGAGAATTAAATGATCCCAAATAAAGTTTAATTAATTAAAAATATTTTATGCATCAAATGGACTTGAAATTTATTCCACATTATTCTCCTCATTCACTAAGCTAGAGGGTATTTTTATTTTATTTTTGTGACTTTTCTACATAAAGTTATGGATTTTCTAATTTAGGGGTATTTAAATAAATAGAAAAAGCCCTATTTTTCTACTTAAATGCGCGTGCCACCTTAACCTACGACGGCTCTGAAGGCATGTGTGGCGCGCTCTGGTTGGATGCCGCCGTCCATGTAGCAGCTGACTCAGACTACTGTTTATGTCCCGAAGCATCATCTGACTCGATCTCCTCCATCCATTTGATACACGCTTGATCAAACGGCTCCCCATCATCATCCCCGATGGAATGATCCTGTGACCGTCCACACTAAAACCCTAAGATCTAAGCCTAGACTCAACCAAATCTCTTTGGGTTTGATCCTATAGACTCGTCTAAGTGAAACAAACACATCCATACGATAATCATGCAATTAAATTAAGTCTAATTAAATAGAGAATCAAAATAGACTCGGGATGAGGTGAGGTTTTATACTTTTGCTCTGAGAAGTGAAGCTTTGATCAGAGGGTCTTGGCATGTTCGTTATGATCCAAAGAGGCTAGGGATTGAGTCCCTGGTCTTGGTGAAAGGCCTAGGTATGAATTTGATCATGGCCAGATTTGGGTGTTGGTATAAAGCTATTGTTGAGGGTCTTTGGAAGGGGAATTTTATGGGGATTTGACTTCTTTCACTATTCTAATAGTGTGGGTAGAGTTAATTTGAGTTTCGGTGGACTGTGGAGATGTATTGGGTTCTGTCCTGGTTTTCGGCAAGTTCCAAGCTCAAAATTAAGCTCCGACAATGAGAATTGGTGAGGGAAAATGGTTGGAATGTAGTGAATAAATCTTAGGGAAGCTCTATGTAAAGCATGGAGAGGTCTCACTAAGGAATTTTTAGCACTTAGTTTAATGGCCATGGAGGTGGCCTTTTATAAAAATGGGGTTATGGTGGCTGTCATGGCCAATTAGGAGGAGTTCAATGGCCATGGAGGCGGCCTTTTATAAAAATGGGGTTATGGTGGCTGTCTTGGCCAATTAGGAGGTGTAATGTGGTGCTTAGGTGGAGGGGCAGAGGAGCTCCATAGTTTGATTTGGATGAGCTAGCCTTCGGGTTTGATTTGGGAGAAGCTCCATGGGGGTGGCTCTTTGTTTTAAGCTTTTCCGACCACTAGGCTGGCCTGTCGACCAGGGGGAGGTGGCTAGGAGCTCAGGAAACCAAGGAGAATATGTCACAGCGAATTAGTGCAATAATACCTAATTTTGTAAGGATATCTTAAGCACATGCATTTTTGGAAATAATATCCCTTGATTTGGAGAACCTTTGGTCCAAGGATTGATTTAAATGGTTTCATAGTGTTTTGACTGGTCACTAAGTTCAACTAATGGCTGTGATGGAGTTAATTTGGTGACATTAGGGTGGTTAGGTCACATTTAGTGCATGGGTCTAAGTGTGTGCAAATGAGCAAAACTTGGGTTTGGGCTAGGTTCGTCATGTCAATTGACCCAAATAAATGTTGAATTTGGTGTAGATGATCATAAGAAACAACTTTAGTGAAGAATGGAAATGGTTTTGAGTTCAATTGAAGGGTCAATTTGAGGGAATTTTGATTTTTAGTCAATTTGGTCATGTTGGGCTAGGCTTTGGTCTAGCTTGGGTTAGCCTTGGGCTAAGTCCAAATTGATTATTGTGAATTGTAAATAGGGACCTCATAAAGAGTTTTAAACATGAATTGGATGCAAATTTGGGGTTTAAGGCAATCAATCGGGTGAAATTTGGGGAATTAGCCAATTTGAGGCTAAATTTGGGAATTTTGGATTTAGGCCAAAATCAAATGGATTTGAGAGTTCACCAAGGCCAATTGATGGTTGATTTTAATGTATAGGAATGCTATAAATATTTTTAAACATTAATTGAGGCCAATTGACTAGGCTATGGGTTCAATTTGGTGAGATTAGGTATAAAGATTTTACAACATTAATTGAGGCCAATTAACTAGGCTATGGGTTCAATTTGGTGAGATTAGGTCATATGATCAAAATTGTGGTTTTGACCCAAATCAAAATTCGGCTCAAATCATGGACCAATTGAGCTTGGATTTTATTTTGTTTGGTCATATATAAAGTAAATTTGAGTTTAGGATTGTAATTGGAGTCAATTGAGATCAAATTGATGAACATTTGAGTTGAATTTGGGGAAATTTGGGTCTTTAAAGGCAAATTTGGGGATTTTTGTTAAAGATGGTCAAATATGCCAAATTGGGTCATGTGGTAGTTAAGATAAATGAAATTTAGAATATTTGGGATTTATTAGAATTTTCTGGGAATTTTAGAATGTTTGGGATTTTGGGCCCAAGAGGGGTATTTTGGTAATTTGGAGGTGTTTTAGGGGTAAAAGGCCAAGATGGGTATTTTGGCAGACTTGAGGTACTAACCATCATCAACAAGCCATGGACCAATGGAATCCCCATTTTGGGTCCTCTACATAGTGGTCTTAGCAAAACCATAGCCCTAGGGCTGGTAGGTTTAAGGGACCATCTACATGAGTATCCCAAAAAGATCAAGGGATCTAGGCTAGAAATTTGAGTTTAGGTTGTGAGTGTATGTTGACTGTAGATGAGAGTAGTGAGTGATTTTGAGTGTAGATGAGAGTAGTGAGTGACTTAGCTGGAGACCAACACCCAGGGTTAATCCTATGGTCCAGCAGTCTCAAGGGTGACTCATCTTGAGTTTCCCCCATAGTGACCCCACCTACTAAGTATTTAGAGGTTGAGACCAACATGTGGAACTTCAAGTTGAGTGGAGAAGAGTTTCAAATTTCTAGTGGTGAGGGTGCCTTTTCTAGGTTTCTAAGAATAGTCAATAGAAAAGTCTTATGGCTAGACCTTAGGCTACTAAAGAGGAAAAACTAAACCTCAACCAAAAGTGAGGTCCTATGGCTAGACCTTAGGCTACTAAAGAGGAAAAACTAAACCTCAACCAAAAATGAGGTCACTATGGCTAGACCTTAGGCTACTAAAGAGGAAAAACTGAACCTCAACCAAAAGTGAGGTCAAGTCATATGGCTAGACCTTAGGCTACTAAAGAGGAAAAACTGAACCTCAACCAAAAGTGAGGTCAACCATTCATGGCCAGTAGCTTTCTTGCTCAAGTGACTCACCACCAAATCCTTCGAGAAGCTACTAAGTAAAGCCAACAGTCTTCAAAAAGAAGTAAAGCATATGGGTTCACACGCAAAGTCCAAGGCAACTAGAGTATCTGAAAAGAAATTGGGAACTGTAGCGAGTGTCGACAAAGGAAAATAACCAATGAATATATATGCAAAAAATCCTCAGCAGCCTTCATCACAGTAGGCTCAGAAATAGAATAGCTAGTACAGCCTGCAACTACCTTGTTGACCTCATTTTTGGTTGAGGTTTAGTCTCTCCTCTTTAATAGCCTAAGGTCTAGCCATAGGACTTTTCCTGTTGACTATTCTTAGAAAACTAGACTTGGAACCCTCACCATTAGAAATTCTACCCTTTCTAACTCGTCTTAGGATTTCGAGGTTATTGTTTGTCACGACCTAAATCCTCACATCTTCCAGGCTATTTGTGTGATCATTTCACACAAATGTAAGCCCTAACTAATAAAATTGGCCGGATGAAACACCCAAATATTTCTCCTCAAAACTAAAGCCAAACATTAGGATAGCTTGGGGAGTCATCGAGGTTCTCCTCTGGATCCATGACATCCCCTAGTTCTTCTTCCTTTGGACTCTATAATAAAATGTNACCCAGCTTAATATAAACCCTATTTAAACCTTTATATTAAATAGGGGAACTTGTCGGCAAATACAAAGGTTTCACAGACCAAACGGACGTCATACTTTCCTTAGTTTGTTTGAACGAGCCTCATCCTCAATTCTTGTGTTTATCCTTCGGGATAGATACAATTTTTGAGGTCCAATGCTCTTTCATTCTAAACTATGAAAAATATGGGGTCAGTTTGATTTCATACTTCAACGTCCTTCCGAAGCGGGCGATGAAAAATATGGGGTCAGTTTGATTTCATACTTCAACGTCCTTCCGAAGCGGGCGACGAGATTTCGATTCTAGCGACCGACAGCTTCTTACGAGCAACCCCACAAACCAACCCGAAATAACGCCGACACACCTCTAAAAGGGTCACCTTAAACAGGTAATAAGAGAATATCTTTGGCAAAATAACAAAAAATGGTGTATTCTTTCAAAGATGAAGTCGTATTCAAAATGTTCAGAAGTCTGATGAAGAAGCCTGAGTTCAGACTAACAGATCCAACTATGACCTTTGCTCCGATTCTCCCTCAAAGGATGAGAGTTTAGAGGTCGAGGAAGTCTATAGTGCTAGTTCAAAGTTGATCAAATTTTACCGTGCTTCTACCTCTACCAATCTTGAAAATCATGTAAATTTGGATGATGATCCTAATGAATTACTGGAATTACCTTTTTGTTACTTTTCTCCTTACATACAAAAGTTAATTCAATAAGGAAACTTACCAAAACAAATGCTAAAAGATAAGTTATAACTTTATGAAAAGTTATGGAGTGTTAAAAGTCGAACTCCAAATTCAAAAGAGGGTCTCGGATTTGGTACAGTTGGACCAGTCAATGATTCAGAATTTTGTATGGTTATTACTAGTGAATCAGGAGAGGATTGCCTCGGTATAGTGGATGAATCTACTAATCCACTAATAGATGATTCTTCGCCAAAATTTGAGAAGGAAATTAAATCAACTTTTGATGAACTCAACCTCGGGACTGAAGTGCAACCTTGACCTACTTTTATAAGTTCTCTACTTAGCGATGAAGAATCTTTACAACTGATCAAATTGCTAATAGAATTCAATGATTGCTTTGCGTGGAGCTATGATGAAATGTCAGAACTGTTAGCAGAGGTTGCAGTTCATAAAATTGGGGTAGATAAATATATAACCCCAGTAAAACAAGCTCCATGAAGAATGTACCTCAAAAAAGAGCAACAAGTCATCGCCAAGGTAAAGAAATTAATAGACGCTAACTTTGTAAAAGAAGAGCAATACCCCACATGGTTAGCCATTATACTTGTCAAGAAGAAAAATGGACAAATCCTTGTTTGCATCAACTTTAGAGATCTAAACCAAGCATGTTCGAAAGATAAGTTTCCACTACCAATACCAGAAATGATGGTGGATATCGCTTCTACACATGAAATATTCTCTTTCATGGATGGATCATTGGAATACAACCAAACCAAGATGACTCCCAATGATGCAGCACCTACAGCCCTCAGGACACCGATCGAAATTTTCTACTACACAGTGATGTGTTTGGGTTAAAGAATGCCAGAGCAACATATCAAAGTGAAATGACAAAATTTTTTTATGACCTCATTCACATTCAAGTAGAATGCTAGGTGGATGATTTGGTCATCAAAAGCAAAAAAAAAAAAAGACCATTTGTACGATTTGAGGATCGTGTTCGAACGGTTACGATGATATGGACTTAAAATGAATCCCTTAAAGCTCTCCTTTGGCGTTACCTCTGGGAAGTTTCTGGGATTCATTGTCCGTCATCGGGGAATCGAGATCGACCCAGATAAGATTAAAGCTATCTTAGAAATTCCTCCTGCTAAAACTTTAAAACAACTACGTTCCTTCAAGAGGAAGTTGGCATATCTGAGACACATTATTTCTAATCTCTCAGGTAGGTGTTAGCCTTTCTCGGAATTAATTAAAAAGGATGCCAAATACATTTGGGAAGAAAAATGCCAGCGGGCCTTTGAGGACGTTAAACAATATTTAATGACACCTCTTGTTTTGGCAGCCCCTTTCCCAGGGAAACCTTTGATAGTTTATACCACGGTCCTAAGCGACTCTCTTGGAGCCTGCTTAGCCTAAGTCAATGATGTGGGTAAAGAAAATACACTCTACTATTTGAGTCGTCGTCTAATACCGACGGAAGTGAGGTAACCACCTATTGAGAAGCATTTTCTGGCTTTAATTTTTGCTGCCCAAAAGCATAGACATTACATGCTCTCTCATAAGATTACCCTAATTTCAAAAGTTAACCCATTGAAATATTTGATGACCTGACCAACACTCTCCGGGCTTCTAGCAAGATGGTCGATGATCTTATTGCAATTTGATATAACTTTTTTTCCCTTCTGTGTTATCAAGGGACGGATTCTAGCAGACTTTCTCGCTGCATACCCACTGCCAGCTGGGTCCCCTCTCAACGACACACTACCAGATGAGCAAGTTTTTGTACTTTGACGGTGCTTCATCAGCATGTTGAGGTTCTCTTACCACTTGACAAAGCCGTGCACCAACAACGAAGTAGAATATGAAGCCTTAATCACTAGATTGGAGTTGGCAATCTCAATTGATATAATAAACATTATCATCTACGATGACTCTCAACTCGTCATCCGGCAAGTTGTCGGACAATACAAAATTCTAAAACCAAAACTAACAGAATATCACCAATACGTGATGAAGCTATTAGAGTAAATCCCCTACATGAATTTCTACCAAATTCGGGGAGATATACCCAATGTTGATGCTGTAGCAAAATTAGCTAAGGAACTGGCATGTTCCGCAGAGGATTCCATTGAAATCACAGTACAAGGATAATACTTTCTGTCTCGAATGGACCTCAACACTCTACACAAGCTCGGAAAAGAGGAAACAACGATTGTAGTTCTAGATATCAAAGAAGATAGGCACAAGCCAGTAATAGAATATTTGCATACTGGAAAGCTGCTGGAAGACAAGTCTGAGGCACATCACATTACAAAGAGGGACATGTCATACGCCTTGGTCAGTGATGTACTCTACAGAAGATAATTTGACCAGATGTGGCTACAATGCCTAAGCAAAGCTGAAGCCCAAAATATTGTCAAAGAAGTACAAGCCGGATTGTGTGGTGCTCATCAGTCAGGACCAAAAATGAAAATGAAAATCAAGAGACTCGAATATTATTAACCACCAATGATGTCCGACTGCATGGATACAGCCAGAAAATGTTACCAGTGCCAAGTGCATGGGGTGGTCTTGCACCAACCTTCGAATGTGCTACGCCCAACCGTTGCTTCGTGGCCATTCGAGTGTTGGGGTAGAGACATAATAAGTCTGATAGACCCTCCATCTTTTAAAGGACACAAGTTCATACTTGTCGCTACAGATTACTTCTCCAACTTGGCAGAGGTAGTGCCACTACGAGAAGTTACGACACAACTCATTCTTCAGTTTTTCAAAAGCCATATCTTCTACCATTTCAGAGTACCGTGAAGAATAATTTCTGAAAATGGGATAGCTTTTAAAAGATCAATAATTTTGTCAAAAGACACGAGATAGATTGAAGATACTCTACAATTTACTATCCCAGTGCAAACGGATTGGTTGAGGCTTTCAACAAAACGCTGGTACAAATTTTAAAGAAAACACTGAACGAAAATAAAAGGGATTGGCACAACAAATTTTAGAAGCCTTGCGGTCCTACGGGACGAAGTTCAGGACTCCCACTCAGTGTACACCATACATGCTCGTGTACGGGTCCGTGGCCATGCTATCGTTATAAATTTAGACGCCGTCTCTCAGAGTCACTGTTGCCAACTAACTCACAACAGAAGAAAGTGCAAAGCTTAGGCTCAAGGAACTAGAGAGTTTGGAAGGAAAATGACTTGAAGCACTACAACATTTAGAACTTTACCAGGAAAAGATGGTGCAAGCTCATGATAATATGGTCTACCCAATGACATTTAAAGTTGGTGACCTTGTCCTCGTGCTCAAAAGGCCTATTCTTGCACGCCAAAAGATATGTGAAAAATTTATGCCAACTTGGGAGTGACCATTTGTCATTGAAAAGGTATACACAGGAGGAGCCTACCAGTTAGTAGACTTTCAGGGTGAAAGACTCATGCTACCAATCAACGAAAGAGACCTGAAGATATACTATGCACTTGACACTGCTTGCCTTCGCTTGATTTGAAATTTTGATTATTTTGGGGTTATCTATGTGGTCAAACGTCTGTGATCAGGTCCAAAATTTTCTTAACNGGATTTTCTTTAAAATAAACACACAATATAATAATAATATAAATTCCAAATCTAAGTCTTATAGGGTTAACTAAAATTCTCCTAAAGCTCATACCGAAGCTTCCCCAATAATGGCACTAAAAACTTGATTGGCCCCTAATGTGTGCTATTTTTATGTGTTTTTTAATGTCAATTTAGATCCCCTGAGTTGACGTCAAAAACTTGACTCGACTCGCAGTTACGTAGAAATTTAACTTTCAAAAGAAGGAAAAAAATTTTACCCAATTTGTATATAGTAGCTAATATGTAAAATCAAAATATTATAAAATGTAGAAAATAGTTCACACATTATGTGTTCTATGCAAGTGCATGTATCGCTTCAAGTAATATAGGGCTTTCTTTAAAAATCCCAACATCGATCCCATAAAAAAGCGAGGTAAGAAATCCCATAGGTTAATTTTAGTCTACTACTATAAGCAATTAGTTTGGAAGGTTGATTAAAGTGGCTTTAATGTATGCTAATGAAACTAAGTTACTAAATTTATTTCTAAACTTAAAAGTTAAATTTAGTAAGACTAAATAATATTTTGTGAACAAGAGTTCAAATTTAAGAAAGTATACTTCCCACTACAATGAATTTTTTGTTAATGATAGAGATAAAGGGTTTGAATTTTTATTGTGCCAAATAGGAGCGGTCCAAATTCTTTACCCTCGATCAAGTGTTATAGAGAATCATTGGCTAATCTTAGGTTTAGTCCCTAAATCCATGGTAGGTTGGGAGGATATTGGCTCTCACTCCAGAGCTCCGACTTCCCTTCCTCTGAAGGCTAACTCTTGCTTTAGATCTTAAACACTAAGACCAAATTGGGGATTTTAGTATGTCACCCTAGAATCTCCAATTCTTTTCCCTGTAATATATATTTCATTATTTATTTGCATCCAATTCCATGAACAAAAAAAAACTCCTTCATGGAATCTAATGTGATTTTCACTTTGTTGTGAAACTCATTCTCCATTTCCTGGATAGTATGTTTCACAACAGATGTAAACATTTCAATTGGCCAATTCAAAAAATAAAATAAGAATGGAGTGAAAAAATCATCACTATTATTTAACATTTAAATGACACATCCAAATTATCTCTCCATTTCATCATATCGCAATGAAGGGAGAAAGACAAAGAAGATTACTCATAATTCATGAGGAAGATATGATAAAACATGGATTATATATATAAAAACAAGTTTACAGAACAAAGAAATTAAAGAACACAACTTATCTTAAAATCCTCCTCAAGCAAATCTCTTGAAGTTCCCTTAAAGCACTTTCTCTCTTTACAATCAACACTGAAATCTCTCTTAGAAATGTAATAGAGAAAAAACCTCTCTCCTTCCCTCTCCTCTTACAATTCTTCAAGAAAATCCTTTTTACAAACAAGACATTACTCTACACTTACACACACTCACACACACATGCGTGCGCACACATGCACACAGATCCCACACACACACACACATGCACACTAAAGAAAATGACACACGACCCCCCACATTATTTGATCAATTTTCACTCTTCCAAGAGGTGTATCAAATAACTCTTCAAAAAGCATCCAAATACATTCATTCTTCTAGAAATTTACCCAGCATCAAAATTGGCTTCGTAGGTGCCCGTGGTCTGAATTAATTCTTGTGCTCTCTGTCAAATGACGTCATCGACGTCTAGTCTGATGCCATCAGCACCCTCGTTGTTTTGGACTCCTCCTTCATGCTGGCGTCATCGACATTGAGTATTTCTTCCAAAACACTATTTTGACTCCAAATTCCATCATTTTTGCTTCCATTTTGCTTCAAGTACTAAAATCATCAACCTGTAATAAAACATGAAAAATGACTTCATTTATAGCACAATATTACTAAAAATGCATATAAATATAGGTCTAAAAATGCATATATTTTTGGTGCATCACCAGCTAGCCAGGGTCAGGTCACCATCTGGTCTATGGAATTCAAGGTCTTGTTGTGGTGCAGTCAATTTGAAGTTGACATGTGTAAATGTTATTAATTGAAATGGAAGGGGCCTTGGGCTAGGTTGGGTCAACCATGGATCTAGCCCCAATGGAATGGACTTGGGTGGCTTCCCATGGCTGATAAAAGTCAGGTGAGCTAGCTGAAATGGTGTGGAGGGGTCTTCATCCAAGGGATTTGGCTAAGCATGGGTTAGAGTGTGTCATTAATGTAGTTAAAAACTTTTTTAAGAATGCTTGAAAGTGGCTCCACCATTTTCCACTAATAGCTTAGTGATGTGGCAAAAGCTCATACGCCTCATCTATGGCTTTAGGATGTCTTCATGGCTTGCCCTTGGCCTGGTCAATTTGCATGAAAAGGGATTTTTTTACTTTTATGGGGTATTTTGTGTATTTTGTCATAAGGCTTCATTTGGAATGATTTAATCATGAATTTGTAACTTAGGAATGATTTGAATGAAATGAATGACGAGGAGAAAAAATTGTCATGTGGGTTTTTAATTGAATTTTAGGCCTTGGGAATTAAATGTGGTAAGATTGAGTTTGGGTTGGATTTGGACTAAAATTGGGTCAATTAAATGTGTAATTTGGTGTAGGGAGATATCATGAAGAATTTTAAACTGAAATTGAAGAAGGTTGAAATCAATTTGGTTGTCATTGGGGCTAATTTGGGGAATTTGGGCATTTAAGAGAAATTTGGGGTTTTTGGTCAAAATGGGTCAATTTAGTCAAATTGGGTTCATGGGAGTGGCTCAAATTGATTTTGGGGACATTTGGGATGATTTTGGTGAGGGTTCCTCTTCTAGTTTTCTAAGAGTAGTCAACACGAAAGTCCTATGGCTAGACCCTAGCTACTAAAGAGGAATGAGTGGGCCTCAACCAAAATTGTGGTAAGCAAATGGACCCCCAATAGGTGTGGTGTGTCGGGCAAGCACACCGCACGTATTGGCATTGACCAAAGAGATCAACAAACCAACATGATGTTCAAGCCAACATGCATAGAAAAAAGAGTAGAATTGAGTGGCAATTATTTCTTATGGGGAATTGACAAGTGAATATTCGATCGAAACCGAGGATTCATAACTCTTGTTGGGGATTATAAGGAAAGGAATTGCAAAAATGACCATGATAGTCATAGTGAAGATTCAATTTCAAATTTGTGTTAGAAAACATTAATTTTGATTTCAATAGTTTCGGACGATGGGAATCAGAATTTAGGTACTGACCCTGGAAAGAGAATCAGAATTGAAATTTTGGTATAAACCTTGAAAGAAGGGAATCATAATTTAATTACTGGCCCTGANCGATAGTCATAGTGAAGATTGAATTTCAAATTTGTGTTAGAAAACATTAATTCTCATTTCAATAGTTTTGGACGATGGGAATCAGAATTTAGGTACTGACCCTGAAAAGAGAATCAGAATTGAAATTTTGGTATAAACCTTGAAAGAAGGGAATCATAATTTAATTACTGGCCCTGAGAATTTCATGAGTGTGGAAAAATTTCTTGGAAAGGAAGGTGGGAAATTCAAAGAATTTAAAGGAGTCAAATGAAAGGAATCGAACGACCTTACACCTACCCTAGAATTTCATGGAGGCAAAAAATTTCCCATAAGGAGGGCAGAAAATTTATAGAATTTAAAAGAATTGGACGATCTTGCACCGACCCTGGAATTTCGTGGAGGCAGAAAATTTCTTGGAAGGAAGGCGGAAAATTTAGAGAATTTAAAGGCATCGGGCGACCTTGCACCGACACTGGAATTTCATGGGAGGCAAAAAATTTAGAGAATTTAAAAGAATCGGACGACCTTGCACTGAGCCTGGAATTTCATGGGAGGCAGAAAATTTTTGTGAAGGAAGAAGGAAAATTTAGGGCATATAAAGCAATCTGACGACCTTACACTGACCCTGGAAATTAATGAGAATCAGAATTTAGGTACTAACTCGAGATGAGAAGGGAAAAGGGCTTTAATGGCCTAGCCCTAAAGTTAAAATAGGAAAAGAGTTTCAAAGGCCTACCCCAAAAGTCAAGATGGGAATAGGGCTTCCGAGGCTTACCCCGAAAGTCAAGGTGAGAATAGGGCTTCAAATGCCTACCTCAAAAGTTAAGAATATTTGAAGAGTATGACATCCTATTGGGAATGCAGATAATTGCGAAGAATTTTTTTAAGAGCATAGTATTTTGTTAAGATCATGACAAATTCATGCAGATAGAGACATTTGTGCTGCAAAAGCAGGGAGTGATAAGCCACAAACTCGAGAGAAGAAAATCACCAAATTTATCATTTTATTTTCTTGTTGTCTTTATCTCGTTTAATTATCAAAATATTTTTTTTCAAAATTTAATTTTTTTGGTTGATTTACTTTTCAAAAAACTTTATTTAAATTTTATTATCAAATTTTTGTTGTATTATTCTTTGTTTATTATAATTTAGAACCAATGTGTGGTTTTGCGGCTTTTTATCAATCGCACAACAGGGAAATTTTAACAGATTCATTGAAATCTAGAAGAAATTTCATTAATCTGCTTCAAATATACATTTGCAAACTGAATACGTGATGAAGCATCCAAAAAAGATAACATGTCGAATATGTCTGAAACATCATATGCTGAGTACATTTCATATAAGCTACTCTGATGCAGTACAAAAAGTGACAAAATTTGTTTATTTGTCCTTTTTGGTAAGCTCATGATCAAGCTGACTAATCCTCAAAAATATGTTTTTGTAAAAATTATAAAGTTGACTCCACTTTACAATGTTGCCAAAAACTTGATGTGGTATTTTATGAATAAGAACGTTAAACATTTAATGTAAGGATTCTACGCAAGTATACATATTGTTATCAAGTAATATCAGACTTACTATTTAAGCCCAAAATATCAATCCCATGAGGAAGGTTTAAATTTGAAATGATAAATTAACTAAGAAATTCACAAAAATAAAATGAAATTACTGTCACTAATTTTGAATGTTGAGATACTATTAGAACTAAATTATTAACTACTAACAATATTTAAATGAAAAGTTTAAAATAGTAACTACTAAACTATATTTATGTGATGAAGTTTTCTAATATGAAAAAGCATCTTTCTCACTACAAAGTCATTTTAGTAAAATGAGATGAGATCAATGGTTTAAGTATGTATTGTGCTAAACAAGAGCAATTTTAATTCTCTACCCTGATTAAGTGTTATATAAAATCATTGGCTAACCTTAGGTTTAGTTCCTAAATCTGTGGCTAGGCTAGGATGATACCGACTCTCACTCCAGAGCTCCCACTTCCCTTCCCCTGAAGGCTAACGCTTGCTTTAGTTCTTAAACACTAAGATCAAATTGGGGATTTTAGTCAGTCACCCTAAAATCTCCAATTCTTCACCCAAAAATGTATATTTTTCTATTTATTTACACTTAATTCCATGAATGAAATACTCCTCCATGGAATTAAATGTGATTCTCACTCTATTATAGAACTCATACTCCATTTTTCATATCAAATGTTTCATAACATATTTTAACAATTCAATTGGTTAGATCGAAAAGTAAATTAAGACTGGAGTTGAAAAACCTTCAAGATTTATTTTATATTTTAACATTGGCACATCCAAATTTTCTCTTTATTTCACCATATCTCAGAGTAGGGAGAAAGATAAAAGGAACTACTCAGAATTTATGAGAAAGATACAACAAAGTATAAATTTTATATATAAAAAAAAGTTCATACAACAATAATAAATAAACAAAGCATATCTGAAAGTCTTTCTTAAAGCAAATCCTTTGTAGCCTCTCTTAGGAAATGTAGGAAGAAGAAATCTCTCACTTCTCTCACTCTCCAACACTCTTAGAGAGGAATTCACACTTAAACTCACCATAAAAACTCCAAATAATAAAGAAAATAAATGACTAATGGATTCTAAGTGGCTGTAGAGAATGTGGAATAGCGTGGAAAAGAGTGGAAAGTAGTTGATCAATTTTGGATCTAAATAGAGCCTAATGTCGGTTTTCAAGTAGGTGCATAAAAAAACTCTTCAGAAAGCATCCAAATTTGTCGAATCTTCTAGAAACAGGGCTTGCAATGACATTGGCGTCGTTGGTGTCAGTAGCCATTTAATTAATCTGTGTTATCTGTCAAATGGAATCGTAGGTGCCCAGTATGGCGCTGTCAACGCTGAACATTTTTTCTAAAGTTCCATTGTGACTCCATATTCTATCATTTTTGCTTCAAGTTCTAAAAATGAACAACTTACAGTAAGACATGAAAAATAACTTACTTTATCACTAAAAATGAGTATAAAATATAGGTCTAAATATGCTTGTATTTTTATTATATCAAAATCCCCCAAACTTCTTGTCCTTAAGTAACTCCTTTACTATATTAAAAAACATGACTCATGGCAAAGAATTTAACTTTTAGATTTCCATATTTTAGTCCACTAAATAGAATCGAATTACTTAAGAAGAATGTAAAACAATTCCAGTTAATACTAAAGGTATAAGAATATCTAGCAGTCAAGTCTAAGATTTCTTATTCTTTATTCTTTTCAAGGAAAATTGTAAATTATTCATATTAAAGCCACTTAAAATATCCATACGATAAAGAACTTCATGAAACTTTACTAGCAAATATGCTAATACTGAAATATAAATTTAGAAAATGTAGCCAAGCCTTCTTCTTTAAATTGATTCAAGTGAAGCCAATTTTTAATAAAGCATCTCCTCAATTTTTTCCTCACTTCTTTTTTTTTTTCTTTCCTTTTCTTTCCTTTTCTTCTTAGGATCATTTTCAATCCTTTTTCTTTTCTCTTTTTTTATGTGTGGATTACTATATCTAGATAGCCTTTAATGATTTTGAAGTTCATTATCTTCTTCTTAAAGTTAAAAACTTTTCACATTCCTTCACTTTATAAATTTATATTAGCTTTAAAGNGTAAAGTTTTATTCTTTTCTTCTTAATGGAATCTCTTGGATTTTTAATACTTCAAAAATACAAATTTCCTTTTTTACAATAGAAAAAACATAGTCTTATTTTATCATACCAAATATTTTAATCTTTAAAATTAACCTTTATTATTGAAAATTTTNCTTTTCTTCTTAATTGAATCTCTTGGATTTTTAATACTTCAAAAATATAAATTTCTTTTTTTACAATAGAAAAAAACATAGTCTTATTTTATCATACCAAATATTTTAATCTTTAAAATTAACCTTTATTATTGAAAATTTTTACTTAAGTTTACTATATAAATTTAGAAACACAAATATAGTTATGTAAAGTTACCCTCTAACCCCAATGATCATGTTAAATTTTAAAAATTTTGAAAATATAGTTAATTGAGGATAAATAAAATTAAGTTTCTTTTATTTAAAAAGGAATTGTTATTTCCCCCCTAAATATAAATTTTTAAAAGATTTAGCATGAAGAACTGAAAAAAATAACGGGTGAAAGAAAACATTTAATACATAAAGAAAAGACTTACTTATTGAAGGTTCTGATATTGAAACTTAACTCNTAAATATAAATTTTTAAAAGATTTAGTATGAAGAACTGAAAAAAATAAAGGGTGAAAGAAAACATTTAATACATAAAGAAAAGACTTACCTATTGAAGGTTCTGATATTGAAACTTAACTCTGAAATATTGCAGGTGCTAATATGAAAAGCTATAAGACTTAAAACTTTAAATAACACATAATACATATAAAAATTTGTTGAGAAAGAGTTAACTACAAATAAATTCAACAAAGTACTTAAAGCTAACAATAGTACTAAAATGATTTCCAAAGTAAAAATAGTTTCACAATCCTACTGTTCACAATACAACATAATATTTAAAATAAAGCAAAGTGTCACACTCTAAAAACAAACAATAATAACAATAAAGTACAACCAAACATAAAGTAAAAAAAAATTAAACTAAAACATCAGAAATCATTATCTTCTTCTTCCACATCCAAGTTTTGTTGCTGATGCGGGGTAAAAACAGGGTGAGTAGGAAACTAATCTAAGTGGTCACCCCCCATGTATATGACCATCTCATCATCATAAGCAGCATCATATTCAAACTTCTGCCTTCTCAAATCATCATTTTATGCATTTTTGGCCACCATATTTTCCTTTCTACTTTTCATTCTCATGATATCTTCCGTTGGATCATCATTTGCTCCATAATTCCTTGGAGAGTAAGGGTACTTAATGTATAATAAATATCACTACTCCTACTTCTAGAACTCCATCCAACATGAGATTCATAAGTCTTAATATTGGCAGTCCCAATATTTTTTAGAGGTTCAATCCTCTCCTCATCCATTCTAAAATTTACCCCTTCCATTTCAAATAGTGTGAAGATCAAGGTAGGGTGTGCTAAACTGCCAGTAGTCTCTCCCAAAGCAATAGAATGAGTGTTTCTATAAATAATAGGGCCTACATCTATCCTTCTCATTTGCTGGATTCAGAAGTTCGATTTGGATCTATCCTTTATAATCTTATTATGATGATGTGTTGGTATCATTCTACCAGAAATAAAGTAGAGCCAGGCCTTAGATACTACATTTAACATAGAAAGATAGAAGTTTACCTTAACATCATTCTTCACCTTTCAAGCTCCTCTTCCATCAGTAAGAAAAGAAATAACTTCATCTAAGGTCTCATTTGTAGCTGAAAATGATTTGTACTTGCAGCTATACATGTCCTCTAACTCATAAAATTCATTAATTCTCCTTGGAGTAAATTCCACCATCTTCCCACAAAGAAGCACGCAGTCCTTAGAATTTTCCTTAAAGTTTGCATAAAACTCCATCACTATACCAATAATAGCCTCAGCAGTAAAGTAATAAAAATTCTCCCACTACCGAGCATTGATTAATCTTTCAACTTCTCCACCCGGATTTTTCCATTCTCGATCCGGAATTACTTTCTTATTGCAAGTAGACTATTGAAACAAATGTTAGCCTTGTGGTTGATAAACTTTTGATCATCATAATCCACCTTTCTCTTGCCCTTGCTCATTCTCGGTGCCATGCTAATCTAAGAAATTTGATAAAATCCAAATAAATTCCCAAAAATACTAGAAATCACAATGTGGAAGGTTTGAAACTTAAATATACTAAGTAAGAGTTCTTCACTAAAGGATTTTCTAAAAATATTCTAAAAAAATTCCAAATTTTGGATCTCGAAAATGTAAGATAAATCTTTAGTGAAAATAAAAAATTTTGAGTTCAAAGTGTAGCTCTTACCTAAAGAAGATGAAATCTAAACTTCTTTTGCCTTAAAATCACCTCAAATCTATGCAATAGTAAGTCCTAGGTACAAAAACCAGAGGTTGATGGTGACCAAAAGGGTAAAAATGGTGTTTTTGCTGTGTGAATCATGAATTTTAAGGGGTTTGGGGATTTTCGAGTCGAGGGCGCTGTCGGCGCCCATGTCGGCGTAGGTGGCCAAGAATTCACTTTTTTGGTTTCTGTAATTTTCAACTTTCTTTTAAATTCACTCCAAAATCTATTTAGTCATTTTGAACACTAATTTTCATCTTAAAATAATTCACAAACAAGCATTTTCACAAACAACATCAAACTAACTTTTATATATGATGATACACTTCTTACAAATACATTTTTCTAATAACACTTTTACATACATAAAGTAACTAAATTATACTTTTGCATTGTAATCAAGCCACAACACTAGAACGCTGACACAAAACTATACACACAATGAAAGTTAATAGAGTTCTAAAGCAAAGTAAAGTAAAGTAAAGTAAATCCACACAATCACATTAAAAACATAATTACTTTAAAATAGTAGAGAGTGCAACTTCTTCAATTATATTGCTTCATCTTTAGTACTTTCTCCTCCTCTAATATCTCCCATAGATTGGTAATGGACGTACAAATTGTAGAAGGGTTAGTACAGGAATTGATCAGTCAAACTTTTATCGATCCATCCATTTTTCTGGAATATCTGCACCAATCCTGCTTCAAGTGTTCCAGTATGATCGAAGTTCTCCTTCATCCTCCAATTTAGGTGATCAAGAAGGTAGTTAAGATTTCTTAATGCATTCATAATACTCAAAATTTCTTATTCTATTTTCTTTATTTTCTTCTCCAAAGCTATTGAAATTTCAACTGTTTGTGGCATTAATGTTGTTAAAGCATGTGAGGCATGATCCAAGATAACATCTAATGTTTCATTTCCATTCTCAATATAATTGTCATCAATAAGAATCATGGGCTCTCAAGGTATAATATTTTCTCCCAACTTTCATATGGCACTTGAGATTGACTGCAAAGTAAGAAAATTGTAGAAGGATGCCCCAGTCCATATATTGGCCCATTCATAATAATACATATAATAGATTTAAAAATAATCGATCCCACATCAACGGGCTTTTCCATTAGAATGTAATAGTTTAAAATGACACTTTCTTTTGTAACTCTACTAATCTTCATGGTAGGGAGTAATCTTGCAGATATGAAGAAATGTCATTGTTTTGATATTGGATTAAGCAGTGAAGTGGAGAAACTAACATATCCCTCATCTCTGATTTCCCAATTATCATTTTCATCAATCAGAAAGTTATATACATCTTGCATCATATCTCTTAATGGGATAAGTTTCATATAATGACAGATTGGAACGTTTTCTATCATATACAAATCATTAATTTGAGCCAGAGTAAATGGTACAGCCTTACCTGAAATGAAGACAACTCCTTGGGTAATTTCATGTAAATTAGCATAGAAATCCTTTATTACTGGTACAACAATTGAAGCGGTAGTGTAGCATAGAACTTCCCAACGTCTCTATACAATGATTTTCTCTATCTGTAAACTTAGATTACTCAATCCATGATTGACAAAGCCTCTCTCCTTGATAATTCTCTTCTTTGTAATGACTTTTTTGTATAATCTTTGCACATTAAAAATGATAAATTTTCTTCTATTGAAAAATCTATACCTGGAAGTATTTTTGTAATTGTAAGCCGTGGAATTAAAAATTTGGAAGTTTCTAGTCATCCAAGGCAGTTTTTAAGACTTTAAAAACACATCTCAATGGTTATTTTTAAGTGCAATCCCGCCAAAGCCTGCCAAATACGTTCTGAACTGCATGAACTACTCTCAGTGCTGTCAACGCTCCCAATGATGCTGTCGGCACCATAGCTTGTCTAGATGGGCGCCATTGACGTTAGAGGCCAAAATTGCATCTCTTTTTTTTGTTCATGTTGATTCCAAATTTTTCCTCTAATACCAATATTTCTCATAATTTATGATACATAAAATTGTGTATGATTCAAAAATATTATTATTTCCTAATATATAAAGCACTTATTAAACAAAATATTAATATATATATATATATACATATATAGATTTATTTATGGGTTGCCTCCCACAAAGCGCTTGATTTAACGTCGTCAGTCCGATGTACCATTGTTTAATCAGGATGACTTAACATCAAAATTTCCTTAAATTGTGGTATGTGCTCTTCATAATATTGTTTCAATCGATGTCCACTAACTTTAAATATATTTCAAACTTTAGGATCTTTAATAACAACAGTTCCATAATGATGGATTTTAAACACTTTAAATGGTCCTAACCATCTCGATTTTAGATTTCCTGGAAATAATCTCAATCTTTTATTATATAATAAAAATTCTTTTCGAGGTTCAAACTTCTTAATAATCTTTTGATTATGCCATATTTTCATTTTCTCTTTATAGATTTTTGTATTATCATATGCTTCATTTCTAATCTCCTCAAGTTCATTAAGTTGCAATAATCTTTTGTCACCAGCATCTTATAGATTAAAATTAAATTTCTTAATAGTCGAAAATGATTTATGCTCCAATTCTACTATTAAGTGGCATTTTTTTCCAAAACTAAGTCTATATGGGGACATTCCAATAGGAGTCGTATAAGCAGTTCTGTATGCCCATAATGTAGTATCTAATCTAGCAGACCAATCGAATTTATATGGATTTATAGCTTTTTATAAAAATCATTTTATTTCATGATTTGATATATTTGTTAGACCTCTAGTATAAGGATGATAAACAGTAGAGTATCTACGCATAATATCATACTTTTAATCAATTTCTCGATTCTATTATTCCTAAAATGGGATCCTCCATCTGTAATAATTACTCTCTGCATTTTATATCTTGTAAAAATATTTTAATTTAAAAATTTAGAAACACTCTGAGCATGACATTTAGTTACAAAAATATATTCAATCCATTTGAACATATAATCAAGAGCAAGTAATATATATAAATTTCCAAATGAAGGAAAAAATGGCCCCATAAAATCTAATCCCCACACATCAAAAATTTCAAATTCCAATGTGTAATTTAGAGTCATTTCATTTCTTCTAGAAATATTTCCTGCTCGCTGACATCGATCGCATGTTTTAATATATTCGTTAACATCTCTAAAAACAGTAGGCCAGTAAAATCTAGTTTGTAAAATTTTATATGCAGTTCTATTTGTTCCAAAATATCCTCCAAATTCATAATCATGACATCTTTCAATTCTTTGTTGAGTTTCTTTGTAAGGTACACACCTCCTAACAATTAGATCTTTACATTATTTATATAAATATGGTTCATCCCAAAAATAGAATTTTGAATCATATATAAATTTCTTTAATTGATGATTCTTAATATTTGGTGGTAGAATATCACTTATAATATAATTTACTATATTAGCATACCACGATATATTCATTTCATCAATATTATATATTTATTCATCAGGGAAATTTTCTAAAATTTCATTTGCAAAATTAGTTAATATTTCTTTTTCTATTATAAACAAATGATCAACAATTTGATTATCATTTCCCTTTCCATCAACTATAATAAAATCAAACTCTTGTAATAGAAGTATCCATCTAATTAATCTTGGTTTAGCATCCTTCTTTTACATTAAGTATTTGATATTATAATGATTGAATGCGCTATACATTTGGTTCCAATAAAGTCAGGTCTAAATTTATCAAAGGCATAGACAATAACTAATAACTCTCTTTTAGTAGCGATGTAATTAATTTGAGCATTATTTAGAGTTTTACTAGCATAGTATATTACTTTAAAAAATTTATTGTGCCTTTTTCCTAAAACAGCTCCAATAGCATAATCACTAGCATTGCACATTATTTCAAATGTTTTCTCCCAATAAGGTAGAACTATTATAGGTGTAGTGATTAATTATTCTTTTAATAAATCAAATGTTTTTATGCATTCCTCATTAAAATCAAATTTTGCATCTTTTTCTAAAAGTTGGCATAATGGCTTAGTTATTTTTGAAATTTTTTTATGTAACACCTGTAGAAACCAGCATGTCCTAGAAAACTTCCTACCACTCTAATCATAGTAAGAGGTGGTAATTTTTCAATAACTTAAATTTTTATGGGATTTACTTCCATGCCATTTTTAGAAATTTTATGCCCAAGTACAATTACTCATGCAACCATAAATTGACATTTTTCCTAATTTAGTACTAGGTTAATTTTTCACATAATTCCAGAAGTTTTTCTAAATGATTTAAACATAATTCAAATGAAGTCCTGAAAACAGAAAAATCATCCATAAATACTTCCATTCCATGTTCAATCAAATTTCTAAAAATTGACATCATACATCTTTAAAATGTCGCAAGTGCATTACATAGTCCAAAAAACATTCTACAAAAAGCAAATGTTCCATAAGAGCTTGTAAATGTTTTTTTCTTTTGATCCTCAGGAGCAATTGGAATTTGATGATACCCAGTATATCCATCTAAAAAGCAGTAATATTTGTTTCCAGCCAATACATCCAACATTTGGTCTAGAAAGGGTAAAGGAAAGTTGTCTTTCCTGGTGGCCTTGTTTAATTTTCTATAGTCTATACAAATTTGCCAACCAGTAACTTGTTTAATTAGAATTAATTTAATTTTCTCATTTACTTTAATGGTCACTCCTCCTTTCTTTAGAACACATTGAATTGGACTCACCCAATCACTGTCCGAAATAGGATATATAATTCCATCATCTAAACATTTTAAGATTTCTTTTTTAACAACTTCTTTCATTATTGGGTTTAATCTCCTCTGAGGGCCAGCTTTAGGTTCATATTGTTCATCTAAAAGAATTTTGTGCATACAAATTAAAGGACTAAATCCTTTAATATCTGATAAAGTCCATTCAAGAGCCTGTTTATATCTTTTCAACATTTCTATTAATTCTTGTTCTTGAATTTTCGTTAACTTTGAAGATACAATAACAAGAAATGTAGATGAATCTCCCAAAAACACATATTTTAAATGGGTAGGTAATACTTTCAGTTCAAGTTTAGGCTGTTTAATACTTAAAGGAATAAGATTTTTATTATCATTTTCCAATAAATCTAAAGTTTCAAATTTATCCTGAATATAATCTAAATTCTCTTCTTTTATTTCATTCTCATTCTCACAATATTCTTCTTGCCTTAATTTTTCTTCAAATACTTCCTTAAATTGCTCATTACTCAGATAATCAGTAACTTCCATCCTAAAACATTCATTATATTTTTCTATTGCATGATATTCATAGCTTTTGTAATATTAAATATTACTTCTTAATCATTAACTATCATTATTAATTCTCCTTTTTGCACATCTATCACAACTCTCCCTGTTGTAAGAAATGGTCTCCAAAAAATAAGCGAAATTTCTTTATCTTACTCCACATCTAATACTATAAAAGTTTATAGGAAAAATAATTTTATCCACTTTTACAAATACATCTTCTATAACTCCTTTAGAATAAGTTATTGATCGATCAACTAATTGAAGAGTTACAGTAGTAGGGAAAATCTCTCTCATATCTATATATTTCAAAATCGATAGAGCCATAAGATTGATATTCACTCCTAAATCACATAAGGATTTTTCAAAAAAAATTTCACCAATTATACAAGGTATAGTAAAACTACCAGGATCTTTTAATTTTTCAGGAATTTCTTTCTGAATAATAGCGCTACACTCTTCACTGAGTGCAACAGTTTCATGATCTACAAACTTCCTTTTCTTGTTTATTATATCTTTCCTAAATTTCACATAACTTTCCATTTGTTCCAAAGCCTCAATGAAAGGAATGTTTATTGTTAACTCTTGAAGGATTTCTAAAAATTTTATAAATTGTTTGTCATTATTCTTCTGCTTCAATTGTTGAGGAAATAAAGGTAGTGATTCTTTTGAAAGAACATGTATTTGGTCATTTTCATTGTGGTCGTTTTCGATCTCTTCCTTCGCCTCTTCAACTTCAGTTTCTTATTGTATTCTTTTTTAAACTTCTTTTCCACTTCATAATTGAATAACTTTAATTTGTTCCTTATTTTGATCTTTTGGATTAACTTCCACAGTACTCGAAAGATTTCATGAAGGTTTGTTACTAAGTGTTGTAGCAATATGTCCTAATATATTTTCAGTATTTATAATAGCAGCCCCTTGATTTTTGTATTTGATTTCTTATATTCAGCATTACTTCTTCTGTCGTCAACTTCTTTTCCTTAACATGTGGGTTAGGGTTAGAGTTAAATTCAGGAGGATAATAAGGTCAATAGTTAGGATTTCATTGGTTGTTTAAATTTCCTGAGGGGTTCATCAATTTATTATAATTATTCCAACTAAAATTAGGCTGCTTTCTCCATCCAGGGTTGTAATAATTAGAATAGGGATTGTTATTTTGATTATTTATAGCATTGAAAGTTTCATAAGATGATTGAGTATCAATTATCTGCCCTAGTGAATTTTACTCTAATACTTGTGGCATTTAAGAATAGTTCACTCCAATTTGTTCAATCTTTTTTAAAATAACAGCAATTTGAGATGCTAAAGTAGACATTACATCATAGTCATGAATATTAGCAACTCTCTTAGGATTTACCCGTTCAGAGGGCAATTAAAAATTATTAGTAGTTATTTCTTCTAATAAAGAGTATGCTTCATCAAAAGGTTTTGACATTAGTGATCATCCTTCAACATCATCCATAATAGACCTAAGTGATCATACTAATTCATTGTAAAAAGTTTGAATTATTAATCAATCAGGTAAAGCATGGTGTGGACATTTTCTAAGGAGATCTTAAATCATTCTCAGGCTTCATATATCGATTACCCTTCAAACTGACCAAAAGATGTAATATCATTTTCTAAGCTTAGCAATTTTTTAGGGTGGAAAATATTTAGCCAAAAATTTTTGTGATAGTTCTCCTCAAGTTCTAATAAATCCAAGTGCTAATGAATTTAACCAAGCTTTAGCTTTATCCCTTAATGAAAAAGGAAAAGTCTAAGCATCATAGCATCATTAGACACTCCAACATATTTAAAAGTAGCACATATTTCAAAAAAATTAGCAAGATGTAAGTTAGGATCTTAGTAGGTGTTCCTCCAAACTAATTATTTTGGACCATTTGGATAATAGTAGGTTTAAGCTTAAATGAATTAGCAGCAACATCAGAATTTTGAAGTGTTAAGTGAAACTCAAATGCTCTAGGATTAACATAATCTTTTAAATGTCTTTGTCGATTTTCATTTAATTGATTATCTAAGTTATTCACCATTTCATTCAAATATTTAATTTCTTTTCTGTTATTTTTGAATTTTTCTATAGTATGTTCTAATTTTGAATCGCAAAGTACTAAACCTTATGTTCCAATATTTTGCATAAACAAATACAATAAGCAAAGAAAATTTTCTTAAAAATACTCTTAAATATATATAATTATATATATATATTTTTTATTTTATATTTTTTATTTTATATTATTTTTTGATTTTTTTATCTCAAAATTTTCTAATTTATCAAATCTATTAAATTTAACGTAGCCTTTCCCGGTAACGGCGCCAAAAACTTGATCCCCAAAAATATAGTTGTATAAAAATTATAAAGTTGACTCTGCTTTACAAGGGTGCCAAAAACTTGATGTGGTATTGTGTGAATAAGAATGTCAATCACTTAATGTAAGGATTCTACGCAAGTATATGTATCGTTATTAAGTAATATATGACTTTATATTTAAGCCCCAAATATCGATCCCATGAAAAAGGTTTAAATTTAAAATAATAAATTAACAAGGAAATTCACAGAAACAGAATGAAAATACTGTCACAAATTTTAAATATTGAGATACTACCAGAACTAAATTATTATCTACTAGCAAAATTTAAATGCAAAGTTTAAAATAACAACTACTAAACTATGTTTATGTGATGAAGCGTTGACCTCATTTTTGGTTGAGGTTTAGTTTTTCCTCCTTAGTAGCCTAGGGTCTAGCCATAGGACTTTTCCTATTGACTATTCCTAGAAAACTAGACATGATATCGTCACCATTAGAAATTCTACCCTCTTCTTTACTCAACCTGAAGTTCCACATGTTGGTCTCAACCTCTAAGTACTTAGTAGGTGGGGTCACTATGGGGGAAACTCAAGATGAGTCACCCTTAGGATTGCTGGACCTTAAGGTTGACCTTGGGTGTTGTTCTGGAGCTAAGACACTCACTACACTAATCTTCACCCACAATCACTGACAACTATGAACTCAAATTTCTAGCCTGGACCCCTTGATCTTTTGGGATACTCATGTAGATGGTCCTCTTTGACCCAAAATTCTGAAAATTCCAAAATTTCGCAGAAAATCCCAATAAATCCTCAATATTCCTAATTTCATTTCATTCAATTACCCCATGACCCAATTTGGCCAATTTGACCATCTTTAACCAAAATCCCCAAATTGCCCTTTAAAAACTCAAATTTCCTCAAATCCAACTCAAATGTCCACCAATTTGATCTCAATTGACCCCAATTCCAATCCCAAACTTGAATTCACTTTTGATATGACCAAACTAAACCAAATCTAAGCTCAATTGATCCATAATTTGAGCCCAATTTTGATTTGGGTCAAAGCCCCAATTTTGACCATATGACCTAATCTCATTAAATTGAACCCATAGCCTAGTCAATTGGCCTCAATTAATGTTGAAAAATCTTTATGACATTAATATACATCAAAATCAACCATTCACTTACATTGGTGAAGCCTCAAATCCATTTGATTCAGGCCCAAATCCAAAATTCCCAAATTTAGCCCCAAATTGGCTAAGTCCCTAAATTTCACCCAATTGATTGACTTAACNATGGGCGGTCGGCCAGCCTAGTGGCCGAAAAAGCCTAAAACCAAGAGCCACCCCCATGGCACCTCACCCAAATCAAACCTAGAGGCCAGCTCATCCAAATCAAACAATGGAGCTCCTCTGCCCTCCACCTAAGCACCACAATGCACCAAAACTTATGCCCTGAGAGCCACTGAGAGCCACCCCCATGGCACCTCACCCAAATCAAACCTAAAGGCCAGCTCATCCAAATCAAACTATGGAGCTCCTCTGCCCTCCACCTAAGCACCATAAAGCACCCAAAACTATGCCCTGAGAGCCATCCCATGGCCATTTTAATTAAAACTCACCTCCCAAGGCCATGGGAGGTGTGCTGAAATTTTCTTAGACAGGCCTCTCCAAACTTCACACAGAGCTTCCCTAAGATCCCCTCAGTGCATTCCAACCATTTTACACCCATTTCAAATGTCGGAGCTCAATTTTGAGCTTGAAACCCTGCCGGAAACCAGGACAGAAGCCAATACACCTCCACACTACACCAAACTTCAATTGCTTGTGCCGACACCTTCACAAGAGTGAAAGAAACCAAAACCCCATCAAATCCCCCTTCCACAGAGCCTCTACCATAGCTCTAGACCAACACCTGAGACAAAGCCCCATCAAATCCCCCTTCCACAGAGCCTCTACCATAGCTCTAGACCAACACCTGAATAAAGTCCCATCAAATCCCCCTTCCACAGAGCCTCTACCATAGCTCTAGACCAACACCTGAAACCCTATCAAATCCCCCTTCAACAGAGCCTCTACCATAGCTCTAGACCAACACCTGAAATCGAGCTTGGTCGAATTCATACATAGGCCTTATACGAAGACCAGGGACTCAATCCCTAGCCTCCATGGACCCCAACGAACGTGCCGAGCACCTCTGATCAAAGCATCCCTTCTTAGAGAAAAGGTATAAAACTCCTCCTCCTCCCGAGCTTATTTTGATTCTCCATTTACTTAAGCTTGATTTCATGGTACCTTAGCCGTATGGATGTGTTCGTCTCACTTAGACGAGTCCATAGGATCAAACCCGAAGTGATTTGGTTGAGTCTAGGCTGAGATCTTAAGGTTTTAGTCTGAATGGGCACGGGATCATTCTACCTGGGATGATGTCGGGGAGCCGTTTCATCAAGCGTGTATCAAATGGACGGGGGAGATCAACTCGGACAGCCCTTCGAGACATAAACAATGGGTCGAGTCAGCAGCTACGTGGACGACGGCATCCAACCAGAGCGTGCCACGCGTGCCTTCAGAGCCGTCATAGGTTAAGGTGGCACGCGCTGTTTAAATAGATAAATAGGACTTTTTTCTATTTATTTAAATACCCCTAACTTAGAAAATCCATAACTTTGTGTAGAAAAATCACAAAAACTTTTTATATTTATTTAAATACCCTTAACTTAGAAAATTCATAACTTTGTGTAGAAAAATCACAAAAATAAATAAAAATACCACTTGCTTGAATAGAGGAGAGTAATGTGGAATAATTTTCAAGTCTATTTGATGCATAAAATATTTTTAATTAATTAAATACTATTTGGGATCATTTGATTCTCCATGCATATTGACACATCACCTTGGTTTGAAATTTTGACTTATGGTAGCCTCTATAAGGGGGAACATTCTCTGATTTTTCCAAAGTTAGATGAGGATCCTATACAAAGATCCATATTTTTCAAGTTATTTCACATTATTTTTCTAAAATAATCATGGAACTTAGCATATTGATTATAAAATCCTAAGAAAATTTTGGAAGGTCCACCATGACTAGAGAAATCTTTGAAAATAATTTTATGAGTCAAGTCATTCAAAATGTCCTTAAATTTTACAAACACTAAATCACTAAGATAATTAATTTTGGAAAATTTAAACATTAAATGACTTTATTTTTTATCTCCACTGTGATTTATGATCTAGAGAACTCATCATAAAAAATTCAAAATATTTTGAGTTAATTNTTTCATTATATTTTTCTATTGCAGGATATTTCATAGCTTTTGTAATATTAAATATTACTTCTTAATCATTAACTATCGTTATTAATTCTCCTTTTTGCACATCTATAACAACTCTCCCTGTTGTAAGAAATGGTCTCAAAAAAATAAGCGAAATTTCTTTATCTTACTCCACATCTAATACTATAAAAGTTTATAGAAAAAATAATTTTATCCACTTTTACAAATACATCTTCTATAACTCCTTTAGAATAAGTTATTGATCGATCAGCTAATTGAAGAGTTACAGTAGTAGGGAAAATCTCTCTCATATCTATACATTTCAAAATCAATAGAGACATAAGATTGATACTCACTCCTAATCACATAAGGCTTTTTCAAAAAACTTTTCACCAATTATACAAGGTATAGTAAAACTACCAGGATCTTTTAACTTTTCAGGAATTTCTTTCTGAATAATAGCGCTACACTCTTCACTGAGTGCAAAAGTTTCATGATCTACAAACTTCCTTTTCTTGTTTATTATATCTTTCCTAAATTTCACATAACTTTCCATTTGTTCCAAAGCCTCAATGAAAGGAATGTTTATCGTTAACTCTTTAAGGATTTCTAAAAATTTTACAAATTGTTTGTCATTATTCTTCTGCTTCAATCGTTGAGGAAATAGAGGTAGTGATTCTTCTGAAAGAACATGTATTTGGTCATTTTCATTGTGGTCGTTTTCGATCTCTTCCTTCGCCTCTTCAACTTCAGTTTCTTATTGTATTCTTTTTTAAACTTCTTTTCCACTTCATAGATGAATAACTTTAATTTTCTCCTTATTTTGATCTTTTGGATTAACTTCCAAAGTACTCGAAAGACTTCATGAAGGTATGTTACTAAGTGTTGTAGCAATATGTCCTAATATATTTTTAGTATTTATAATAGCAGCCCCTTGATTTTTGTATTTGATTTCTTATATTCAACATTACTTCTTCCATCATCAACTTCTTTTCCTTAACTAGTGGGTTAGGGTTAGAGTTAAATTCAGGAGGATAATAAGGTCAATAATTAGGATTTCCTTGGTTGTTTAAATTTCCTGAGGGGTTCATCAATTTATTATAATTTTCCAACTAAAATTAGGCTGCTTTCTCCATCCAGGGCTGTAATAATTAGAATAGGGATTGTTATTTTGATTATTTATAGCATTCAAAGTTTCATAAGATGATTGAGTATCAATTATCTGCCCTAGTGAATTTTACTCTAATACTTGTGGCATTTAAGAATAGTTCACTCCAATTTGTTCAATCTTTTTTGATATAACAGCAATTTGAGATGCTAAAGTAGACATTACATCAGAGTCACGAATATTAGCAACTCTCTTAGGATTTACCCGTTCAGAGGGCAATTAAAAAATATTAGTAGTTATTTCTTCTAATAAAGAGTATGCTTCATCAAAAGGTTTTGACATTAGTGATCATCCTTCAACATCATCCATAATAGATCTAAGTGATCATACTAATTCATTGTAAAAAGGTTGAATTATTAACCAATCAGGTAAAGCATGGTGTGGACATTTTCTAAGGAGAACTTAAATCATACTCAGGCTTCATATATCGATTACCCTTCAAACTGACCAAAAGATGTAATATCATTTCTAAGCTTAACAATTTTTTAGGGTGAAAAATATTTAGCCAAAAAATTTTGTGATAGTTCTCCCCAAGTTCTAATAAATCCAAGTGCTAATGAATTTAACCAAGCTTTAGCTTTATCCCTTAATGAAAAAAGAAAAGTCTAAGCATCATAGCATCATTAGACACTCCAACATATTTAAAAGTAGCACATATTTCAAAAAAATTAGCAAGATGTAAGTTAGGATCTTCAGTAGGTGTTCCTACAAACTAATTATTTTGGACCATTTGGATAATAGCAGGTTTAAGCTCAAATGAATTAGCAGCAACATCAGAATTTTGAAGTGTTAAGAGAAACTCAAATGCTCTAGGATTAACATAATCTTTTAAATGTCTTTGTCGATTTTCATTTAATTGATCATCTAAGTTATTCACCATTTCATTCAAATATCTAATTTCTTTTCTGTTATTTTTGAATTTTTCTATAGTTTGTTCTAATTTTGAATTACAAAGTACTAAACCTTATGTTCCAATATTTTGCATAAACAAATATAATAAGCAAAGAAAATTTTCTTTAAAATACTCTTAAATATATATATNCCCTTTCTTACGAATAATTAAAACACCAAGGTTCATTGAGCAATAAGGGTATTTACAGGATGAACCATTAAGCAACATAATGAGTTTAAATGGACTCGAGGTTTTTTACTAGTTGGTGAGA
>JXCR01145850.1:581747-622446 GCA_002079205.1 Phalaenopsis hybrid cultivar
CTTAGCTTGTTGGATACCTCAGAGGCCTATTAAACTTAATATTTTTTGCTTAATGGAATCATCCTTAATTAAAATTTTAAGGACTTACCAAAATACGGCTTAGAGTTAGAAAAAACCCCCAGAACTTTACTTTTTCTGCTCTTCATAAATGCCGTCACATGTATTTTCAAGTTTCAGCTGGTGGAACGAGAAGACTCGCGAGGTACGCTTTTACAGTTTATAGTACCGTCTTTCTTCTGCCTTTTCCTTANCCGAGGCTTTTCACTAGTTGGTGAGAGAGAGGCATGGACCTGCTTCCCCCTCTTAGCTTGTTGGATACCTCACACTCCTATTAAACTTTTTTTTACTAGTTGGTGAGAGAGAGGCATGGACCTGCTTCCCCCCTTAGCTTGTTGGATACCTCAGAGGCCTATTAAACTTAATATTTTTTGCTTAATGGAATCATCCTTNAGGCCTTCTAAACTTAATATTTTTCGCTTAATAGAATCATCCTTAATTAAGCTTTTAAGGACTTACCAAAATAGAGCAAAGAGTTAGGAAAACCCCCCCTTCAGAACTCTACTTTTCCTGCTCTTCATAAATGCCCTCACATGCATTTTCAAGTTTCAGGTGTGGAACGAGAATACTCGCCAGGTACGCTTTTACAGTTTATAATACCGTCTTTCTTCTGCCTTTTTCCTTACATGTTTCATCTTGCGTACCTACATAAACTTGCATGTTAACCATAACCAAAACCAAAATTAAAAATCAACCAAGATAAAATTCACCGCCACAACATTCAAAATATAAAACAACTCAAAATTTAATCACAAATATCACATAAAACCACAACTTCAACTAAATTAAGATGCCTCTATCGGATGATTGGGAATCCCTCAGAGGAGGTAACCTATGGTTGCTAACGAGGCTTCCCACAGTTTAAATGAAATTATGGAACTCATTAAGTTGCATTTGATAAGTTCATTTAGACTAAGTGAATCCAATAGAAAATATTGATGTCGGAACGAGGGAACCGTAGGATTCTAACCGGTGTTGCTCTAATCAACTTTAATATGCCCTCTATAAAATTTAAAGAACTTCAACCATAAGGCCACCTGATTTGACATTATAACTTGACACACTTGAAAACTCAAACTCATCGCGGCGAGGAGCTTGGAGCTAGCATGCGTTATAACTTGACATAATAGATAACTCATACTCGTCGCAGCAGGAGCTTGGAGCTAGCTTGGTGGGCAGAACGGCCATCTTCAACAGCAAAACCTGTCTTCCCCAGCTAAACCAATCTTCCTTCCTTAGACTACACGGCCATCTTCAACAACAAAACCTGTCTTCCCCAGCTAAACCAATCTTCCTTCCTTAGACTTAAAGTCATCTTCAACAGCAAAACCTGTCTTCCCCAGCTAAACCAATCTTCCTTCCTTAGACTTAAACCATAAATACATAGGACTTCGAGGTTGCTTGCTTATGCAACGTAAATCCTCACCTTATCTTTAGGCTTTTGTGTAGCCCTGCTATACAATATAAGCCCTAACTCATCTTAGGATTCCGAGGTTATCATTTGTCACGACCTAAATCCTCACATCTTTCAGGCTATTTGGGACTTTGAGGTTGCTTGCTTATGCAACGTAAATCCTCACCTTATCTTTAGGCCTTTGTATCCTGCTATATAATATAAGCCCTAACTCGTCTTAGGATTCTGAAGTTGTCGTTTGTCACGACCTATCTGCTTTTTCTTGCTTATGCAACGTAAATCCTCACCTTATCTTTAGGCCTTTGCATAGCCCTGCTATTCTCATGCAACGTAAATCCTCACCTTATCTTTAGGCCTTTGCATAGCCCTGCTATACAATATAACCCTAACTAGTCTTAGGATTCCGAGGTTGTCGTTTGTCACGACCTAAATCCTCACATTTTCCAGGATATTTGTGTGATCATTTCACACAAATGTAAGCCCTAACTAATAAAATTGGCAGGATGAAACAGTAAATATTTCTCCTCAAAACGGAAGCCAAACATTAGGATAGCTTGGGAAGTCACTGAGGTTCTTTTTCTAGGCTACTTGTGTGATCATTTCACACAAATGTAAGCCCTAACTAATAAAATTGACAGGATGAAACACCTAAAACATTTCTCCTCAAAACTGAAGCCAAACATTAGGATAGCTTGGGAAGTCACCGTGGTTCCCCTCTGGCTCCTCAAAATTGAAGCCAAACATTAGGATAGCTTGGGAAGTCACCGAGGTTCTCCTCTGGAAACTCAAAATTGAAGCCAAACATTAGGATAGCTTGGGAAGTCACCGAGGTTCTCCTCTGGATCCATCAAAACTGAAGCCAAACATTAGGATAGCTTGGGAAGTCACCGGGGTTCTCCTCTGGATCCAACCCTAGTCCTTCTTCCTTTGGATTCAACAATAAAAAAATGTTCCAAATTTGAACCAATCCCCTTGCACNGATCTTCTACAGTAGATACAACAATCAATTGAGCCAATTGACATGACTAACCTAGCCTAAACCCAAGTTTTGTTCATTTGCACCCACTTGTTCCCAAACACTAAATGTGACCTAACAACCTTAAAGCCACCAAATTAACTCCACCACACCCATTTGTTGGACATTAAATGACTTCCTTTTTTATCTCCTCTGTGATTTATGATCCAGAGAACTCATCATAAAAATTTCAAAATATTTTGAGTTAATTTGACCTTGATTTTTAAAGATAAATACCATTCTTAACAATTAAATGATTTTTTAAAAATCAAGACATAACTGAAAAAATTATGAAACTTAGTTTTTGGAGTTCTCTGTGATCAGGGGTATTTTCTAAAAAAAATGATATTTAAGATAAAAATTTGATTTTTAGCCTATTTTAAATATTTAAAATAATTAAAAATTCATAAAAATCACAAAAATAATAAAACTCATGGAAATGTTCTAAATTTCATCCTAATTACTTAGGAACAATTAGAATATTTTTTCTGAATTTTTAAATAAATATATTGAATTTTAAAGCTTAAAAAATAATTTTTAAAGGCTAAAAAATGAGTTTACACTAAAATAATTCCAATAAATCAAAGAGAAAAATATAAACTTTGCTCCTTTAAGTTCTCTGACATTAAGGAGATTTTTCAAAAATACAAAACTTAATTTTCATCACCTAAAATATTTTATTTTTATTAAATATTCTAGATATTAAAAAAATTCTAATAAATCAACGAGAATTCAAAGAATTGTGAAATGTGATCCAAAGCCTTCTCTGGTTTATTTCTACCTCCAGTAAAAATTTCAAGGGATTCTTATTTACCTTGGTCAAGTTAGGAATTTTCTTTGAAAAATCCTATTTCTGCATTAAAATAATTATATCAATTAAATTAAATTTTGAAAAATCACATTTTCTCCTCTCATGTCTCAATGGACCCATGAATGCGGTATAAGAAAAATTTCAAATTCATTTGAATTTAATTTGACAAATTATGAAGTGTTAAACCCTTAGGGGCAAATGTGTTATTTTGGAAATTTTGCCTTAATTAACATTTAGGCTTAATTCAAGGAGGGGAATNATGATCCTCATCCTCAATTCTTGTGTTTATCCTTCGGGATAGATACAAGATTTGAGGTACAATGCTCTTTCATTCTAAACTATGAAAAATATGGGGACAGTTTGATTTCATACTTCAACGTCATTCCGAAGTGGGCGATGGGATTTTGATTCCAGCGACCGACAGCTTCTTACGGGCAACCCCACAAACCAACCCAGAATAATACCGACACACCTCTAAAAGGGTCACCTTAAACAGGTAATAAGGGAATATCTTTGGCAAAATAACAGAAAATGGTGTATTCTTTCAAAGATGAAGTTGTATTCAAAATGTTCAGAAGTCTGAGTTCAGACTAACAGATCCAACTATGACCTTTGCTCCGATTCTCCCTCAAAGGACGAGAGTTTAGAGGTCGAGGAAGTCTATAGTGCTAGTTCAAAGTAGATCAAATTTTACCGTGCTTCTACCTCTACCAGTCTTGAAAATCATGTAAATTTGGATGATGATCCTAATGAATTACTGGAATTACCTTTTTGTTACTTTTCTCCTTACATACAAAAGTTAATTCAATAAGGAAACTTACCAAAACAAATGCTAAAAGATAAGTTATAACTTTATGAAAAGTTATGGAGTGTTAAAAGTCGAACTCCAAATTCAAAAGAGGGGCTTGGATTTGGTACAGTTGGACCAGTCAATGATTCAAAATTTTGTATGGTTGTTACTAGTGAATCGGGAGAGGATTGCCTCGGTATAGTGGATAAATCTACTAATCCACTAATAGATGATTCTTCGCCAAAATTTGAGGAGGAAATTAAATCAACTTTTGATGAAATAAAGGAAATCAACCTCGGGACTGAAGTGCAACCTTGACCTACTTTTATAAGTTCTCTACTTAGCGATGAAGAATCTTTACAACTGATCAAATTGCTAATAGAATTCAATGATTGCTTTGCATGGAGCTATGATGAAATGTCAGGACTATCAGCAGAGGTTGCAGTTCATAAAATTGGGGTAGATAAATTTATAACCCCAGTAAAACAAGCTCCAAGAAGAATGCACCTCGAAAAAGAGCAACAAGTCATCGTCAAGGTAAAGAAATTAATAGACGCTAAGTTTGTAAAAGAAGAGCAATACCCCACATGGTTAGCCATTATACCTGTCAAGAAGAAAAATGGACAAATCCGTGTTTGCATCGACTTTAGAGATCTAAACCAAGCATGTTCGAAAGATAAGTTTCCACTACCAATACCAGAAATGATGGTGGATATCGCTTCTACACATGAAATCTTCTCTTTCATGGACGGATCATCGGGATACAACCAAACCAAGATGGCTCCCAAGGATGCAGCACCTACAGCCCTCAGGACACCGATCAGAATTTTCTACTACACAGTGATGTCGTTTGGGTTAAAGAATGCCGGAGCAACATATCAAAGTGCAATGACAAAATTTTTTTATGACCTCATTCACAATCAAGTAGAGTGCTACGTGGATGATTTGGTCATTAAAAGCAAAAATAAAAAAAAGACAATTTGTACGATTTGAGGATCGTGTTCGAACGGCTACGATGATATGGCCTTAAAATTAATCCCTTAAAGCTCTCCTTTGGTGTTACCTCTGAGAAGTTTCTGGGATTCATTGTCCGTCATCGGGGATCTTATTGCAATTTGATATAACTTTTTTTCCCTTCTGGGCTATCAAGGGATGGATTCTAGCAGACTTTCTCGCTGCATACCCACTGTCAGCTGGGTCCCCTCTCAACGACAAACTACCAGATGAGCAAGTGTTTGTACTTTGATGGTGCTTCATCAGCATGTTGACGTTCTCTTACCACTTGACAAAGTCGTGCACCAACAATGAAGCAGAATGTGAAGCCTTAATCATTAGATTGGAGTTGGCAATCTCAGTAGATATAACAAACATTATCATCTACGGTGACTCTTAACTCGTCATCCAGCAAGTCGCCGGATAATACAAAATTCTAAAACCAAGACTAACAAAATATCATCAATACGTGATGAAGCTATTAGAGCAAATCCCCTACATGAATTTCTACCGAATTCTTAGGGGAGATATAGCCAATGTTGATGCAGTAGCAAAATTAGCTAAAGAACTGGCGTGTTCCGCAGAGGATTCCATTGAAATCACAGTACAAGGAAGATAATTTCTGTCTCGAATGGACCTCAACACTCTACACAAGCTCGGAAAAGAGGAAACAACGATTGCAGTTCTGGATATCAATGAAGATAGGCACAAGCCATTAATAGAATATTTGCATACTGGAAAGCTGCTGGAAGACAAGTCTGAGGCACATCACATTACAAAGAGGGACATGTCATACGCCTTGGTCAGTGATGTACTCTACAGAAGATAATTTGACCAGATGTGGCTACAATGCCTAAGCAAAGCAGAAGCCCAAAATATTGTCAAAGAAGTACAAGCTGGATTGTGTGGTGCTCATCAGTCAGGACCAAAAATGAAAATGAAAATCAAGAGACTCGGATATTATTGACCCCCAATGATGTCCGACTGCTTGGATACAGCCAGAAAATGTTACCAGTGCCAAGTGCATGGGGTGGTCTTGCACCAACCTCTGAATGTGCTACGCCCAACCGTTGCTTCGTGGCCATTCGAGTGTTGGGGTACAGACATAATAGGTCTGATAGACCCTCCATCTTCTAAAGGACAAAGGTTCATACTTGTCGCAACAGATTACTTCTCCAACTGGGCAGAGGTAGTGCCACTACGAGAAGTTACGACACAACTCATTCTTCAATTTTTCAAAAGCCACATCTTCTACCGTTTCAGAGTACCGCGAAGAATAATTTCTGAAAATGGGATAGCTTTTAAAAGATCAACAATTTTGTCAAAAGACACAAGATAGATTGAAGATACTCTACAATTTACTATCCCAATGCAAACGGATTGGCTGAGGCTTTCAACAAAACACTGGTACAAATTTTAAAGAAAACACTGAACGAAAATAAAAGGGATTGGCACAACAAACTTTAGAAGCCTTGGGGCCTACGGGACGAAGTTCAGGACTCCCACTCAGTGTACACCATACATGCTCATGTACGGGTCCGTGGCCATGCTATCGTTATAAATTTAGACACCGTCTCTCAGAGTCGCTGTTGCCAACTAACTCACAACAGAAGAAAGTGCAAAGCTTGGGCTCAAGGAACTAGAGAGTTTGGAAGGAAAATGACTTGAAGCACTACAACATCTGAAACTTTACCAGGAAAAGATGGTACAAGCTCATGATAATATGGTCTACCCAATGACATTTAAAGTTGATGACCTTGTCCTCGTGCTCAAAAGGCCTATTCTTGCACGCCACAAGATATGTGAAAAATTTAAGCCAACTTGGGAGTGACCATTTGTCATTTATAAGGTATACACAAGAGGAGCCTACCAGTTAGTAGACTTCCAGGGTGAAAGACTCATGCTACCAATCAATGAAAGATCTCTGAAGACATACTACGCACTTGACACTGCTTGCCTTCGCTTGATTTGAAATTTTGAAATTTTGATTATTTTGGGGTTATCTATGTGGTCAAACGTCTGTGATCAGGTCCAAAATTTTTGTAACAAAATCAACCTCAACATAATAAAAAAAGAGTTTTTTGAAAATTACACACCTTAAGTTTCTGTTTTCAAACTTAATATGCTATTAAATTAAACAAAATTCACACTTAAATAAACGATCTCTTCACCAAAATAAACTAAACTTTCTTTTAATAAATACTTTGTTTTGTTCTTGTTCACGCTAAGTTTCAGCCCACTGACATTTTTTTCTATCATGTGCAGAGAAATGTCAGGCTAAAGGCTGATCTTCACCTTTAAAGATGGTTGGAATCTCNCTTTTCAAACTTAATATGCTATTAAATTAAACAAAATTCACACTTAAATAAACTATCTCTTCACCAAAATAAACTAAATTTTCTTTTAATAAATACTTTGTTTTGTTCTTGTTCACGCTAAGTTTCAGCCCACTGTCATTTTTTTTCTATCATGTGCAGAGAAATGTCAGGCTAAAGGCTGATCTTCACCTTTAAAGATGGTTGGAATCTCGCACTAAATGAAGAAATGGTGCCGCAGGGAGGCACTGTAGATTATGACATGCAATTTATCCAAGTAAGCATGGATTATGAGGGGCATTTAATGAATTTCTTCAGTCGACGGAAAAAGGAAGGGTTGCCCTCACTAGTAAGGGTGGTCACCAAAGACAGTGCATCACTGAAAAGAAAGAACGTGGTGGTACAACAGGACTCGATGGAGGGGCCCAGTCGTTTACCATCCATGATAGCTACGCTGACTGGGGGCCTAGTTGATGCTGATAATGAAAGGATACTATTTGCTTCACTACAAAGAACACAGCAAAGAAACGCCAGCCAACACAAATATAGAGCTTTCTTACAAGAAGAGAAGAGACGCCAGAAAGAGGCATACAACTTGCTCACTCTTATTCTGGAGGGACACATTTATGATCCGGGCATGAAAGAGACCTCCTCCATCCAGCCCACTACAAATGAGGAGCCCGAGTTTGTTACAAAGCCAAAGCTACTACCAGCTTCAGATGTTCTGCGTATGAGTTGCCCTACCTGCAATGCCGAAATACCTGCACGAGCATCAGCCACAAGGGCATTAATGGAGTGCCCGGATTGCAATGTCCTACATCTACAACACTACAACAAGTTAGGGGAATATGCATCTATCGATGATGGATCTCAAACCCCTTATTACCTGATAGAGGCAGAACCATATGTCCCAATGGATGCAGAGTCGTGTGTTCAGAGAGATACAGATCCAAACGTCCTGTCAGACGCAGAATCTTACATTCCATTATAGCCAGAGACAACACTAGCTTGGGTTCCCGCTGATGTTCAAAAGAGGGAAAACCTGCGACAACTGCCGACTCATAGTACGGTGGAATATTATAAAATGACTAAAGTAAATAAAAGAGACATCAAATTCTACAAAGAAGTACAGGGAAAATTCATCAACATACTGGAGAAATTAGAACTGTATACCAGAGTCTTCTCAGAGATTGATGAACAAAGTATTTTTTACTGCATTTTTGAGCTAAGGGACAGAGGTTGAGCAGGTTTACTTATGGAAAGGACCTATTATGAGCTGAGGAAATGGATGTGAGGAAAAGGGAGGACTACTATCCAGTGTGGCTGCTACTACAACTTCACAAATGACAGACAGGGGGATCCGCTTGAGAACCTCAGACATGATCAAGTAGATCCATTATCGCCAATGATAAAGTGGATGATCAAAAGAATGGTTAGATGGAGTATTCTTCCCGCTACCTGCATTCCAAAGAATTGTATTATCAACATCTACGACGAGGGTGATTGTATTCCTCCACACATCGATCATCATGACTTCTTGGGGCTTTTTTGTACAGTCTCATTCATGAGTAATAATAACATCTTATTTGGGAAAGAAATTGACATCGTCGGCCTTGGTGAGTTCAGAGGCTCTATGGAGATTCCCTTACCAGTTGGCTCAGTGCTTGTTGTTAAAGGCAACTGTGCAGATGTTGCGAAGCATTTCATTCCAGGAGTGCGACATCGCATGGTGTCCATAACCTTCTGACGGAAGGATGACAGTAAAATGCCGCACAGATTTCAGCCAGATCTAGAGCTGGAGGAACTACTACCTTACGAGCTATGAGGGGGTTGCACCTCTAAGCACATGCGAAGGGAACTCTTGTCCTGTAGCGTGGCTTAGAAGGTCAGCTTAATCTGGAGCTCGTTACAGCAGGAACAGACAATTAGAGGAATCCTTTCCACTTTACTACATTAAAATAATATGATATGTATCAAAGATGCTCAACCTATAATGTGTACTTGGCATGAGATAGTTTGGATGTAATTTGATGCATTTCGCAAATTATAATTTTTGAGTCGTTGGCCTAAACTTGATCTGTAACATTTTGTTGAAGCAAATTAATGAAGTTTCTTTCAAAAATGTGTCTTTCTTGTCAATTGCCTTTTTTACGATGGATGGAAGCCACGAACCACACGTTGGTTCAAAATTACAATGAACAAAGAACAAAACGACAAACAAAATTTTTTTTTTATATATATAAAAAATTTAAACAAAAATAACCAATAAATAAACAACCAGACAACTCTCTTTTAAAAAAATCAACCAACTAAAATCAAATTTTAAAAGCATTTAAAAAAAAAAGAAATTTAATATGATAAAAACAAAAAGAAAAGAAAATAAATTTGTTGAGTGGATTCTCCCGATTTCGGAGTCTCTTACTCTATGCTAGTGCCGCACAACTATCTTTGTTTGCACTAATTCTCTTCACATCCGCGCGAAATTTCACATTCTGTGCAAAAACTCGCAAATTTTCACAAATCCACTTCAACAATGTCAACCTTTACATACAACACTGGTCTTTAAATTAAACACTACAAACTCTGTAGAATTCTCAATTTCAAATCAGTCCCTAATTTCTGATTCACACCTTTTGAAGTCGGTCCCTACCTTCCGATGCTCTCTTTTGAGATTGATCACTACCTTTCAATTCTCATTTTAGAATTAATCCCTAATTTATGATTCACACATTTTGAGGTCTGTCCTTACCTTCCGACGCTCACTTTTGAGATTGATCACTACCTTTCAAATCTCATTTTCGAATCAGTCAAAAATTTCTGATTCACCCTTTTAAGGTCGATCACTACTATCTTACACTCTCTTTTGAGATTTATCACTACCTTTCAATTCTCATTTTTGAATCAGTCCCTAATTTGTGATTCACACCTTCTGAGGTCGGTCGCTACCTTCTGATGCTCTCTTTTGAGATTAATCATTACCTTTCAATTCTCATTTTAGAATCAATCCGTAATTTTGATTCACATCTTTTAACGTCAATCCTTAACTTCCGATGCTCACTTTTCAGATTGATCACTACCTTTCAATTCTCATTTTGAATCAGTCCCTAATTTTGGATTCACCCTTTCGTGGTCGATTTCTACCTTTCGACGCTCTCCTTTGAGATTGATCCTTACCTTTCAACTCCCTTTTTTGAATCAGTCCCTAATTTTTTATTCACACCTTTTAAGGTTGGTTCCTACCTTTCGACGCTCTCTTTTGAGATTGATCATTAACTTTCAATTCTCATTTTAGAATTAGTCCTTAACCTTTGATTCACCCTTTTGAGATTAGGCCCTACCTTCTGACACTCTGTCTTGTGATTGATCCTTAACTTTCAATCATTATCCTGGAATTAGTCACATACTCCTGATTCCTCTCTTTTCATGACTGGCCTTTAACTACTGACCCTCTTCTGAAATTAATACCTGAATTTCAAATCCCACCTCGTGGTCCACACTTACAAGCTGATTCCCATCTTCTATAAATTCCTAAAAATCTCATAACACAAAATTCACTCTCCAATCCCCAGTGAGAGTCCCTACTTCTTGACTTTGATCAAATATTCACCTACTATATTCCCCAGCGGAAGTAAATAGCACACACATTCCCACACTCCTTCTATGTCTCTTGGCATAGGGGTTTGTATTGGTTTTGTTGATCTCATTGGTCAACGTTAATACACGTAGTGTGCTTGCCCAGCACACCACACTTATTGGGGTTACCATTTGTTGACCTCATTTTTGGTTGAGGTCTAGTGTTCCTCTTTAGTAGCCTAAGGTCTAGCCATAAGACTTCCTGTTGACTATTCTTAGAAAACTAGAAAAGGAACTCTCACCATTATAAATTCCAAACTCCTCTTTAATCAACTTTAAGTTCTACATATTGGTCCTAATCTCTAGAACCTAGTACGTAGGGTCATTATGGGGGAGCTAAAGAAGAGTTCCCATAGGACAGCTTTCCCTTAGGGTTGACTCTGGGTGTTGGTCTAGGGCTAAGGCACTCACTTGCACTCACTCTTACCCACAATCACTTACAACCCTAAACCTAAGTTTTCGTGACTTTGGTTTTTTGATACTTTGAGAGACTCGTGTAAATGGTCCCCTAAACTCACTAATCCTAGGCTAGAGTTTAGGTAAGACCAGTACATAGAGGACCCAAAGGGGGTTTCCTTTGGTCCATAGCTCATGTAGGGTGGTTAATACCCGTACCCTACCAAAATACCCAATTTGACCATTTCACCTCCAAACCTACCTAAACTACCAAAATAGCCCCAAAATTTCCAAAATTACAAAAATACTTTTGGCACCCCAACTCTACCGAAATGCCCAACTTAGCCTTTTGCCCTTAAACTCCCCCAAATTACCTAGATAACCTTGAGACCCTAAATTTTGCCAAAATTCCCAAATTTACCCAAAATACCTATATTTATTCAAAAATTATTTCAAACCTTTTTAAAATACCGAAATTACCCAAAACTACCCAAAAAAATGTCAAATTACCCAAAATCGCCAAAACTTGTCAAATTACCAAAATACCCCTTCGTCGCCCAAAATTTAAAAAATTCCAAAAAATCCGAAAAAATCTCAAAATACTCCAAATTTTCCCAATTTCACTTTTCTCAACTACCACATGACCCAATTTAGCCATTNCATGTTTATTCAAAAATTATTTCAAACCTTTTTAAAATACCCAAATTACCCAAAACTACCAAAAAAATGTCAAATTACCCAAATTCCCCAAAACTTATCAAATTACCAAAATACCCCTTCGTAGCCCAAAATTTAAAAAATTCCAAAAAATCCGGAAAAATCTCAAAATACTCCAAATTTTCCCAATTTCACTTTTCTCAACTACCACATGACCCAATTTAGCCATTTTCACCATCTTTGTCCAAAACCACCAAATTGCATTTAAAGGCCCAATCTCCCCAAATCCACCTCAAATGTCCATCAAATTGGTCCCCATTTCCCCTAATTTCAATNCTCAAATTGCATTTAAAGGCCAAATCTCCCCAAATCCACCTCAAATGTCCATCAAATTGGTCCCCATTTCCCCTAATTTCAATTCTAAACTCAAATTCACCTTTCATATGACTAATATAACCCAAATCTAGGCTTAATTGGCCCATGATTTAAGCTAAATTTTTATTTAGATTATACACCCAATTTTGGCCTTGGTGAAGCCTCAATTTCATTTAATTTTGACTTAAGTCCAAGAGCCCTAAATTTTGCCCCAAATTGGTTATGTCTCAAAATTCCACCAAATTGAATACCTTAGCCCTAAAATTTCCACTCCATTTCTTCATGAAAAATCTTCATAATATCTTCCTTGATCATTTGGACAATTCAATTGAGCCAAACTCCAAGCCTGGCTCAATCTAAGCCCAAGGCTAGTCCAANCAAATTTTGCCTCAAATTGGTTGTCTCAAAATTCCACCAAATTGAATACCTTAGCCCTAAAATTTCCGCTCCATTTCTTCATGAAAAATCTTCATAATATCTCCCTTGATCATTTGGACAATTCAATTGAGCCAAACTCCAAGCCTGGCTCAATCTAAGCCCAAGGCTAGTCCAACATGCCCAAATTGACCAAATTCCAAAAATTCTCCAAATTGACCCTCCAACTTAACTCAAAATCATTCCAATCCTTCAACAAAATTCTTCACTACAATCATCTACATTAAATGCATCAATCAATTGGGTCAATTGACATGGCTAGCCTAACCAAACTCAAGTTTTGGTCATTTGGACCCACATTGGACCCATGCACTAAAATTAGCCTAACTACCCCAAAGCCACCAAATTAATGACTCCGCAGCCATTAGTTGGACCCTAGTGACCAAACTAAACCCCATAAAACAACCTAAGCTAAGTCATGGACNCATCATCTACATTAAATGCATCAATTAATTGGGTCAATTGACATGGCTAGCCTAGCCCAAACTCAAGTTTTGGTCATTTGGACCCATATTGGACCCATGCACTAAAATTAGCCTAACTACCCCAAAGCCACCAAATTAATAACTCCGCAGCCATTAGTTGGACCCTAGTGACCAAACTAAACCCCATAAAACAACCTAAGCTAATTCATGGACCCAATGTCCCCTAAATCAAGGGATTTTGATTCCATATTTTCTTAAGCCTTGAATATTTTTGCCAAAATTAAACCTCAACTCATTTAATTGCTATGACATATTCCCCTAGCTCACCTAACCACCTAGCCACCTCCCCTGGCTTGGACGGCAAGCCTAGTAGCCGAAAAATACCAAAACCGTGAGCCACCTCCTCCAAATCAAACTCATTTCAAACCTAGAGGCCACCTCATCCAAATCAAATGTTAGAGCTTCTTTGCCCTCCACCTAAGCATCACTTTTCACCCCCTAATTGACCATGATAGCCACCCTTAAGACATTTTTATAAAAAGATCCCCTCCAGAACCATGGGAGGAGACTCTTTCAGACCTCCTCAGCTCAAGCCAACCACTTTCCCTCACTGATTCTCACTGTGTAAGCTTAATTTTAAGATCAAACTTCTGTCTAAAACAAGGACAGAGCTCAATTCACCTCCACAGTCCACCAAACTCAAATTAAACTTACCCACACCTTCACCACAGTGAAAGAAGGAGAAGCCCCATCAAATTCTCCTTCCACAGAGACCCTAGCATAGCTCTACACCAACACCTGAAATCGAGCTTGGTCAAATTCATACCTAGAACTTTCACCACAGTAAGAGGCTCAATCCTTAACCTCTTTGGACTCCAACCAACGTGCCTAGCACCTCTGATTGAAGCTTCTCTTCTTAGAGTAAAGGTATTGAACTCCCTCTATGCTCAAGCCTATTTTGATTCTCCATTTTATGAGGCTTAATTTCATGGAATCTTAACTGTATAGATATGTTCCTCTAGTCTAGATGAGCATTTTTAATAAAATTTCAATCAATTTGGTTGAGAAATGAGGGAGATATCATGTCTTGAAGATGGACAGTTCTCGGGCTAGGCCATTGGGGACGATGACGGAGAGCCATCTGATCGCGTGTTTATCTCATCAACGGTGAGATCAAGCCGGACAATGCTCCCTTACATGAACCGCGGCCTAGTCACCGATGAGGTGGATGACAACGTCAAATAGGAGTGCGCCGCGTGGAGCTTCAGAGTTTCCTTGGATGACATGACGTCGCGCATTTAAATAGATAAATAGGGAATTAAATAAATCAAAAAATGTCTCTAAACTTTAAAAATTGATACCTTGGTGTAGAAAAATCACAAAAATAAAATAAAAATACCCTTAGCTTAGTGAACAGAGAAGAACAATATGAAAATAATTTGAAGTTTTTTTAATGCATGTTTTATTTTTAATTAATTAAATACTATTTTGAGTCTTTTGATTCTCCATGCATGTAGACATTTCACCATCACTTTAAATTTTAGCATGTTGTTGCCTCTGTCTTTGGGAACATCCTCTGATTTTTCCAAAGTCAGAGCAGACCTCTTGGCAGTGATCCATTTTTTTCAAGTTTATGTCTATTATTTGCATAAATTAATCATAATAATTATCATGTTGCTTAGAAAATTCTAAGAAAATTTTGGAAGGTTTAATGTGACCAGAGAACCCTTTGGAAAATATTTCACCGGTTAAGTCATTAAGAACACACCTAATTTCCACCAACCCTAAAAACACAAAAAAAAAAATTGGGAAACACAAAATTTTAAATGACTTAATTTTTTTATCTCCACTGTGATTTGAACTTCAAAGAACTCTCCATAAAAATTTTAAAGCATTTGAAGCTCCTTTAATAACTCAAATTGATTTTATGAGTTAAATGTCATTTTTAAAACTAAAATAATTTTTAACAATGAAAATATAGCTCAAAAAATTATAAAAATGAGTTTTTGGAGTTCTCTATGATCAGGGGTATTTTATAAAAATAAAATGGTAATAAAAATTAAAACTTCATTTTTAGCCTATTTTCAAATATTAAAATAATTAAAAAATGATAAAAATCACAAAAATAATAAAAGTCATGAAAATGTTCTAAATTTTTTTATAAGAACTTATAAACAATTTGAAAATTTTTCCTGATCTTCCATGTGAAGATATTAAATTTTGAAGCTTAAAATAAGTTTTAAAGGCTAAAAAATTTATTTTCACAAAAATAATTCCAATAATTCAAAGAAAAATCATAAAAATGTGAAATTCATTTCTTTGTGTTCCTTGACATCAGGGAAATTTAATAAAAATATAAAACTTAATTTTTCACGTTTAAAATATTTTAAAATTGATAAACACTCCATAACTTGAAATAATTCTAACAATTAAATAAAACTTAAAAAATTATGAAATGTGGTCCAAATGATTACATAGTCTAAGTCTACCTCCAATAAAAATTTCAAGGGATTAGGCTTTGTCTTGGTCATGTTATAGAATTTTCTTTAAAAAATTTTATTTTTGCATAAAAATAAATATGTAAACTAAACTAAATTTTGAAAAATCACATTTTCTCCTCTGATGGTCTTAATTGACCCATGAGTGAGGTGGGATGAAAATTCCAAAGTCATTTGAGTTAAATTTGACAAATTATGAAGTGATAAAGCCTTAATGGCAAAAGTGTAATTTCAAATTTAGCCTTAACTAACATTTAGGATTAATTCAAGTAGGGAAAAGGGTAACCTATTAATCTAACTAACTTATTTTGATGAGTAAAATACAAGGGAATTAATTGGTAGAAACAAATCTCACTTTTAATAATTAGAGGATAAAACTGAAATTTCCTAAATTATTAAAAATTTTGGAGGTCCAGTCAAATAAATGATTTTAGACTTAGGGGTATAGTTTTGGTTGTTAATAACTCACTAATTTAATATCCTTATTTGATGCTCAAATGACTTTCAAAAGTGAATCATCATCACTTGAAATTTTAATCTCTTTCTAAGACGTTCGCCAAAAGCTGAAGGGCTTAGTAGTGACCTAAGCTAAATCAAAATTGGTTAAATAAAGATTAGAAAAAGTGGACATAGCTAAAATTAAACACCTTTGAAACACTAAAAGCCCAAACTAAAGTTGGCTGAGTGTCTTAATAACACTAACTTGCCTCTTTAACGGTTTTCACCCACATAATTTTCAAATTAAATCATGAATGATAATTAACCTACTCTTAGGGATAATTGAAACATTATTGTTCATTGAGCATTAAAGGTATTTATGGGATGGGTTATTAAGCAACATAATAAGTTTAAATGAGTTCGAGACTTTTCACCAGGAGGTGAGAGGGAAGCATGGACCTGCTTCTTCCTCTAGACCTGTTGGATACCTCGGAGGTCTACTAAACTTAATATGTTTTGCTTAACAATAATCATCCTAAATCAAACTAATAGGGACCAACCAAGATATGACCTAGGGTTAGGTAGGTCACCAAAACTTTACTTTCCTGCTNGCCAAACGGACGTCATACTTTCCTTAATTTATTTGAACGAGCCTCATCCTCAATTCTTATGTTTATCCTTCGGGATAGATTCAACATTTGAGGTAAAATGCTCTTTCATTTTAAACTATGAAAAATATGGGGTCAGTTTGATTTCATACTTCAACGTCCTTTCGAAGCGGGCGACGGGATTTTGATTCTAGTGACCGACAGCTTCTTACGGGCAACCCCACAAACCAACCCGAAATAACGCCGACATGAAGTTTTCTAATATGAAAAAGCATCTTTCCCACTACAATGTGTTTTTGGTAAAATGAGATGAGCTAAATGGTTTAAAAATATATTGTGCCAAGTAGGAGCAATTTTAATTCTCTACCCTGATTCAGTGTTATAGAAAATCATTGGCTAATCTCGGGTTTAGTCCCTAAATCTGTGGCTAGGCTAGGAGGATACTAGCTCTCACTCCAGGCTCCCACTTCTCTTCCCTTGAAGGCTAATTCTTTCTTTAGTTCTTAAATACTAAGACTGAGTTAGGGATTTTAGTCTGTCACCCTAAAATCTCCAATTCTACTCCCAACAATGTATATTTCCCTATTTATTTGCACTTAATTCTATGAACAAAATACTCCTTCATGAAATTAAATGTGATTCTCACTCTGTTGTAGAACTCATACTCCATTTCCCAGATCATATGTTTCACAACATATAAACAAATTTCTCCTTCATGAAATCAAATGTGACCCTCACTCTGTTGTAGAACTCATACTCCATTTCCCGGATCATATGTTTCACAATATATTTTAATTGTTATAGAACTCATACTCCATTTCCCGGATCATATGTTTCACAACATATTTTAACAATTCAATTGGCCAGATTTAAAAACTAAATTAAGTTCGGAGTTGAAAAATCATCACAATTTATTTTATATTTTAATTATGCCACATTGAAAAGTAAATTAAATTCGGAGTTGAAAAATCATCACAATTTATTTTATATTTTAATATTGGCACATAGTAAATTAAGAGTGGAGTTGAAAAACAATCGCAATTTATTTTATATTTTAACTTGGCACATCCAAATTATCTCTTCATTTCACCACATCTTAGAGTAGGGAGAAAGATAAAAAAACTACTCAGAAGTCATGAGAAAGATACAACAAAGCACAAATTTCATATATAAAAGAAAGTTCATACAATAATAATAAATAAACAATGCATATCTGAAAGTCTTTCTAAAAGCAAATCCTTTGTAGCCTCTCTTAGGAAATGTAGGAAGAATAAATCTCTCACTTCTCTCCCTCTCCAACACTCTTAGAGAGGAATTCACACTTAAACTCACCACAAAAACTCTAAATAATAAAGAAAATAAATGACTAATGGACTCTAAGAGGCTGTAGAGAATGTGGAATAGTGTGGAAGAGAGTGAAAAACATTGTAACGGTGTGAAGGGGTTGAAGAGAGTCATTTTTTGATCAAGTTTAGCTCTAAATAGAGCCTAATGTTGGTTTTCCAATAGGTACATCCAAAAACTCTTCAAAAAGTGTCCAATTTTGTCGAATCTTCTAGAAATAGGGCTTACACCAACATTGGTGTCGTCGACACCCATTCTGGCACCGTCGGCGCGAGTAACTTATTAATTAATCTGTGCTCTATGTAAAATGACACCGTCGGCACCCATTCTAGCACTGTCGGCCCTGAACATTTCTTCTAAAACTCTATTTTGACTCCAAATTCCATCCTTTTTTCTTCAAGTCCTAAAAATTAATAACCTGCAATAAAACATGAAAATTACATTCCTTTAAATTGTAATATCACCAAAAATGAGTATTTAATATAGGTCTAAATATGCTTGTATTTTTAGTGTATCACTGACCTATTAAGACACACTCCAATACAAGAATTCCTTTCAAGCGTATTTAGAGCTACGTATGGGCGTAGCTCTTCCGATTCTAGGTCCAGACGGATCCCATGCGACACTTTACTATCATTTATTCTTCTGAATGTCCCAGAAACTCCGTGGTGTCGTACTCCCATAATGCAGTTCTTGGCTAGATCTTCTCTGTTTCTCTTTAGAATTACCACTGAACCCGCTGGTAGCGGAATCTCAATCAATCCTCTGAATACCCCAATGCCAACAACATCAATTTCTTTCCCAAACATGATGTTAATTCAACTCATCAAGGACACCCTGCAAAAGGGCTTTACAAAGTCATTGTGGTCTATGTATAGAAGAATACAATCTCCTTCATCATAATTATTGATTACACAACTTTTCAGAATGTAGTTTGTTGGTACTTACTCTATCTGACCATTCTTTTGATCATTCTCTTTATCACGGAAGGTATAGGATCCACCTCATCATATTTGAGGATACCCGGTAGGTTCCCTTTCCTATCTTCAACCAATTTGTAGCAGCAACCACACTAGATGGTTATCCTGCCTTTCCCACGCATCCATTTATGTGGCTCTGAATAGGTTTTCTTCATTAGTAGACCAGCTCGACCTTTGTATCTCAGGTCAAATACACAGTCAAGGATACTTCTTTCATCATTTTTGGAGAAAACTCTTGTACATAGTTCTAGGCCTTCCATAATGTTGATAAATTTCTCTTGGATTTCCTCATAGAATTCAAATTCTCACTTCCTTCTTAACTCTCTTCATTCTTTCTAATTTGTTATAGGAATTCTTTGAGATCGTCAAGGATGCTTGCTTATCTCAATATCCATGGGGAACCATATCTGACTTGACTCCGTATGCAGTGGAATATACGATTCAATGTCTGGGTACGCTGTCTCCTGGCACCATGTTTTGGCGGTTGTATATTCTTCAAAGGAACTGTAGTGATCCAAATGGAGGACAATCCATCTCTAGAACTCCACTAATGCTCCTCCTATTGATGCTTGTGATGGGATTTCAATGTTGCACATCAAGTTACCTTTGCAAAGTTTATCTGTCATTTCTAATTATATCTACTCTGTAGCAAACTCGAACTCATCCTCCGTTACAAGCGAACTAGTAGAAGTCTCCCTCATGTACGGTTCATAAATTTTTCTTTCAAGAATTGGGGTAAGTATAGTTTCTGCTTCTTTCATATGTCTTTTCTTCTGTCCTAGGAAAGCTCTATGCCAGCGACAATTGGCATTAAGACGTTGTGTTCTTCTGAGTGGCGCATTTGGCACTCTTTCTTCATTAGCACTGACTAAATTCCTCATCGGAGCAGTTATCATGGATGGTAGATGACTGGTTCATTCCATTAGATCTTATTGATTTACCACTTTCTTCCTCTTCAGTGAGGAGTCTTCTTTGGTACCGATCCTTAACAGTGACGGTAATCCTTCTTTCTCTTGGCGACTGACTATATCCATTAGGGGACCCTCGTAGTCCATGTTGACCAGACCAAAGTCTAAGTCAAAGTCTACGATGCCACCCTGAGCTGCCCTTTCTTTATTTAGTGTGAGATTCAAGCCATCTCTAAAAGTGAAAATCAGCTTTCATCCCAACATTTTTTTGTGAAAGACTTAAAAACATTTGTGCGCTAAAGTTCAACACAAATGAGAACAAAAATGACATAATTGTTGAACAAAATTTTAAATTTATACAGGTGCAAATATTTTTTTACTTAACTTAATTTAATTTAATCAGATTTCAAAATTAAAAACAAGAGGAGGAAATTAAAGTGAGCAAATTAATTCTTTTTTATTTTATTGAGGTTAATTTTATTATAAAATTTTTGACCCAATCACAGATGCTTGGCTAGATAAATAACCCCATAACAAGAAACATTTTCAAAAATTCATTTCAAGAAATGTCATGTCATCTAGTATGTCATCGAATGTCAGCCAATAACCAACAACATAGGTCTTTCACCTCAGAAATCTACCAACTAGTAAAATCCTCCTGAATAGACATTTTCTATGACAAATGGTCCCTCCCAAGTCGGTTAAAACTTTACTCCTATCATCCAGTGTGCAAGAATAGTTCTTTTGAGAACAAGAACATGGTTACCAACTTTAAACGCCCTCGAGTGGCCCAATTTGTCATGTGCCTGCACTATCCTTGCTTGGTAAAGCTCTAAATGATGTCGTGCTTCTAATCGTTTTCCTTCAAGACTTTCTAATCTTTTAAGTCTGGGTTTTGCACTTTCTTCTGTTGTGATTTGGTTGGCGACTGCGACTCTAAGAGATGGTGTCTGGACTTCTAGCAGTCGTACGACCTCAGACCCTTGCAGAAGTGTGTAGGGTGTATATTGAGTGGGAGTCCTGAATGTTGTCCGATAGGCCCACAAAGCTTCTAATAGTTTATTATGCCAATCTCTTTTGTTTTCGTCCAACAGTTTCTTTAAGATTTGCACAAGTGTTTTATTAAAGGTCTCGGGCAGGCCATTTGCTCTAGGATAGTAAATTATAGAGTATCTCCAGTCTATCCCATGTCGTTTGATTAAATTTTAGATCTTTATGCTCTTAAAGGCTCTCTCATTGTCAGAAATCACTCTGCATGGAACACCAAAATGGTAGATAACTTGGCTCTTGAAAAATTGTAGAGCATGCTGTGTTGTTCCTCTAAGAATGGCACTACCTCAGCCCACTTGAAGAAGTAATCCATAGAGGTAAGAATAAATCTATTTTCCTTAGAGTATGAAGGGTATAACGGACCTATTATGTCCTTGCCCCAACACTCGAATATCCATGAGGCAACAGTTGGGTGCACCACATTTGGTGGTTGGTCTAAGACTACCCATGCAGTTGACAAAGGTGAATCCTTCTAGTTGTAACCATGCAATTGAATATCATTGCTGGTCAATAATATCCAAGTTTTTTTATCTTTATTTTCATTTTTGGCACTGATTAGTGAGCTCCACACAACCTGACATGTACTTCTTTAACAATATTTTGTGCTTTGGCCCAGCTTAGACATCTCAGCCACATTTGATCGAACAATCTCCTGTAGAGGACATCACCTACTAGAGAATATGAAATACCTCTTCTCGTGATGTGATATGTCTCAGACTTATCCTTTGGCAGCTATCCAGTTTGCAAATATTGTATTAATGACTCACGCCAATCTTCACTAATGTCAGCAACTGAAATCATCATCCATTCTTCTTTCTCAATTTTGTGTAAATTGTAGAGGTCATTCTAACATCCTTGTACTCTAATGTCAATGGAATCCTCCGGTAGACACACCATTTCCTTAGAAAGTTTCGCTAATGCGTCAGCATGAGCGTTATCTCCCTGAGGAATTCGGTAAAGATTCACATTAGAAATCTGCTCTAACAGCTTCATTATGTTCCAATGGTATTCTTCTAGTCTTGGTTTCAAAATTTTATACTGTCCGACAACTTGTTGGATGACGAGTTGTGAGTTGCCATAGATGATGATATTTGTTACATCCATTGAGATTGCTAATTTCAATCCAGTGATCAACGCTTCATATTCTACTTTATTAGTTGTGCATGGATCTATCAGAGGATAGGAGAATCTTAACATACCCTTATTTGTTGTGATGAAAATCAGACCAATTCATGGTTTTCCTTGTATAACTATCTCTAGTCCTTTGTCCTTTTTAGCTGATGAAGCCCCATCGAAGTTCATTTCCTAATGTCTGGCATTGGATAGTTCTAGTTGCAGTATTTTTTCATCTGGAAGCTCATCATTGAGAGGGGACCCAGTTGGAAGTGGGTGTGTTGGGAGAAAATCTGCTAATATATGTCCCTTGATAGCATGGAGGGGAACAAAAGATATATCAAATTTCAATAAAATCATTGAACATCTTGCTAGACGTCTAGAAAATGTTGGCCAGGATATCAAATATTGCAATGGATTAACTTTCAAAATAAGGGTAATTTTATGAGAAAACATGTGATGCCTAAGCTTTCAAAGGGCAAAAAGTTAAAGCTAGAAAATGATTCTAAATAGGTGGATAGTTTACCTCCGTCGGTATTAGATAGCAAATCAAGTAATAGAGTGTATTTTCCTTACCCTCGTCATTGACCTGAGCTACCAGGGCTCCGAGAGAGTCGTCTAAGTCCGCTGTATAAAGTATCAATGTTTTTTCCCGGGATAAAGGTTGCCAAACCAAGACATGTCATTAAGTATTGCTTAACGTCCTCAAAGGCCCGCTGACATTTCTCTTCCCAAACAAATTTTTCATCCCTTTTAATTAATGTCGAGAAGGGATGATACTTACCTAAGAGATTAGAAATAAAGCATCTCAGATATATGATCTTGATATTTTGTATATGTAAAGATTTATGAAGTTAACACCACTACTTAAAGATTTAAATCCCTAGTAATGACACCAAAAATTTGATCCCAAGTAAATTAATATTTCAATTATATTTGTAGGGATTCTATGCTAGTATACTTATCGTTATCAAGTAATATAGGGCTTTCTGATTGAGCCCCGAATATCGATCCAATAGAGATCGAGGTTAATCACAACGGCTTTCAAGAGAAGTTCTAGTTTAGAATAACACACCCTAGCTTAGAAGGTTCATAAAGTTTTGGTTTTGATTATATCCTACAATTCTACTTCTACTCCAAAACTAAAATACTTAGTGAAAATCAGAAAGTGGGGCTTAATATATTAAAAGTACTCTTCCTCATGCAATGAAATTATTGACATGCATAAAAGTAAAACAAGTAGCAAGAGAGATTGTGACAAATAAGAACAATTATATTCTTTACCCTTACTAGAGATTCTATAAACAACATTGGCTAATCTAAAGTTTGAATAGTTCTGACGATGGGCTAGGCAGGGAAGATACTAGCTCTCACTCTAGAGTTCCTTCTTATCCCTCCACCTAGAGGCTAACATCGGGCATCAAAACCTAAAATAATATACCAAATTAGGGGGCTTTAGCCTATCACTCTAAAGTCCTCTAATTCTACACACATTAAAGATTATTTTCCTATTTATTTGCACTCAACCATATGGACTACATTCTCATCCATACAATCTCATGTGATTCTACCACAGTTGATTGAGACAATACCATCACGGATCTTATATGTTCTCACAACTAATTTTAACATACAAGTTGATCAATTTTACATGTAAATGAAGAATAAAGTAAAATCATCGCAATATTTTCTCAGTCTACTTAATTCTATATACTACACATGCATGATAATTCATTACAAGAAGAAAGAGTTAAGAAAACTACTCACAACACATGCAGAAACAACAAAAACTTACAATAAAAATACTTATCTGATGGAAATTAAACTCTCCTTGTATAGAAAAAGCAATCTCCTAACAATCCTCTTCAAGAACAAAGTGAAAAGAAAAGAAGAAATCTCTCACTCTATCTCTTTCTCTCTCACCTTGCCACCCCACTTGAGGATCACTCCCAAGCTTTCTTCTTATTCTCTATGTCTTCTTCTCCTTTTCTAGTTAATTAAAAAGTCCAAGAGATATTCAAGAGAGTTTTTAAAAACATTTCCAAGCCTTATTTACAGTTTTCAAAGAGTTTCTTAAGTGTCTCTTCAAAACGGTCCAGACTCAATGAATCTTCCAAACAATGCTTGAAGTGCCTCTTAAAAACTCCTTCAAACCACCCCAAATACTTATAGAAACTCCATTTTATCAATTCCAATGAATTCTCTAAGAGATTCACCAAACATCGCTTAAAAAATCGTCCAAATCCGACGTATATTGAAGAAGTTATGCTAAAAACAGTCACTGGAGCGTAAGCGCCGGTTCTAGGGCGCTTAAGCGACCCCCTCTCATTTTGGTGGGGCCTAAGTGCCACTTTTGGTTCTTAAGCATCGGACAGAGGTACTTAAATGTCTTGTTTTGGTCCCCATAGCTCCGGTGTTCCCCGATTCGACCCGATTTGCTCCAATTTGCTATGTTTTGGTACATTTATGTTCCTTTTGCTCCAATTACTCCAAATTCTTCAATTTGATGTATCTACAACCAAAAAAACAATAAAAAAATACCTTTAAAGTAAAATATCATCATAAAATATAGCATGAAAAATAGTACATTTTTAGGCGTATCAAAATCCCCTAAATTTAAACAATACTTGTCCTCAAGTAATATTTTTAAAATAATTTATGTAGATTAGAGTTAATGGGTCATCCTTTAAAATTGCTAAATTTTTTTTCTAAGAATGTGATAGTTCAAATTAGAAGAACTTCTAGTGAATCAAACTAGCCCAACGTTTAAAATATTTATCATCAAACTTGGGAATTTGTTTTCCCATCTAATTCAGAAATATATGCAGATTTTTCATACTTCAGATTCTATAAACTTTATTTTCTAGACTTAAGAACTCTCTTAAAAATCATTTTTACTAATATAAGTATAGAAAGCAACTTATGATTGTTATAATTTCTTTTACTCTAGATGACTCAAGTGAAACCAATTTTTTATTAGGACATCTCATCAAGATTTTGTTCACTTTTTTTTTTTTTTTGCATTTTCTTTTTCGTTTTCAGGATCTTTTTATCTATTTATTTTTTATTTCTCTTTTTTTTATATGTGATAATTACTATATCTAGAGAAGTCCTTAAATGATTTCAAATTCCACTATCCTTCTCTAAAGTTAAACTTATTACTTTCCTTTACTTGAAAAGATGTATATTTTTTTTTAAATACTTTCTAAGAAAGCCTTAAATGTTTGAAAATATAAATTCTAATAATTCTTAGTTTTTAAAAAATTACAATATTCCCTACTAAAGATAGTTCTTCATTTTCTCAAGCTCTCCATTAAATATCCTTCTCTCTAGGTTCACCATTTTCACCAAAAATGTCAACTGAATTTTCCTACTACATTTTTATACTTAAGATTATAACATCCTTAAGGCGACTCCGCATAACAATAATCATTAGAAATAAAATACAAATTTATTTGTAGTACTTTTGAAAACAAGTAAGATTTAAATTCGAAACATTTTTCGTTTCCCTCCAAGCTTAAGCTCAAACATGTGTAACAATGAAGTACAAAAATATGCGGCATCGAAAGATCAATTTACAATTTACTACACATCTTACAAAAATATAAAAAAGTAACACATGGTAGAATATTGCAATAGAAAGTAAATCTAGCCTAAATATGCTTGACATAACACTATAAAGGAATTTTAAATAGTTGAGCAGGTACAAACTGAAGATTAAACAAGAACACATTTTAAACTTTATAAAGGAATTGTTGAATGCTAACAAGTTCAAAATATTGAGATAAGTTTTTTCATGTCCCATGACTCATTCAACTTGACTCACAAACATAGACACACAAACTCCACTACATAGACTCACAGATTCATAAACAAACAACAACTAAGGTTAATTTGATATCCCTTCTACTTACATTTCCCCTCCTTACTTTCAATTTCTAACGGAAGAAACTACATTAATAATGTTTGTGTATTATAAAACTTTTTGTAGTTATCATCCATGGAGCAGAATTCCCTTATGTGTTGCCAATTTCAGGGTCACTCTAAGTCTAAGGTATACACAATCAGGTAAATAAAAAGAGTGCAATTCATCCAAATGTTGTTCACTAAGTAAGTTCATGACCTTACTCAATGAAGACAAAGTCAGAAAAATGAAGTGATAGAGTTGAAATAGAGTGTTCCAAGTCCAAACTCTACATGATGCAAGGTAATGCTCAGCTCCGGTCAAGAACTAAGTCGTAACAGACTTGTCATTCTGCTACTACCAGAAATCATATACAAATCTAGTCAAGACAAAGGAATTACCTCACAACATTAATCCAATCCACTCTTACACATCATACACAAATCAAAGTCCAACATCTCACTATTATCCAATCCAACATAACAAAAATCACAATAAATAGATAACAAAGAAAACCATGGGTTAACTTCCGTGAAGCACTTGGTATAACATCGACGACCCCAATGTATCCAATGTTTTCACTGGTTGCCCTAGCATCAGAATCTCATTCATTTTGTCTGTATACCACGAAATATGCCATTCAGTGATTTTGAATAACTCTTTCAAAAATTTCAAAACATGTTAAAACATGTTTTTACCAAAAGATATTTAAATATAAACAAAACATATTTAAATATACTTAAATTCATAGACAATTTAAACTTTCCAAAACATATTTAAATATAATCAATACATGTTTTTCCCAAAATATCACTACTTTTGACTGCTAAAAAAACCTTATATGCATGAAAAAGGTAAAGAATTTTAAATGCAAAAATATGAAATAACATTTGTTAATCATCTTAATTAGGCTTGAGCATGCTCTCCTGAGATTATTTGGCCCGTAGAATATGTCCAAGTTTCAAAGCAAACAGTCTAACTTTGAGCTCTCACCTTAACTAATGTCTTGCATTTAGAGTGGTCTTGCATATGTGATAGCGGGTTTTATTTTGCTCGATTCATGTTTTTCTTACATTTTATCTATGTTTCCTCGTACTTGATTTTCTTATGATTTACTCAAATTTCCTAAACCTGCTTAAATTTCTTGCACTTTATTATGTTATGCATGTTATACAGACCCCTCTTTTACAGCAGTAGCAGAGGCCTAGGTATGTACATTTTTATTTTATAGTATTTTTACTACGAAAATCTTTTTTATTGCTCTTTACTTTTTCATTTATTTTTATAATTTCAAGACCTTCAAGATAGAAAATAGAAGATGGTTTAACTAGGAAGGATCACTGAGAAAAATAAACACATAACTTTTAATTGATTAGATTAACAATAATTGAAAGAAAAACATAAGACATAGAATACCTAACCAGAGCAACTACCAAATAAGAGCTTGGAGCTGATCGAAGCAGATGGAGGATGATAATCTACAATAGCAAAACAGATCTACACCAACTAAATGATCCCTAGAATTGAACAGCAAGCCATAAGACTTCGAGGTAGCTCGTCTAGCATGGAGTAAATCCTCAATTATCTTTGTACATTTGCAAAAGTAATCTAAGTTCTATCTTGCTTTATGCTCTAAGGTTGTCGTTCTTTATGAAATAACCCTCCTATCTTCAATGTCCTTTGTATGGCCGTGTCATGCACATGTAAGCCCTAAATAATGAAATTGATAGAATGAAATATCAAAATAAATTTCTTTTCCAAAACATAAAATCACAAAATAAGAAAGTTTGGGAAGTCATCGAGGTTCTCTTCAAGATATCTGCTATCCCTTACTTTTATTCTTTAGGATTCTAAAATAATTGTTCCTACTTGATCGATTCCCATTTGACTTTCCATGTTCAACTTTGAAACCCTAAATTTTGAATTTCTTGAAGATAAATACCTCTGATCTAAATAGAGATTCTTCTAAAGTGACTTCGGTGATTTGAGATGTAATCAACTATAGAGGCTTGCCTCTATACAGAGCTTTAGAACCTAGGTAATATAAATATATCTAATCTCTTATATTATATAGGGGAACTTATCGGCCAACAAGAAAGGTTTTGAAGACCAAATAGATGTCACAAATTCATTTGTTTATTTAATTGAGCCTCACTATCAAGTAACTTGTCCATTCGTAATGATAAGTGCATCGCTCGCAGCATTGTGCTTGTTCATCCAAATTATTAAGTGAATGTGATATTGTTAGTCTCATATTTTAAAATTAATATTTTATTTTTCAAAAATCATATACATATATATATATATATATATATATATATATATATATANAGAGAATTTAGCGACCAACACCACCATAGCTTGAATATAAAGTATAAGATTGCCTTATATGTTGTTAAAACACTTAGGAAATTTGGACTTGTGAATAGAATGGTAGAGACACCGAAAGATGGTCAAAGAATTCTTGGATACTTTCAAACCAAAAACAACTTTCCTTAGGTTTGTAATGGTATTTTATGGATAATATTGCTATATTATGTGTCAAAACCATTTATTTGATGTAGGTTAGTGTATAAATATGTTTTTGAGTTCATGGGGCTCTCATTAAAAAAATTTAAGTACTTAAACATAAGGAAAAATAAGATTAAGTTTTTCTTCTGTTTGGTTGTGTTTAAAATAAGCGCCATATCTTCTTTATTTTCTAGTAAGAGGGGACTGCTAAAAAATTGAATGTTCCGCATAAACTGAGGTTACTAGGGTATTAATGATAAAATTCATGGAACCCAACAAAGATGCATGGGCTAAAAAATATCACATAGCCAAATATAATGAGATAATTTAAGAATGAAGCTTTTTTCACAGAGAAAAGTCTCCACATTTTTTTTATCAAAATTATCTATTTAATAAATTACTTTATGAAAACAATTATAGAGTATTTATAATAATTTAAAATTCATAGAAGAGAGGGAAAGGGAGTTTAAACATGTGAGAGCCAAGTATGTAGTTATGGGGATTGTTGACCTCACTTTTCAGTCAACCCTATTCCTCAACTTATATTTAATTGAAACTTGTTTGAGTTGAAACTTGATTTAAACCCCAATCAAATAAAACTAAAATTGAACTGAATAAAAACTAAAAGCAACTGAGTAAGAATAACCAACTTTAACAAACCCTAAAATTGACATAAAAAGCCTTAACCAACAAACAACTTGAAATTAATATATTCTCTCCAAATTATTGTATGAATTGAAGTTTCATTCAGAAAGTTGCATGATCTTTTCAACACATAAAAAGGCAATGCAAAAAAAATTTAATGATTGCAAGATATAATTTTTATGTAAAAAATTTCAGTTTGAATTTTCATGCACGAATAGTTCTTCATGACTAAATTTAGTTTTTCCTCCACAAACCAATAATGTGATAAAAATTCCACAATGTAAGTTGCACAACATTCATAATCAGACACGAGGTGCATACAAGCCAGTTCAGTGGTCATTAGACACCTTTTTTAAGTAAAATGTTGCTCAAAAGGTTTTCATGCATAAAAAATTGTCTCAAAAAAATTATCAACAAAACATTACTTTTTAGAATAAAGTTTATCAACATGTGAAGATCATTCAAATATTTTTAATGACCACCTCTGTGTCTAAAACTGACTTCATTTTGAGGATCGTTAAGCTTAATATAATTTGAATGATATTTCAATAATAAAAGTAATATTCACATTAATCAACTAAAATGAACTCAAATCAAAATTAAATTTCCACTAAACTAATTATTAGCTCAAATACTTACTTTAATCCTTTAAAATTAGTAAAAAACTTCAACTCAAAACCCAACAAAAGTTTCTCTCCAAGAACGGTGCTCACACTTTGACCTAAAATATCTTTAGATGGGGCCTACTTCGCAAAAATATGTTACACCGCAGGTCTTCGTATTTCTCTCTACCGAATCAACCTAGTTCAAATCTTATTGTCAGAATAGACATATCCATCTCATAACCACCTAACATTTTTAAGTTGACATATCTTGAGCTAGAGTCAACCTTCTTTAAAACAGATTACACTAGTGAACTTTTGTATTCCCCCCTTTCAAACAAGGTATATTTCTTTCATCATAAATACCATATTTAATCATTTTTATTTTTAATATTTCACCAATTTAAAATTTTCCCCGCTCTCTCTCATATAACTAATCCCTCCAAATCTTCCAACTATCTACCCCCAATCATTCTCAACAAAGCCTTCCTCTCCTCATTACTTCCTCTCTTTCCTAAAACTTCTACTTCCCACTCATCTCTTCTCCCCAAGCCAAACTAAAAGTTCCTTTCACATCCTCTCCTCTCTTCTCCCATCAAAATGGAGAACCACAGCCTCTTCTCTTCAAATCTAGACCAGCAAAAAGGAATGTAAGTACAAGGAAATCACTTCATCCAAAGAAAAGGCAAGTAGATCACCTGATATGAGGTAAGTAATCAAGGAAACCTAAACAAAGGTATAATTCCCCATCCCTCCTCATTCCAATATAATTATTGCTTAATATAGACCCTAAGAAATTGTTGTTTCCTTTCTCTTTCTCTGATATTTTAAGGTACCTAAGACAAATTATCCCTTTTCTTCCATTTTCTCTCTTTGGTTGATACCCCACATGCATCTCCTCCCCAATGCTTGCCAAAATCATGACTTATCTCACCTTTTCTTCCAATGTCCTTCATGGCCAAGATCACTTACTGACCTCCTCATTTTCTTACCACCCAATCAGATTCTCATTTTTCCCTCCACCCCACTCTTAACCAAAACCATAAAGCTAATTGTATCCCTAAACCTCCCTAAAACCATAAAGCTAAACCCAAACCCTACCTAAAATTTTAAATCTAAATCCTATCCCTAACCCTACCAGAAACCATCACAAAGCCCTAGCCCTAAGCCTATCCAAAGCCAATACACAACCCTAACCCTAACCCTACCCAAAGCCCTATAACCAAACTTCCACAATTTATTTTCCGTAAGAGTTTCTTGAACCCAACCAAATCTTAACCCAAACTAACCTAACATAGCCCAAAACTAACTCTACCCTAATTGGGCATTTCATCACACACGCCTCACCATGACACTATCCCTCACTCAAATTATTCTAAACTTACAATCCACTTGCTAATTCCCCTCATTTGCTTCCTAACTTAGAAGCTAAACCCAATTTTAATCCCAACTCGAGCCCAAGTCAATCCCTACCAAAGTCAAATGAGACCTACACAAACATACATCCCTTTACCTTACATTTCCCATCCTAAATCTTCTTCTTTTCCCTTATCTCTTCATACCCAAAAAGTATAACCAAAAAGTGGAAGGAAACAAATATGTCATGTTTGCATACCATGTAAATGTGCATTTAGGAATGTTTTATGTGTATGTGTTTATGTGTTGTGAGGTTTATGTGTCATGAAAATTTAGGTGCTATGTGATTTACAAGTCATTACTTTATACAATTCTATGTGGTTAGCAGTATATTTCATGGACACCTATGTCTTTGTGCTTACTTTATGCAAATAAATGTTTTATGTGTATATATTATTCACACTTAGGTTTGTATGTTCACTTTGTGCAAATATATGTGTTGTACGGCTTATGTGCATGTTTCTTGTTAGGAAGACACATATATTATGCTTATACCTTATACAAAATAATAATAATAATAATAAAAATCATATGTTCAGTTCTACATCTTCCAAGACAAAGTAAAATGTCAAGTACTATCATCCAAATAAAATCATATGTTTAGTTCTATGTCTTCCATGTAAGTAGAATGCTCTCATGTGGTAGTTTCCTTCCAATCTTGTTATCTTTTGTGCAAAAATTTCATGCTTGTGATCTTATATAAGAACCTTTGATATTTGTGATATTATATTCCAACCTACTTTTCTTGTGATCTTATGTGCAAATATTTCATGCTTATGATCTTATGTACAAATTTGTTATGCTTGTGATCATATGAGCGAACTCTCTTTGCTCGTTGTTTATTGCTCTATGCAAGAAAAAATAATAATAATAAATAAAAAAGTATAACAACAAGTTTTAGCTTTACTTTATTCAAGCAAATTTGATGCTAGTGGTGGCTCTATAGTTCAAATGAAAAGCATTGTAGGATAATTAAGAACAAATGAATCGTGCTTATGTATTCATGAATAATTATTTCTATAAGCTAATATGGAGGGAGAAATTAGCAAATTCTATATTAAAGTTCAAAGAAAAAATATATTTTTTTAATAAAAATACACAACATAATTGTGCTCCACAAAATTAAATTCTTAAATTCAAATATACAGATTGAATGTGCTTTTAAAGAGACACCTTTACACAAGTTTGAGTGAGCTCTAAAAGGTAAACAATTGTATGGGGTTTGGTGAGTTTATATATTTTATAAGGCTTTATCACTATTATATAAAGTTATTTTAAAACCAAAGTTCTTTGTACATAATGAATAATAAAAAGATTCCCAATAATTAATAGAAACTATTTTAAAACTAAAATAAATAAAATTTCTTAAAACTTAAAAAACAATCTAAATAAAATATCAATCTTTCTCAATAAATAATTAAAAAAAGAACATTTATTAAAAGATGAGAATAAAAAAAAAACATAAGCTCTATCTAAAGAAGATTTAAAGTAAAGCTCTCTTAAAATTGGAAAGGAAGAACCCTTTTTTTCTTACAAAAAGGAACTTAAGAAATTTTCTAACATAAAACCTTAATGAATCATTGTAAAGAGAAATTTTAAAACTTTTTTATTAAGATTAAAAATTCAAATAAAACTTTTTTTTAATAAAATCTTGTTTTTTTCCAACATTAAAAAAAAGACTAAACTCAAATTAATCTTTTTTTTCAAAATAAAAAGAAAAGTGACCCATGGAAAACACTTTAACAATAAGGTGGAATATGAAAGAGCACGGTCAAAGTAGTATTTGATTTTTTTTTTAAGTTCTGAGTGTCGATAATACAAAGAAACAAAGTAAACTAAATTAAAAAAAAGGTTCTAGCCTACTTTATTCATCCTTATTTTAAAATATAAAGAACTTATATTTTGTTAATAATCAGTCCTACAATGCAAAAAAAAGTTTAAAGTTTTACTCTTACAGAAATTTTAATTATTCTGCATGCATTATTGATAACCAAGTATTAAGGCTACCATTCTTTGAAGTGAGAGTATAGGAGTGTAGAAAATGAGAAAATTTGAATTGAAATGTGGCTTGTAACAAATATAAGTAATTATCTTCTGTACCCTCTCCCAAGTGCATATAGCAGTTTAGTTAAAATGGCCATAATTCCTTAAGCCAAAATTTAAACCCAACAATGATTATCTCCCTATTTATTTGCATCTCCCTATAATGTACTTTTACATCATACCCTACAGTTCAATGATCAGACTTTTTTATTGCGATAGATTGTGTAAAATTTAATTAATTATAATCAATTAATATTCAGATTCTATGCAAGTATACGTATCATTATCAAGTAATAATGGTCTTTCTATTTAAGCCCTAAATATCAATCCTACGGGGAAGGTTTAAATCGGAAATGACAAATTTGCTAGGAAATTCACAGAAAGTCAGTTGAAATCACTGTCACTAATTTCAATTGTTGAGGTGTGATCAAAATTAAATTTCTAAACTATTATCAAATCAAATATGCAAAATTTAAAACAGTAAATACTAATCTTTTAACTATGTTTATGTAACGGAGATTCTTATATGAAAAAGCATCCTTCCCTCTACAATGAGGCTATGGTAAAATGAAATGAGATAAATATTCATAATATGTATTGTGCCAAATTCAAAAAATTTTAATTCTCTACCCTTATACAGTGTATAGAAAATCTTTGGCTAAGCTCAGTGTTTAGTCCTTAAATCCGTGGCTATGCTAAGAGGATACCGACTCCCACTCTAGAGCTCCCACTTCCCTTCACCTGAAGGCTAGCTCCCGCTTCAGTTTTTAAACACTAAAACTGAATTGAAGATTTTGAAAAATACTAGTCTAGGAGGATACCGTCACCCTAAAGGTTCTCTAATCTTACACCCAACAAAGAATATTTCGCTATTTATTTGCATTAAATTCCAAAAATGATGTTCTCCTTCATGTAATCAAATGTGATCCTTACTCTGTTGTAGAACTCATACTCCATTTCCCAGATCATATGTTTCACAACACATTTTAATAATTGTTATAGAACTCATACTCCATTTCCCGGATCATATGTTTCACAACATATTTTAACAATTCAATTAGCCGAACTGAAAAGTAAATTAAGTTCGGAGTTGCAAAATCATCACAATTTATTTTACAATTTAATAATGGCACATTCATATTATTACTTCATTTCAGCATTTCTCAGAGTAGGGAGAAAGATAAAGGGAAGTACTCAGACTTCCTGAGAAAGAAATAAGAGAACACAAATTTCATATATAAAATAAAGTTCATAAAACACTGTTAAACAAACAATACTTATCCAAAAACTCATTCTCAAAGCAAATCCTTTGTAACCTTTCCTTAGAAATGCAAGAAGAAGATATCTCTCATATTTCTCCGTCTCCAACACTCTTACAAAAAGTTTCACACTAAATCTCACCACAAAAACTCTAAACTACGAAAACAAAATCAATAATTAACTCCAATATAAAAGTGGAATGGAATGATGTGGTGTGAAAAATGAAAGTAGAGGAGTGAAAAATGTAGATGAGCATTTTTTCTAATAAAATTTAACCCTAAATAGAGACAAAGGTCGGTTCTCAAACATGTGCCTCCAAAAACTCTACAAAAAATCATCTAAATAAATCAAAACTTCTAGAAATAGGGTCTGCATTGCCTTTGGCGCCATCGACGCTGAGTGAAAAATCTCCGCGTTAATTTGTTCTAAGCATCGGCGCTGCCCTCGGCGCTGAACATTTCTTCAAAAACGTCACTTTGACTCCAAATTTTATCTTTTTTTCTTTCTTTTTGCTTTAATCCCTAAAAATCAATAACCAGCAAGAAAACATCAAAATACCTTCCATTAAAGTGCAATATCTTTAAAAATAGGTATAAAATATGGGTCTAAAGATCCATATAATTTTGGTGTATCAAAATCCCCCAAACTTACATGTTACTTTTCTTCAAGTAACTCCTTTACTACATATAAAAAAATATGACTTTTGATAAAGACCTTAACTTTTAGACTTCCATCTTCTATTTTTCCAAATATAATAGTATAACTTAAGAAAAATTCAAAATAAACTCCAATTAATATTAAAGGTGTAAAGATATTCAATAATTAAGTCTAAGGTTTCTGATCCTCTATTTCTTTCAAGAAAATTGCAATTTGTTATATTGATCCTCTATTTCTTTTAAGAAAAATTGCAATTTGTTATATTAAAGTCACTTAGCAAATTCATATGAAAAAGAACTTCATAAAATATTAATAATAATTATGCTAACATTCAAATAAAAAATATTAGAAAATCTGTTCAAGTCTTTTTTTTTATATTGATTCAAGTGAAGCCAATTTTTAATTAGGCATCTCCTCAAGCTTCTCCCTATATATTTTTTTTCTTTTTATTTTCTTTTCATGATCATCTTTAATCCCTTTTTTCTTTTCTTTATTTTTTTTCTTCTCTTTTTTTTTCTATATATCAGGATTACTATATCTGGATAGCCTTTAATGATTTTGAACTTCACTATCTTCTTCTTAAAGTTAAAAACTTTTTACATTTCTTCACTTGACAAATTTATATTAACTTAAAAATTACATATTTAAATCTTTTCTTTTTACATGAACCTTTAAGATTTTTAATATTTCAAAAGTACAATTTTCTTTACTTTTAAAGTTAAAAACTTTTTACATTTTTTTCTCTATCCTCTTTTTAAAGTTAAACTTTTTACATTTTTTTCACTTAACAAATTTATATTAACTTAAAGATTTCATAAAGTTTAAAAACTTTTACATTTCTTCACTTAACAAATTTATATTAACTTAAAGATTTCATAAAGTTTAATTCTTTAAAAACTTATTACATTTCTTCACTTAACAAATTTATATTAACTTAAAGATTTCATAAACTTTAATTCTTTTTCTTTTTACATGAATCTTTTAAGATTTTTAATACTTCAAAAATACAAAATTCCTTTACTAAAAATAGAAAAACATAGCTCTAATTTTTTTTAATACTTCAAAAATACAAATTTACTTTACTAAAAGTAGAAAAACATAGTCTTATTCTCTTTTACCAAATAACTTAGCCCCTAGAATTAACCTTTTTTATTGAAAATTTTTACTTAAATTTATTATATATTTAGAAACATAAATATAGTTATCCAAAGTTAANCAGGCCAAGATGGGTATTTTGTTACAGTTGAGGTACCAATCATCACCAACAAGCCATGGACCATTGGAAACCCCTTTTTGGGTCCTCTACATAGTGGTCTTAGCAAAACCATAGCCCTAGGGCTAGTAGGTTTAGGGGGGTTCTCTACATAGTGGTCTTAGTCAAACCATAGCCCTAGGGCTAGTAGGTTTAGGGGACCATCTACATGAGTATCCCGTTTTAGCCAAACCATAGCCCTAGGGCTAGTAGGTTTAGGGGACCATCTACATGAGTATCCCAAAAGATCAAGGGATCTAGGTAGAAATTTGGTTCCAGGGTTGTGAGTGTATGTCGGTAAGATAAGTGTAGTGAGTGCCTTAGCTCCAGACCAACACCCAAGGTCAATCCTAAGGTCCAGCAATCCTAAGGGTGACTCGAATGCCTTAGCTCCAGACCAACACCCAAGGTCAACCCTAAGGTCGAGTAATCCTAAGGGTGACTCAAGTAGTGAATGCCTTAGCTCTAGAACAACACCCAGGGTTAACCCTAAGGCCTAACAATCCTAAGGGTGACTCATCTTGAGTTTCCCCCATATTGACCCCACCTACTAAGTATTTAGAGGTTGAGATCAACATGTGAAACTTGAAGTTGAGTAAAGAAGAGAGTAGAATTTCTAATGGTGAGGGTTCCATGTCTAGTTTTTTAAGAATAGTCACTAGGAAAAATCCTATGTCTAGACCTTAGGCTACTAAAGAGGAAAAACTAAACCTCAACCAAAAATGAGGTCAACAAATGTTAGACCTTAGGCTACTAAAAGGGAAAAACTAAACCTCAACCAAAAGTGAGGTCAACAAATGGTAATAGGTGTGGTGTGATGGGCAAGCACAACGCACGTGTCGGCACTATTTTTGGTGTGGGGTTTGCCCGTAAGAAGCTGTCGGTCATCGAAATTGAAATCCCGTTGCCCGCTTCGGAAGGACNAATTGAAATCAAGTTGCCCGCTTCGGAAGGACATTAAAAATTTAATTTTGAAAAAGATGAAGTCAAACTGACCCCATAATTTTCATAGTTTAGATGAAAGAGCACTTTATCTCAAATCCTGTATCTGTCCCGAAGGATAAACATAAGAATTGAGGGTGAAGCTCGATTAAATAAACTAAAGAAAATTATGACATCCATTTGGTCTGCGAAACCAATNTAAAAGAAAGCATTAAATTCATAAAAAAAATTTATACCTTTGGAGATTCTAATTTTTTAACATATATTTTGAAATTACTGCAGGTGCTAAAATGAAAACTACAAGGCTAAAAAATTTAAATTGCACATAATACATAAAAAATTTGCTGAGAAAGAGCTTATCACAAAACAGAACAAAGTGCTGAAAATAACAACAGAACTAAACTAAATTCTAAAAATAAAAATATTCTTCTACATTACAGTTTCACATAGCATAACTAACAAAGTCTAAACAACATCACAACACAAACAATACAATCACACAGTACAAAGACAAATAAACAAAATAGATCACAAATCATCATCTTCCTCATCATCGACATCTAGCTTCTGCTGCTGATATGGAGTATAAGAAGGGTGAATAGAGAACTGAACTGTATGGTCACCCCTTAGGTATCTCATTAAAGCATCGTCATAAGCAGCATCATAGTCAAATTTCTGGTGAATCAGATCATCAATGTGAGCATTTCTGGCCTAAATATTTTGCATCTTATGATCCATCCTCAAAATATCTCCCTGTTGAATCATCACTGGTCCAACAACTCCCTGTTGCTGGAGTCACTTGAAGTAGGCTCACTAGAAGATTTAGATGTAGAAGGAATATCCCTGGCTTGTCTTCCAGATCTCCAATCAACATGGAATTCATAAGTCTTGATGTTGGCAGGCTTAATGGGTCTCTGAGGCTCAATCCTCTCCTCATTATGTATGAACTCAACTCCTGCATGCTCACAACGTGTGTAAATCATAGCAGCGCCAATCCATCGGTGGTCTCTCCTAGAGCAATAAATTGAATGTTCATATAAATGATAGAGCCTACATTTATATCCATCGCTTGATGAATACAGTAGTTCATGATGGCTCTATCCTTGGTCACTTCACTATGATGATTCGTTAGAGTCATCCTCCCAGAAATAAAATAGTGCTTGGCTTTAGATACTACATTTAAACTAGTACAAGGAAAGTTAACTTTAACTCCATTTTTTATTTTCCAAGCCCCTTACTCACTAGGCAGAAAAGAAATAACTTCTTCTAAAGCCTGATTTGTAACAGAAAAAGAATGATACTGGCATCTATACACATCTTCTACAGAGTAAAACCCATTTATTTTCTTTAGAGTAAATTCTACCCTTTTTCCACGAACAAATACATAATCATCAGAAGCTTCAGGAAGGTTGGCATAAAATTCCATTACAATCCAGCTATCGCATCGATAATAAAATAGCATAAGTTTTCCCACTATAGAGCAATAATCAAACATTCAACTTCTCCTCCTGGATTTTTAAAACCTCGGTCCTGGATTACTTTCTTTTTTTCACAAATGCTATGAAATCGAGCACTGGCTCTAAAGCTAACAAATTTCTGCTCGTCATACTCTGCTTTCCTTTTGCTCGATCTAGGTGCCACTGGAAATCATGAAAATTTTGAAAATTTTGAATAAATTGTAAAATTCCAAAAATCAAAATTTAAAACATTTTCTAAAATTTTTTTTCATATTTTCGGATCCATGCAATGTGAGATAATTTTTTGGTGAAAATAAAAAATTTTTGGTTTAGAGTGTAGCTCTTACCTAAAGAAGATGAAATCCGATATCTTTTAGCCTCTAAATCACCTTAAATCCGAACACAATCAAGCCCTAGCTGACCAAACCGAAGGTTGAAGATGACTTATGGATTAAAATGGTGGGTTCTAGGGGTTAAAATCTGCTGTCGGGTCGAGGGCGTCGTCGGCGCTGAAGGCTCGAAAATTTCAAATTTAGATTTTTTTTAATTTTCAATTTCCTATCGACTTACTCCAAAATTTTTAGTATTCTAAACACATATTTTTATTAGACTATAATTCACAAAACAAAACATTTCACCAACACAAATTTTTGCAAACAACAACAAACTAACTTTTATATATGAAAGTACACTTTTTACGAACACAATCACGCATATTAAATAAACTAATTATAAATCAGCATCAAAATCAAGCCACAACACTAAACACTCACAAAACTATAAACAAAAATAATGTTCAGAATTCTAAAGCAAATACAAAAACAAACCAAACCAAATTAAATCCACACAATTACACTAAATATATATAATGTTCTAAAATAGATAGAGAATTTAAAGTCTTCAATTATTATGCCTCTTCTTCAGTGCTTTCTCCTCATCTGATATTTCTCATATATTGGTAATGAACAAATAAGTTGTAGAAGGATCGGTACGGGAATTGATCTGTCAACTTTTCTTCGATCCACACTTTTTCTTTAAATATCCGAACTAATCCTACGTCAAAAGTTCCAGTGTGATCAAAATTTTCTTTCATTCTCCATACTAGGTGATCAAAAAGGTATTTAAGATCTTCTACTACATTCATAATACTCTGAAGTTCCCTTTCAATTTGTCGGCACTATTTGTTTTGGTGTGGGATTTGCCCGTAAGAAGCTTTCGGTCATCGGAATTGAAATTCCATTGCCCGCTTCGGAAGGACATTTAAAAATTTTAGTTTTGAAAAAGATGAAGTCAAATTGACCCCATAATTNGGAAAGAAAATAAAAAAAGTCTATTATATAGCAGTAAGTGAATCTCAGTTTAACATGCTTAACATGAAAAATGCATTAAAAAGATCTAGTCTAACTCAATAGACAGTTCCATATATAATCTAGAGCAGTAAGAAGTACTAATACATACATCAAAATAAAAAGTAAATACATTAGTACAACAACAGTAGCAATAAGAACAATGTCCAGTACAAAAACATAAAGATGAAATACATCAATAGCAATAAGAAAATGTCCAGTACTTCCCATAAAAATATAAATCTAAACCTCCTCCTCATCATTCATCACCTTCATCATCATCTTCTTCTTCATAATCTTTTTTCATAGCCTTGCTAAGCTCATATAACTGGTATGGAGGATATGCAGGTGTCGGCACTATTTTTGGTGTGGGGTTTGCCCGTAAGAAGCTGTCGGTCATTGGAATTGA